>JAGTTD010000013.1:32963130-33343130 GCA_018398585.1 Simmondsia chinensis | reverse complement strand
AAGCACCATTTTTTACGTAAGAGTTTTTAAAGAAAGTGCTTTTGAAATAAGCATTTTTTTTATAGTAATCTCAAACAGGCCCTAATGCTAGTCATGATAAGTGGCCCGACTTCATAGGATTGTATGCACTAGTTAGGCCTTTCTAAAAGAGGCTAGCTTAGCCTATTCAAATTAGGTTAGGAATTAACTTTAACTATGACTACATCACGAACAGCAAGGAGTAAACTCTTAACCAAAACCAGCGAGCCATAGAAATTAATTTATGACATGATATTAATGTAGTCTTCTTTTCGTTAATTTGGGTTTGATCCTTGCTAAAAACTTGTGGCTGTCCTTTATGTGGAATTTATAGGGAATCCCTCTCCTCCCTCATCGCATTACTGATGTTAAAAAAAATTCCTATCTTGTAGTCTTCAAGGGACCGTTTGGTACGTGAAAATAAATTTGTGAGAGTGAGAATGAGAATGAGGAAATGTGAATGACTTTTGGGGAGTGGGAATAACCCATTCATCCCGACTCCTCCATTTGGTATATGTAAAATGAAGATGAGAATAAAGTTAAAAAGTCATTCTCATATTTGTTATGCATTAGTGAAAGTGGATATGAATTAAATAGTTTATGAAAATAATAATAACAATAACAACAACAATAACAATCTTTTTTATTTTTTTTGCATGCTTCATTTCGGTGCCCTTTGTGTGCCTTTTCTTTTTTACCTTTTCAATT
Source organism: Simmondsia chinensis (assembly GCA_018398585.1). Lineage (NCBI taxonomy): Eukaryota > Viridiplantae > Streptophyta > Magnoliopsida > Caryophyllales > Simmondsiaceae > Simmondsia > Simmondsia chinensis. Next base: position 33,342,404 of record JAGTTD010000013.1, on the reverse strand, counting down.
CCTGATGAATTTCGGGTCCCACATTTGTAGAATGTCGGGCCCCGTGTTCCAAGTTCACTTGATTATTATCAAAAAAGACGAACAACAATAACAGTAATAATAATAATGATAATGATAATTATTATTATAATTATAATAATGATAACGAAAATGCTAGGGATCATGAGAAAGTGACCCCACGAGAGCCCACAGGAGAATTAAAAAAAAAAAAGGAAAAATAGTTTTCTCTCTCCTCTGCCATGTATTTGTCAGCTTTTTCAAATTTTTTTTTTTTTTTTCGTACCCAACTCGTGCATGATTTCTCGTGGGGTGTAGCAGCGCTCTAATGATAATGATAATGATAATTGTAACTGTTAAATATCCAATGGGCCTTTGGGCCTAATCTACGGAGTTGGAACACATGAGATCCACATATAAGCTTAAGTGAGGCTCCATCCTAAAACCAATTGGCAATAGGTAGAGTAACTCACTTGGCTTATAAGGTGATCTCTTCTCTCTCACAACTCCAATGTGGGATTCTAATTACTAGGCTCACAGGTGGAGTCTCAACAGTAACAAAAATACCCGAGTGCTCCATCCAGGGCGTCACTTGCCTAGTCACTTCTGTTTGCAGTCCTAACTATCTAGTCTATTGTTGGTTCCTCGATTGTGCTCGGTTAAGAAACCAACTGTTCAATAAGCTTAAGTTAAAGGGTGAATGTTTAATAATAATTTTATATTCTAGGATCATTTACTTCAAAGGTCCGTGTAATTTTTTATTATATCAATTTAGTCATTGTACTTTTTAATTGAGTAAATTTAGTCTGTCTATAATTTATAATGTTTTAATTTAGTCATTTGGTCAAATTTAAGTAAAATTATTAACGTAATATTTAATAGCACAATCATATTATATGCAAACTATCCTATATAAATTTATCCATTTACTTAATTTCTTTCAATTTATGGTCGAATTTCTGCACTGGTATGTTAATGCACAACGCAAATATCGGGCTCTGAGACAGCCCAGGGCCACGTGGTGTTGACTGGTTGGTGCGTGAAATTGGGGATTTTTTTTCAAAAAAAGATTTTTTTGATAATGTTTGTAAAGGGCCTTTTTCTAACTTTTGGAGAGTAAAGAAATCAAATTTTCTAAAAGATTAAATTAATCGGTAAAAGTTTAAGATTAATTTTATATTTTAACATAATTCTATACGTAAATGTAATTGAGCTTGAAGCGTGGATATTGCACAGGCTCACTTTATACCTTATGTTTAAATTATATTAATAATAGAAGTGGAGGCTTTTCGGATTCGATCTTATGACTTTTTTGTTTGTAAGACACTGATACCATGTGAAATAATCAACTTTTTTAAAAGTTTAAGCTAATGAGTGAAGGCGTAAGATTGGTTTTATAGTTTAACATGGACAAGAGGAGTCATTTTTGTGATTTTGTTATTTCCCTTTTTTCCTGCATTTTGTGTGTGTTTTTCTCGGGTTTCCTTGTTGAGACGTCGGTTTTTGTAATAAGATCTTCGCTACTTATTAAAAAAAAAAAATCATAGAAGTCATACCCAACACCCAAAATCACAGCTCTCCAATTAAAACAATTACAACATAAAACTGAGGCAAAACACCCTACATAACATAATCATGGCCTCACATTTACTTAAAGCAGCCAAAAATAGCGCTTTTGATATGCTTTCACAAAGCAAAGGAAACACCAGGGGATATAGAAACATGATGGAATAGAAGCCAATATTGAAGGACATTATGAATACTCCAACACCTGATCCAATAACAAACGAGTGCAAACCGTCGCTAATACTGATAGAGAGCATGTACGATTTACCCCTAAAAACACGACCATCCTTTTAAGCATAAGATGACGATCCTACCGTTGCTTAATTCTAGTCCCGTTGATTGGCTTAGTTTGGTGAGGTTCTCTAGGCATTTTCCTTCCCCAAAAGTTGGTGTAGGCATGTTTTCAGGCGCCTTATTTTTTAAAGTCTTTTTTGTTTTGCTTTTCTCCACTCTTGCGGCTTTTCTAGGGCTCCGCTTCGGTTGCTGCGCCTGCTTATGTTGAGAGTTTTATCTCTATTTATCAAAAAAAAAAAAAATCTTGTTGATAGCAGTTGGAAGCATCTACTATTCTATTTGGTAAAAAAGAAACGAAATAAAGCTTGAGGCTCATAGCCTACTGGTTGGATCCCCGGTTGCCAAGTAAGAGAGCCGGGGTTTGAATTCCCATCAGTGTACCCCCTCTGGCTTTACCAAGTTTTTTTTTTAAAAAAAAAAAAAATCCCAAAAAATAGAGAATGCAAAGACAAACATATTTAATCAATAATTGACTTCTTTAATCTAAATTCATGTGTGTATATATATATATAGTTGGAAATTCGGTATAATGCAGTGTTCAAAAAAGTTGTAAGAGTTTGTTTTCTCTCTCTTCTTTCTCTAGAGCAATGGATCGTTAATTTTTCCTACAATTCTCTCAAAAACTTACTCAATGACGAGTGACAATCCCGTGCCTGTATGGTCTTCTACGGTCAGTAAATCTTTACTTTTTTCCCTCTCGTTTTGGGCTTTAGAGTGCTTGTTCTATGCTTTGTGACCTCTTTGTAGCGAGTCGATGGAAAGTGTAGATCGTCTTTTTTTCTTGATTGTCTATTATCTAGGGATTTGTGTGGTATAGTTTTGAAATGGTGGGTATGTACTTGGTTTTGCCTCTCAAAGGACTTTGAACAATAGCTTTCTTGCCGTGTTGGAGGAAAATTTCATAAAAAAAAAAGCTTGGATTATGTGATTCTTTGTAATCGTTTGGAAAATGTAGAATTCGGGGAATAGGATTGTCTTTAAGAATGGTTGGTGGAACAAGGAAAAGACACTCTGGTGCATCAAGCTCAGAACTAGCTTTTGGGTTAAAGTGTTGTGTAAAGAACTCCCATATTCCCCTGAAGAAATTGCAAGGTGTTGGAGTTTAGACATCTAAACCCGATTCAAATCAACTATACAAACTAATAGTAATGACAGATATAAATTACAAAGCACATTAATATCACCAAATATCAACGACGAAAATAAATATGCAGAAATTAAATCTACACCAGATATAATATGGAAAACTCTCTAGAGTAGAGGGAAAAACCAACAGGCAAACCGACAGCAAAATCCACCATAGAAAATAACAATTACAATATTTGTGGTTTTAATGTTTGCCCTAACTTGAAATCCATAAGCAAATTGATCAATACAAAAATTACCTCCCTAGGCCCGAGAATAATTGATACTCCTGATCAATTCGCTCCAAATAACGCCCAGAAAACCCTCTCCAAATTGTTTCAAGATCAAAACCGATTTCACAAATGCCACAGCTCCACAAATACTTGCACGATTTCGCAGCCGGTCGCGCTCAAGGTATTGATGTTGCTCTGCCGTCGCTTTCTTTTCATGCGCACATTAAAAACCCCAAAGATGGGCATATATTTTTTTTTTCGATAATTCAGAGCAAAGCTCAACACAAACGGGCGATCCAAACGGCTCTGAAACAAAGCAACAGAACCAAAGCACAAAAAAAATATATGAATTGGATTACAGTACATATTATATGCCCTACACAAGGAATATCGAGTCAAGGCTGTAGTGAGTATGGATTGTTTCAGTCTGCGACACTTGAGTCGTTTAGCTGTTACATCAGCGCCTAACTTGGTCTAGGGTACTGTTTTTGGGCCATTTTGGATGATTCTTTTTTTTGGATATAATTTTGGTTCTTCATTTTTTACGCTTTGGGATACTGCACTTTTTTGTATTGCAAGTTTTTCGCTATCTATGTGATGTAGACAGTGAATAATAGGATTGCGGGTATGACTTGGTGGGTATGGAGTCTTGCGAGTTGAGATGTGCTCCTAAGGAATTGGACATATAGTAGGATTAGTTTAGATTAACATTTATTTATTTGTATTTATTTTTTAGTCATTTATTCTTAAGCAACTAGTTCCTCTATTTAAGGAATAGAAAATCCTAGGGTTTTGCCTTCAGTAATCTTTTCATACTTGTTTTCATATTTTTTAGAGTTATCTCTCTTTCTCGGGTGTAAGAATTTGAGTAACTCCCCCCCCCCCCCCCCCCCCCCCCCCCTCTTCTCCTTTTTTATTACTGTCTAAATAAAAATTTAAGGGAAAGGTATTGAACCTTCCCGCTCCTTGATTTTCTATCTACGTGTTGCATCATGTAAAAACAAACAAATATTGTGCTTCTTCTATGTTTTAGGATTTGTTAGGGGCCGTTCCAAACCCTAAGTAAATGAAATAGTTATTCACAGTGACGGATCTAAAAATTTTAAATGTTGATTTTGGCATGTTTTGATTATCAGGGGACTGAAACAATCACTCAATTATCGCCATATCTGAGCAGAAACTTGGAGTCAAATAATGCAAGATCAACAGTTGATACTTCACTCATTACAAACCTACAAGCTGGTAATAGTGGAAATAATAGCCGTTGGAATACTCATCCGCATCGAGATACAAGTAGTATCACTGGCAATGGACATCATCACAGGTTAATCATCTTCACCTTCTAGCAACAATGTTACCACCGTCATCGTTTGTTTGACAACTGGGCAACGGAGTAGAGAAGGACTTTTGTTTTGTACAGGGTAATAAGATAACTGGAGCTGTTCGGTTTTTAGGCTACTCCCCTAAGAGTGAGACCTTGGTTTGCCACTACTTTCCCCTTTCAGGATTGGACATTACCCAAATAATCTAAACAACTGGTTGAGTTCCTAAATTCTCAGAGCCTTCAAAGGCAATTACATGTAGGTTTTCTTATTATTTTGTAGGGATTTTTGAATATCAATTGTTTTTCTTCTGATAGATAACATTAGCTGTTAATAATATTAAAAGTTGCGATTAAAAATTTTACAATCTATTGTGTTAGTATTCATAGATATTGTTGAAAGAAATGTCAATAATAAGAAAACTTGCGTATGCGAGAGTCCTTGTGGCACTGTGATTGTTGTTGTAGATATTATTGAAAGAAATGTCAATACATAAAGGATGTCATCTAAAACGTTCGCTTTATACCCCAAAAATGACAAAACCGACCTTTTATCCTTCCCCCAGCTATTGGTTACCTTTCCTAATTAGGACAATGTTGAACTCCTCACATTCTTAAAAAATGGGAATGGGAATGGGAATGGGGATTTGGGGGGTGGGTATGTGGGGGTGTCTAACCTTGATGTTCGCAAGCGCTCTTAAGACACTGAACTTCTTGTTGTTGTTATTGGGTGTCTAACCATGATGAGGCACCATCAACAAATATGATAAGGGACCATCAAGATGGTATATGACCATGCACACCCTCAGCCGCCTCCAACGCAGTCACATTCTTCTTCCCGTCATAACGTCAACCTTTTCACCGATTTTCAGCTTTCACCACTCATATTCGAATCATGAACAAAAAAGAGGGTATTCTAATCCTACTTAGCCACTCACCCCAACCAGCATCAATCGAAGTTTAGACCCATCGCTTCCAGTAGCCGATAACTCCCACTCACGAGCAAGAAGTGCAAGAACAGAGCTTAGAGGCTAAAAGATTAGTCTAGAGATACGCCCATTCACTTTCAATATTAAAAATAATAATACTAATAATAATTTAAGTGCAAGGTATGAGGTAGATCTGTGAATTATCTACTCTTCAAGCCCCGATAAGCGTTTGCGTGAGTGGACATGTTAGAATATAAAACTATTCTTAAACCTTCCCATATTAGTTTAAGCTTTTATGATAGATGGTTCCTTAACAAAGCTTAGCTTTAGCTTAAGCTTTTGGAGTGTTAGGTTAAGTTTTGGTATATGTTTCTATGTGCCTTATGTTTTAGTGTCTTAAGAGTATCTGTTGATGTAGGACTCTTTAGGTTTTCTAGGGTGTTTTGTTTTTATATCTGAGAGTTATTTCTGTTTTTACTTTTTATTTTTATTGGTTTTTGTGGACTTTTTCGGTTTTCACTTTTATAGGTGTGTTAATTTGTATCCAGAGTTTTTTTTTTTTTTGTTCAAAAAAAGAGTTTTCTCTCTAATTATAAAAAAAGGGGGCTAAGAAATTCAAATGCCCCCACTATCATCCATGTCGAGAAATTAATTTTCTCAAAAGTTTAAGATGTTGGATGGAGGTCCAGAATAGTTTTATACTCTAACATGTCTCTTCATGCTAATTTCAATTGGGCTTGAAGCGTGGATAATGCACATTCTTATTTCTTATCTTGTGTTTAAATTGTTTTAATATTGAAGATAGATACTGTTGAAATACGAATTCACGACCTTTTGATCAACAAAACTCTAATATAATGTCAAAGAACTATCTTTTTTAAAAATTTAAATTGATCGGTAAAGACTTAGGATTGATTTTATATTTTAACCATCCAAAAAAAGACAAACACCGCCACCAGACACTCCTACAACCGCTGGAATCGCCGACAAGAATCTGCCACCATGGCTGATTATCCCCAAAAAACCTGACTGTATAAGAAAATAATAATTACTTAATATTTTATTTTATAATTTAATTAATATAAATTAAAATTATATACATAAATTACATTCATATGAAAATAAATAGCAGCAAGCAACAAGAAATATATCCAATGTCCCGAGGGCTTTCCCCTAACCAGAGTCTAGGGAGCAGATATATGCAGTCATCTCCTTTCAGAATAATACCTCTGAAGAGAGACTGTTTCTAAATGATTCCAACCTAGGGGTGAGGGCTTCCTAGGAGGTCACCTATCCTGGTACTGCTCTCGTCCAAATACGCTTAACTTCAAAATTTTAATGTGATTCGGAAATAATATGTTGGTGCCCTCTCTTGATCATATGAAAATAAATAAATTGTTTTAAATATTTTAAAGTATATGCACCCAAATCTGTGTGAGATTCTATTCGCCTTTATATTTTAAAATATATCCACTTTCGTAGTTCTAATCCGAAAATTATGCGGCCGAGGCGGACTTTTGCACCAGTTTCCTAAATTTGTAAATATTCTACGTTTACCCCCACGAACGCACCTGCACATGGTGGGCTGCAAATCAGCCAAACCACAACTGGCTCGATTTGGTTCTTAACTAAATGTAATTGGTTTGGTATCGATATTATTTATATAATCGAGACGCATATCTATGCTCGACTCAGCTCGTTTATTAAACTAGATTGGCTAGTTTACTAAATGAGATTTGCTCGAGTACTAAATGAGATCGGCTCGATATTGGTATCATTTAGGCTTTATTATTTGGAAAGCTAGTTCGTTAAGCTTTGATGGCTTATTGGGTTCATTTATCGGGCTCATTAAACTCATTTATTAGGTTTGTTAGACATATCTGTAATTCAATTTCGCAATCTAGACATGCGAGCCAATAATCGAGCCAGGTCATGAGTAGTGGTGGCCGTGGGCCGGGTCGGATGTACAGGGCCGGGCCGGGACCGGCCCGGGACCAGGCCTGGGCCTGCTACAGTGTGGGCGGGCCGGGCCTGGCCCGGCCTTTTTAACTAAATTAAAAAAAAAAAATAAAAAATACATAGTCATTTTGTACTAAAATTACTGTAATTCATTGATAAATAATATGAGATACAAATATATTTCTTTCCAAGCATACATGTTCAAAAAAAAATAATACTAAATATATATAATAAATAAAATACAATATACAACAAGTAATTATCAAAAAAATATCAGTAAATAAATAACGTATCAAATACAAATACAAAGTTGGGGCCTCGTATTTAAAAATACAAATTTATTTATCAAAAAATATAAAGTTTGACATATGGAGTCTGTGGTCATCTTTTGACGTAAATATTTGAAAGTAAATAATTAACATATAAAAGTCTTGAATCTTGATATCAGTCATATCGGGGGGTTTCTACGCCATCATTTGACGTATCAGTTGTGCGGTCGTCTTCTTCATCGCTCGATGAATCCATCTTCATTCTCTGTTGATCTCTTGCCTCAGCTAGCAGCCAATTCTTCAAGCACACGGACATCTCCAAGCTCGACGGCGGTAGCTTCGCCCTCTTCGTTCCAAGCAACCTGCCACCAAGACTGAAAGGACACTCCGATGCTACTGAAGACACCGGACAACTTAGTATATCACGTGCCATGGTGGAAAGTACGGGATACTGGGTTTGGTTTGTGTTCCACCATTGTAACAAATCAAAATTCGGGTTGGTCGGCGGCCCGAAAATATGGACCATCAGTGTCCGCAAATAATAATCTAACTCGTCACATGATGTGGGGGCTGTTGTGGGCGTAAATTGCTCCAACAATTTTCACGACTATGACGTGTGTGAACTACTTCCACTAGATGTGGAAGATCCTACTGCAGCAGTACTAGGATTATTGGACGCTAATTGACGGGAATATTGAGAAAATAAACTATGCAAGTCGTTATCGACATCAGCAATGAAAGTGTCGATATTAAGAGAAGGATTCAAATACGTGAAAAAATGTTGGCAAAACAAGTTGAAACCTGAGCGTTTACAACGAGGGTCTAAAATAGTTGCAAAGCAGTAAGTAAGAGGTAGTTCAGAAAAATATTTGGCAAGTTTTTCTTTCATTGCCGTAATCGATCCGAACAAAATGGGGTTGGATTGATTACCCACCATCCAATTTACAATATCAAGCAATGTTGATATTGCTTGAGGCATGGTCGGATAGTAGCAACTCAAAAAAAATGTTGTCGCGTCTTTAAACATGCTAAAAAATTTACAAATTTCATCTATTGTCTACCAATGTATACCGTCCAGGTTGTAATCGCGCCATTTTACACGATTTTCCTGGGCGAATTCTATCAGAGCGTCTTTGTATGGTAGAATGCGCTCTAACATTACTACCGTAGACGACCACCTAGTTTTGGAGTCTAATTTAAATTGTTTATATTCTATGTTATGCAACCTACATACATTTTCAAATCTTTTTTTCCTAGCGACGGATGCTTTAATTGATATTATTACAGATCTTAAGGTGGCAAGGGATGCGTCTATAAGATCTACATTACCATTAAATGCAAAATGTGACAGATGCAACGAATATGAAAACATTTCCCACCTAACATGGGTCTCATTTTCCTAATTAAATGTGCTACGGATGCAGTGTTATTGGAAGCATTGTCAAACGTAATACTGAAGATACGTTGTTCTATGCCCCAATCGCGGACTGCCGACATAATCGCACCCGTAATTACCTCGGCAGTATGGGGGCAATCTAAAAGCCCAAAATGAATTATTCTCTTTTGGATGATGAAGGATTCATCGGTCCAGTGTGCCGTTATGCACATATAAGGTTGGCCAGGTTTGGACGTCCATACGTCCGATGTCAACGAGAACATGCTCGTGTTCGTCGCAAAAAGTGTATGTATCCCAATTTTAAGATTGTGGTACAACGTAAAAGCGTCCCGCTTTATGGTGTTCCGAGGAATCCTCACAATTGCGGGGTTCACATTTCGTTGGAGGTAGTCGACGAAATGTGGGTTTTCGCCGGTACTAAAAGGCCTTTCACTCAAAATTATATATTTAACTAGCCCCCTACGGTTGTTCTCATGAGAGAACCTAAAATTAGCAAGTGCACCGGTCACTTGCTGTACTAAACGTTGTTGGCTCTTTTCCGGGAATTGCTCGGGGTGGCACCTAAGTATATGTCTATTTAGTGTGCCCGTCCTACTGCCGGGTTGATGGCTAAAATTCTTAGGTGGGTCACATAATTTACAGGTTGCTTTATTAGTTGTCTTATTAAGGGTAAAGTGCTTCCATATCCCACTAGTTGTACGCCTACTAGTCAAGGTACTAGTTTCAGGCTCGGCATCTGTGGTGGGGGTGGGTTCCTCATCAGTTTGTAAGTCTCCAACCCCACCACTACCTGACTCATGATAATCTTGTGGTTGTGAAAAATTATAATCTATCCTATCATCAATGTATTGGGGTGTTGGGTCTGGTTGTATAAAAGCTTGTTCTTCAGTATCAAGTAAGACAATTCTAGTCCTTTTTGGGATTCTGGGTGGCCGAGAAGAGCTAGAACTAGCACGACCGGCTCCAGATGATGAAGAGTTGTGTGCCATATTAGTATAAATGATTATTATTTATAAAATGCAAGTAGTAATGCAAATTAAATAACTAAAAATGCAAATAAAAAAAATTACGATACTAAAATTACTGAAACGAGAGAACAATGAAATTCACACTTCAGCCAAATACTTTACGAACTTCGAACTTTAGAGCACAATTTTGCAATTAGCAAATTAGAGAAGATGGGAGATGATGAATGTATAGAGAGAGAAGAGAGAATTGAAGATTTTGTGAGAAAATGAGTTGGAGAGGTTTAAGTATTTATAGAAAAATATATATATATATATATATATATATATATATGTTTTTGTAAAAGAAGAGCCGTTGGCTCTTTTGGTCCGGGCCGGGCCGGGCCCAGGCCCTGAAAAAAAAAAAGGCCCGAGGCCCGGCCCGGGGGACCTCCGGCCTGTGCTCAGCCCGGCCCGCTACAGTGCCGTGCGGGCCGGGCCGGGCCAGGCCATAAACGGGCCGGGCCGAACCGGTTTCCGGGCCGACCCGGCCCATTGGCCACCGCTAGTCATGAACCTATAAATGAGCCGGCTCATGAGCCTTTTGAGTTGAGTCAGCCTCGGTCTGATTTGGCTCATTTATTTAAGTGAGTCGCAAGCCAAACCGGCTCTCGAGTTGGCTTAGACGATCTTGAGCCGAGCCCTTAACAAGCCAAGTCAAATCGGTTCACAAGCCGGCTTGGCTCATTTACAGCCCTATGCACATAGTTTCTCTTCGATATTTAATTCTCTGCATAAATTAATATGTTTGTATCACAAATAATTTTTGGGAAACTATTACTTTGATACCATGATGTTTGACATTTATTGCCTAAATACCATAATTGATATACAATGGGGTGTTAAAAATATAAACATATATAGCATGAAAAAAAGTTAACTGATATTAAAGAGGTTAACTTAAGCCTTCTTATTTAAGGTGAGGTTTTCTTAGGCTATTTCGATCGAGGAATAAGCTACTAAGAAAAAAGCTTTTTAAGATACTATAACTTGTGTCATTTTTCCATCACGAGGTATCCCGAGATTTAAATATTTTATTATTTAGGTACCCTATGTATGTTATAATTTGATGAACTTTTGTAAAAATCTAACCAATGCTATACAAAAAATGCTGGTATAATACACGATTACGATAATACATATAAGTCATATCAATATTTTCATCAAAAACTTAGTGAATTTTGATAAAATTTTCACTGAATATTAATGTAAACTGTCTAAATATTCCTATAATCATGTATCGTTTTCGCGTTTTTGGGCACAAAATTATGAGGATAGTTAAGTGACAATTTCTCATAATTTCTTAAACCAAATAAATTGGCACTTTCTAATTTGATGAACTTTTGTTTTGTTCTCTGGAGACTACAATAGAGTTGATGACGTAAATTTAAGGACCATTTGATTGGTGGATGTATTTCTCTCTATCAGGTCTTTACATTCGACCTACAGAGTTATTATATATGAGATTCATAAATAAGTAGTAAGATTTTATCATAAAATTAATTGACATTAAATAAAATAATCCACTAAACTTATATATTAATTTCTTCTTTTATAGAACTCATATTAAAGAGAGAACTCTCGATAAAAAATCCGGACCACCCACAGAAGTAGAGCGCGAGAAAGTCCATAAGAGTGGGACTAAAATAAAGGAGAAGTATCTCCCCATAACAAAGAGGAGTACATTCTAAGAGCTTTGCCATACGACATGAGAAGGGGGCCATGAAAATGCCATGAATTATGTAGATCAGCAGGCAGGGAGGAAAGTTGGTCATTAACGACCAATTTCACCATAAGTAACCAGCCTACCGCCCGGACCTGTTCAATTCGTGGCATTTTTATGGCCCCCTTCTTATGCTGTGTAGATAAGGTGAGGGAGCAATGCCCGCGGTGGTTTGGGTATGTTAGAAGGAGACCCATCATTGCCCCTATCAGGAGATGTGAACAACTACATAACATACCAGAAGAGAGGGAGAGGAAGGCCAAAAGGAGAGCTGGATGGAGACAATTCGACGAGACCTCACCTATCTCAACCTAAATGATGAGATGGCTCTAGACGGGGCTTTGTGGAAGACTAGGATAGGTGTACTCAATGTAATGGGGTAGGAGCATCTGACCACCCGTAAGCTCGATCTAGTGCCTTGACTCTACGGTATGCCTATCACACAATTTGGGCATATGGACTGCTGGTCCCTAGGGCACCCATCAGAGAGGTGGTAAGGCGCATAGTGGAGAGTGCCCTAAATAGAAGATAGATTATAAAATGAAGAAGCTATGTCTGAAGTGGTTCAGGCATGCTAACAGAAGATCAATCATTGCTCCAGTCAGGAAATGCGATCAGCTCATTACGATGCTAGGAAGAAGAGGATGAAGCAAGCCAAAGAAGGGACGACCGCAGTCGTTACTACAGCACCTCACCAACCTAAACCCACGGTAGGAGATGGCCTTAGATAGAGCTAGTGCCCTAGGGAGGACTAGCATAGGGGCAGCACATTGTAGCGGCCTCACACCGCTGCTTATTTTGCTACTTTTGGGTTCATAGGCGCATAGGCTTATTAAGCTGCACCTAACTTCCTATACACTTGTCTACTGTCTACTATCTACTGTCTACTATCTGCTTATTTGCTTTTACTTGCTACTTGGTATGGAAGGTTTGCCCCGATGTCTCCTCTGGGGCGTTATATTTTGTATTGCTCGTTTTATACTATAGCTTACTCTTCTGCTTGACACGAAGATGACATAATCAAGTTGGGGGTCCTTGGAAACAACCTCTCTTCACCTTCATATCCTGAAGGGGGAAGGCTGCGTACATCTATCCCCCCAGACCCCGCTTTTGCTGGAGCCCTTGAGGCACTAGATTTGTTGTTGTTGTTGCTTCTTATGCTGTGTAGAATTTTTTTTGCTCCCAAAAACCTCAACTCCTGCACTTTCTGCCCACTCCAAAGGCACTAAGTCCTACGACACCTAAAGACAAACACCAAACTTAACCCTGATACTCCAAAATGAAAACACTCCTCACCCTCTTCCATGATCAAAGTCATAGTACATCAAACAATTAAAGTCTCCAAAAAAGAAGAACATACCGAGAACCACACCTTTTTTATATGACGGGAACTATTTTGCTCCGTTCAATACTCAGCTCGCTACCAGCTGAAGTATGTAATCCATGCATGGAGCAAATTACAGAACTCATATATTTGATTCTTTTTTAACACTTTAAGTTTCAAAACGCCATCTATCTACTGAAAAAGACTTGGCGCTTTTTTTGATCTTTTTCAACAAAACTAGCAAATTCCAAAATGCTAATCAGAGTAGTTGCTTTTTTTTATTAAATTATATTTTGGTACCTTAAAATTTAATTTTTGTTATTTATAAACTTGAAAAATTATCATACCTTAAGGTTTTGCATTTATTATCCAACTTGAAAATTTTAACTACGATTATTAGTTTTAGGAGTGCCCTGAATTCGGTAACTATTGTTCATAAAAGGCGGAAGGCTAATGCCATAGCCGACTCTTTAACTAAGGAAGGTATCCATAGGCGTTAACTAAGGAAGTATCATGACATTTCCATTTACACAATGAGGTACCTTGACTTTTAAACATTTTATCGCTTAGTTATCCTAAAGTTTTAAAATTTTATTAATCAGGTGCGGATTTATCAAAATTCAATAGATTTACATTAGAAAATACTAAAATATTGGACATGATTTCTATAATATATTAGTATCTTTATTATCATTTGATGATTTGTGGCTGAAAAATGCTAAAATGACGCTTAATTTTGAATACGGTAGGTTGTTTGCAGCAATGTTGGATGAAATATCTTATTACAATTCATTTAATTTTTAATGAAAACATTGACATGACTTACATATATTATTACATTTATATATTCTATCAGTATGTTTTATATAAAATTGGTCAAGTTCAGACAAAAAATTCATTAAATTTATAAATAGGATATCTTGATGATAAAATATTCAAAGTTCCAGACATTCCATTATATATATTGAAATGTTATAATAATTGAGAGACAATTTCTCAAACCTTAGGGTACCTAATTTCCCATATAAACTTTCTTTTTTTGAACACCTCCCCTATAAACTTTGACAAGGATCTCTTTGAAGGTAACCCTACATCTGTATATATACCTGCGTGGAAACGCGGTTCCCGATCGATGGGGGGTCCCGATCTATCGGTAGTTCACTGATCGATCGGTGAGCTCACTACAGGTGTCTCAAACTTACATAACATCCCCGATCGATCGAGCTTCACCCGATCAATCGGCCTCCTCACGGCATCCCTACTTAAACTTCCAAGGAATTTTGAAATATTTTCCTAACAAATCTCCATCTTGGCTCAAAATTAGCATCAACAATAAAATAACTCCACTTCTCCACAAACGCCCCCTCAATTGCGGCGAACACACATCAAACGCAAAGACCCACCAAACTCGAGCAATGCTCAAATTTCCTCCCTGGTAGTACCTTAGTGAACATGTCAGCTGGATTGTTCTTAGTCCCAATCTTTTTCAACTCCACCTTCCGCCCATCAATCAGATCTCTAATGAAATGATGCTTCACATATATATGCTTCATTCTGTCATGATATGACATCTGATCATTCACTAGGTGAATGGCGGACCGACTATCACAGTAGACTCTAACAGTGTCCTGCTCAGCACTGATCTCACTAATCAAACCCTTCAACCAGACGGCTTTTTTGAATGCTTCTGTTACTGCCATATACTCGGCCTCGGTAGTAGACTGTGATGTAACATACTGTACTGTGTCCCCGAAACAAAACACATACCCTGATGGGGACTTCCTCTTATCGAGGTTTCCACCATAATCAGAATCTACATACCCAACCAAACAACATTTACTTTTACCATATTCCAAACAAATACTAGAAGTTCCACGAAGATACCTGAGAATCTATTTCATCGCATGCCAATGCTCTTTACCTGGATTTGCCATGTACCTATTGACTCTGCTCACTGCAAAAGCAATATCTTGAGGCGTACAAACCATCGCATACATAATACTGCCCATTGTACTAGAATAGTAAATTTGAGACATGTACCTCGCATCCTCCTCAATTTGAGGCGAATCTAATGCTGAAAGCCTGAAGTGAGCTGCTAAGGGAGTGCTAACTGGATTAGCATCCTTCATATGAAACCTGTCTAATACCTTCTCAATATACTTCTCTTGTGACAAGTATAACTTTCCGGCTTTTCGGTCTCTACGAATCTCCATGCCTAAAATCTTCTTAGCTGCTCCAAGATCTTTTATCTCAAACTCACTCTTCAACATAGATTTCAAGTCATCAACATCTTTCATGTCTCGTGATGCAATCAACATATCATTAACGTATAAAAGCAAATAAACAAAGGAGCCTGTATCAGATTTTTTGAAGTACACACAGCTGTCGTACTTATTCCTGATGTACCCATGACCTGTCATGAACTGATCAAATCTCCTATACCACTGCCTAGGAGACTGCTTCAAACCAAACAAAGATTTTTTAAGCAAACGTACATGATCTTCCTTTTCGTTCGACAACAAAGCCCTTGGGCTGATGCATATAGATACTCTATTCTAGTTCACCATGTAAAAATGCAGTCTTTATATCTAATTGCTCAAGCTCTAAGTCATGCATGGCTACTAAAGACAAAAGTGCACGAATCAAAGTATGTCTAACTACAGGTGAGAATATATTATGAAAATCAACACCCTGTACCTGGCTGTAGCCTTTAGCTACCAAAAGTGCCTTGAATCTTGCATCTTTAACTCCAAGAAGGCCCTCCTTTCTTTTGAAGACTCATTTGCAACCAATCAATCTTTTACCCGTTTGAGGCTTCACCAATTCCCATGTCTGGTTCTTATAAAGAGACTGTATCTTTTCATTTGTAGCAACAAGCCACTTCTCAGCATCTGATCTCGATACAACATCTGAATACGAAGTCGGTTCATTGTCATCTAAAGACTCAGCAGTAGTAAGGGCATAAGCAATCAGCTCCTCATACCCATATCTCTCTGGAGGCCTGATCTGTTGCCTCTGTCTACCACCAGCTATAGTATTATTCTCCACCTGCTGACCTATTTTTGCATTATCAACAACATCAGAAACTCATACTTGAGGTGCCGGAATACTTTTTAGCTGAACTACCTGCTGATCTGACTGTATCTGTGTAACATTAGGTATCTCAACCTGAACTGAATCACTATCAATGAAGAGTGTGTGTGGCGGATGTAGTAGAGCAGACTCATCAAAAGTAACATCTCTACTAGTCGGAAACTTCTAAGCACTGCGATCCCACAACGTATATCCCTTTACACCTGACGAATAACCAAGAAAAATGCATTTCTTGGCCCTAGGTTCTAGCTTTTCATCATTAACATAAGAATATGCAGGACAACCAAATACTTTAATCTGAGAATAATCAGAAGTAGAACCAGACCATACATCTTCAGGTGTCTTCATCTGCAATGAAGAATGCGGTGTCTTGTTCACAAGGTAGCAAGCCATGCCAACTGCTTCTGCCCACCATTCTCTTTTCAAACCTGCATTTGAAAGAATACTTCGAGCCTTCTCAAATAACGTCATGTTCAATCTTTAAGCGACTATATTTTGCTGAAGTCGACCTGTACATGTCCTGTGTCTGACTATACCCTGATCTTCACAAAACCATGTGAAGTCACTTTCAACAAACTCAAGACCATTATCAATCCTCAATCTCTTTATCGGCTTCTCTATCTATTTTTCAAGCAGAATCTTCCATTTCTTGAAGATATCATACACTTCGTTTTTCTGCTTCAGAAAATAGATCCAAACTTTACGTGAATAATCATTAGTAAACGTTAGAAGATACCTGGACCCACCTTTAGAAGTCACTCTGGAAGGCCCCTACAAATCAGAATGTATATAATCTAAGGTTCCCTTTGTCTGATGCACTGCTGGTTTGAAGCTGACTCTCCTCTACTTCCCATGCACACAGTGCTCACAGAAATCCATCAGTCTTGTTGATTGACCGCAAAGCAGTCCCGTTTTACTCAACTCAAACAACGCCTTATCACCAATGTGACCTAGTCTCATGTGCCACAGTCTCGTGATCTCTACATCTGTCATAGTAGATGTGGAAACAACAAATGAACCTATCACAGTAGTACCTGCAAGCTCATACAAAGTACCTATCCTTTTCTCTTTCATCACAACTAAGGCACCCTTTCTGATCCGCATGACTCCACCTTTAGCGGTGTACTTATACCATTAGACTCAAGGGTACCTAGAGAAATCAAGTTCTTCTTCAACTCCGGAACATGACGTACATCACTCAAAGTTCTAATAGTCCCATCAAACATCCTCACACGAATTGTCCCAATCCCCACTACCTTACAAGCAGCGTCGTTACCCATCAAGACAACTCCACCCTGTATAGATTTATACGTGGAAAACCAGTCTCTGTTTGGACTAACGTGATATGAACAACCCGAATCCATGACATACTTATCCTTGGACCTGGACTGAGAATCAGCAACTAAAAGGAACTCTCCATCACTATCATCCTCTCCAATATTAGCCGTAGCAGACTTATCTTTAGCCTGGTCGCTCCTGTTATCTTCTTTCAATTTATTTTTATATTTATGACAGTTCTTCTTTATGTGCCCTTTCTTGTGACAGTAATGGCACGACATGTTCCTATGTCTAGATTTAGACCTAGACTTCTTCCCACCATCGGATCCCCTATGTTCTGTTCTACCTCTCACTTGCAAACCACTACCTGAGTCATTCACCGAGTCAAATAAATCCCTATCTACCTGTTCTTTACTCACAAGATTTCTTTTCACCTCATCAACAGTAATGGTTGGCCTACTCCCGTATATCATGCTTTCTTCAAAGCCCTTATATGAATTAGAGAGTGAAAATAGTAACAACATAGCTTGGTCCTCGTCCTTAGGGACATCATCCAATTCCTTTAATTCTTGTTTGATAGAAGTAAACTTGCTAAGATGGTTTTTAAGAGATGTACCTTCTATCATACGGAAAGTGAATAACTGACGCTTCACTACGAGTTTGATGGAGACTGACTTGTGATAAAACATGCTTAGTAATTTCTCCCATAACTCCTTGGCCGTTTTCATCTCCAAGACCTCTGTCAAAACATCATCTGCTAAACATATCTGTATCGCCGTGAGAGCCTTATCATCCAACTCTTCCCACTGTGCCTCATTCATATTCTCGGGTATCTTCTCTTTCCCCTCCAGCGCTTTCTTCAAGTCATTTTAAGTCAAGAGTCCTTTCACACAGACCTGCCATAAGCTAAAGCTTCGTTGACCTCCGAACTTCTCTACCTCGGTCTTAATACCTGATGCCATTGTACTAATTCGAATAACCAGGCTCTGATGCCAATTTGCGGAAAAACTAACACACGGTATGCAATTCGAATTAAATACCACGACATTACGAGAAGTAAATGGACTAAAAGAGAAAAGAAACAAACGACACAAGGATTTATGTGGAAAACGCTCTACAATCGAGAGGGGAGAAAACCACGGGCGAAGATTGGAGCTTTTATTATTGAATCGAAAAGAAGAATTACAATAACTCATTTTTTATCTCTCTCTCTTTCTCTCTCTCTCTTTTTGGTTGTGGCGCCGCTAGAAATACTCTCAAGAAAATTGGATGCATAACGATGTAACCCTACATCCATATATATACCCACGTGGAAATGCGGTTCCCGATCAATTGGGGGGTCCCAATCGATTGGCGGCGAGCTCACTGCAGGCGTCCTTGACTTACGTAACATTCCCTATTGATCGAGCTTCACCCGATCGATCGGCCTCCTCACCGCATCCCTACTTAAACTTTTAAGGAATTTTGAGACATTTTCCTAACAAGGATAACCTAAAATATTTGACCTACAAAGATATTTGGATAAGAAAGAATTTTAAGTATATTTATATAATGTCAAATTTTTTATACATTAGTCTATCTTTTAGGAGTTATTTGATTTAGATTGGACTGAAATTATTGAAGACTATCTTTTATATTAGTATAGGTAGGGGTGTGCAAAATACGGTTTAAACCGTAATTCAAACTAGACCAAACCGTAAATTGCGGTTTGGTTTGGTTAATTTAGTTTATGATTTGAAAAATTATTGTTTTGTTAGAAAACTTTTGGTTATTAAGATTTACAGTTTAGGTTTGGTTTAAAACCAAACTTAAACCATAAACCATAAAAACCATAAACTAAAGAATCCGATACTTTTAATTATGTTGGTGGCAAAATTTACGTAATGACCCGATAAAAATAGTTAGGGTGTTTACATCAAAGGTCTTTGCACTTTTCCAATCGAGTCAACTCAAGCTTTATACTTTTAATTATGTCAATTTAGTCCCTTTATAATTTATCGTATTTCAATTAATCATTTGGTCAAATTTAACTTAAGGTAATGATTTAGTTTTTAACGATATAATCATATTAGATGCAAGTAATATCCTCTCGTTGATTTAATTTAACACAATCTGTGACTAAACCACTAATATTTCATTAACAGCTTAACAAAAATTTTTACAGACCCAATGTTACTTCTGAATTTTTCAAAAACCATTACTATAGAATTTAACAAACTAATTTTATGTCTTGTTCATAGTTTTTGTTTATGTAGTATATAGTATAAACATATATTATACTATTAATTAGGAAAAAAGTAAAGTTTTCATATTTTTTTATGTTTTTGTAGTTAATGATAATTTTAATATTGATCCAATTATGTTTATATTAGTGTTAATAATAATTTTTCTATTATAATAGTTAAAACCATAAACTAGACCGGACAATAATTACGGTATGGTCCAGTTTGGTAACCATAAATTGCCAAACCAGACCGTGTGCACCCCTAATTATAGAATTATATTTTTAAGATTTTGATTATCTTTATTTTCTAATTAGATTTGAATTAGACTTCCTCATCACAACTCGAGGAATAAAAGATTCAAAATTTTTAAGTGAAAAATCAATTTAACTGAACATCTAGATATTAATTGGGCGTTCTAGGAAACAACCTCGTTTGAGGGTAGCACCGTGAAGGAGTAATGCTGCGTATATCTTCCCCCCTGACCCTGCATTGGCGAGGGCCCTTATGGCACTGGTTTTCTTACGGCTATTGTTGTATCTAGATTTTTTTTTTTTTGATAGATAGCAATAAAATGCCATGTAGAACACGGCATTCTGCAAGAGCAGAACCCGACCCACAAAGTGGCTGCAGACAAGCATACAAGCCAGGACTTGTTGTATCTAGATATTATAATGTAGGGTTTTGTTATTGGAACCACCCAAATTTTATGTATGATTTCAAAAAAACCATCCAAATTTTACACAAGTTTTCAATGACACATATTAATATTAACGTAATGTTCAAAAAAAATAATAATAATAATATTAACGCAGTTAATATCCTTTTATTTATGATTGCTTGTCTTTTGAAGAAAAATAGAAAATAATTATAAAACATTTGAATTTATATAAATATTTAAAAATTATTGTATATATCTAAAAGATTATAAATACATAAAAGATAACTTTTAGATTTTAAAAAAAATATTTTTTAAAATCATGTCAGCAAAAACTATCAGATGTTAACGGCACTAACATTAAAGTGTGACATTGAATTACAAATTTAGATAATTTATAAAAATTGCACCTAAATTTAGGTGGTTTAACTTAAAAAAAAAAAAAAAAAAGAATCCTAAAATGCAAAAGATTTTTAGCCATAAGCTAATAATTTGTCATTGAAAGTGCAGGTTCCCAGAGAAACAAGATCAGCAGTACTGGGATGCTTACCCTCGACATGGCTCAGCTGGTATCACTGGCAATGGAGATCATCACAGGTATCCCTACATCCCTCGGATACTCTTAACTGTTTAATTATTTAATCTTTTTTTTATTATAGTAATAATTTTTGTTATATAATTATATGTGTATAGATATATGTTGGGTATTATCTCAAATTTGTTAGTCTGAATGTAGAAGTAGAGGTTATTAATGGAGCGGAAAGGGGGAGTGGGGGGCACTGGGCTTTTTCCCATTGTAGAGAGAGCGTGGTGGAGTAGAGGGATCGGGTCAGTTTGGTATACCCAATTGCTTCTAGGGCTCTCTCTCTCAATTTTTTGCTCTAGCTTTTCAACACACCTATTTCTAAAGAAATGTCCAAGATCAGTTAGCTCCAAGGAACTTGATTTTTCTATGTCCGAGTTTTGGGTTTCGGTACACTAGAGTGTCCCTTGTAATAATGTTTATTGAAAATACACAAAAAATTGGTAGGGTATTCTCGAAAATAGTGAAGTTTGATGTTGAACCAAAACGGAATACTATTTGGTGTAATTCCATTTCCATGGAGGTCACGCTTAACGTGACAAAATCAAAAAAGAAGAGGGATTTGCTAAAAATGTTATGCAAGGGGGATGTTTATATGGATAGATGGCATCAATGCATTGATCCTTTGACTCGTATTAACATTCATTTCATTTGGATTAAACAGGACTTGAAATAGTAGATCTCGACCAAAAAGGGGAAAAAATAAAAAAAAGAGCTTGTAAATAAAGGTAAGTTTTTCTACTCCTCTTTACCTATAATCATTTACCCGCTTCTTTGCTATAATTTGGGGATGCCATGTTTGCCTTGAGGTCTGGCACTTTATTTCTGTGCTTTTTTGAACTTATACTCCAATTATCGAAAACAATTTGGGGATGCTATGGCATGACAAATGATGTAGTCTCACCTTGATATTAGATATCCTAACACCACAAATTCAGAAGAAGAACAATAAGTAGGAAAGAAAAAACATTTATATTGGACACATTGTTTTCAATAAATAGAGAGAAAATTCTCAATACAAGCTGGACAATCCACAGAAACGGAGCCCGAGAAAGATATTATAATATTATACAGAGCAAATATGAGATTTTCGGCGTTTAGGTTTGGATATCCTATGTGGTCTCACTCTTGGTTCCTTCCTCTCCATATGAGGTTTTCTGGAAGCCAAGTTTTAACTAGTTGGTCTTTTTTTAATGATGTAGATGTTTAGGTCATTTTAATGATGCAGCGCGTAGTGGATAATTTTGGGGAAGGGAAAGGATTTAAAAACCTTACCTTTAATTTTATTAATAAATAATAAAAGAAAGAGAAAACATAACTCAATTCTCACACTCGATAAGATAAGACTCTCAATAGAGGCTAAAATCTCAAATTAATCAACTACCTAAATCCTAGATATCCTCTAATATATAGAGGAGTTATTAGAATAATAATCAAGCTCTAAGAGATAATACAAAATATAAAATTTAAATCTGAAAATTAAAACTAATCTAATCCTAATCTAAGTCAAACTCTAATCTTCATCGCTATCTTCACCCCTCTTTCTTTAGCCTTGCCACCAAGATCATGCCGCCAACCCATACTTGCTGTGTATCATCATGATTGCCAACCATGTCTCCCGCCAAGCAAAGCGCCAATCACGGGTGCGAGGCAGCATCAACCCGTCTATCCCACCAAGCCGGACCACCAACCATGGCGTCACCTTCCAGCCAATATCAAACTGCCAGCACCTGGATGGCGGCTGCATCATCCTCTGCCGGTTGGGGAGAATTCGCCCTCGAATTCTCCAAGGGATCTTCTTGGTTGCTTCCACCATATAGCGCTTCCTTAATCCAACCGCCAAGCATATCGAGCTCCCATCCATCCTCCGTACCCTTCAGTGACTAAGCTGCCAAGCTATCTGCCAAAGGAGGCAGGGCTGCATCATCCTCTCCGGTTGGAGAGAATTCGTCCACGAATTCACCACGGAGTCGCTTGTACTCCTCTTGCCAATTTGCTAGAAAATCCAAACCTCACTATGATGGTCCTGCCGCCAACATATCTTCGCCATGTCTTGTCCACCTTCGGTGACAAAGGTGCTGTGAACCCTCGGAACCTAGAATTCAGGAGTGTCTCAAGGTCCTTTCGGTGCTGGAGCCTACTCAGTAACTCTCTTCTTGGTGCCTGGTCCTTCCACTGTGGACTTGTTCTTACCACTGTCACAGCTACCAGTAACTTTCTTTGCTCTTCTGCCTGTGCTGTTTTGCCATCAAGCTATTCTCGCCAATTTGATCCTTTGTTGGGGTCAACACAGTGTCCGGATGTAACTCATAATAAGTAGCTTCCACGCTTGGCTCCAGATATCCTCATGCATCGCAAGGCGTACTCAGTATTGAACCCATCTTCTCGATAAGGCATCTACGTGAACAAAGTCTTGCCGGCATTGCTCTTCCATTGTTGGCGGTAAGCAGTATGCCAAACCTCCTAGACACACCTTTGTTGATAAAATTTCTACCTTATTTGGCACCTTCTCCTCGTCATGGATGGACTCGTTGTATGTGAGCTCATCAAATAGGGGTGGAGACGACAAATCAAGGTGGCCGCCTCATCAAAGAAAGGTCCTTCGCTGGTAGTGGCTACCGGTGTAGACGGCAACTTTGACTCGCCAACTGCGTTGGTGAACACGGCTCTCTCTCCTGGCTTTGGGTCTTCGATTTTCGACACACATGGCAACTCAATCTTCTTAGGCAACAAGATGATCCTCGTTCCCTCAAAGACGATGCTACATGTGGCACATCGTCCATTGTGGATGGTGCTTTTATCGTATTGCCATGGACTGTCCAACACCAAGTGGCAAGCATCCATGGTTACCTTGTCACACCACATGCTATCCCTACATTTCGACCCAATTTAAAAATTCACCAAGCAACGTTTAGACATGGTTACCTAGTCATCTTTCTTGAGCTATGATATCTTGTAAGAGTTTGGATGATCTTCCGTCTTCAACCCTAACTTCTGGATGGATTCCTCAGAGATGGCATTCTCACAACTCTCGGAATCGATGACTAGGTGGCATACCCTCTCGCCAATCATCCATGTCGTCTGGAATATGTTGTATCGAAGCCATTCGTCTCCTTCTGCTTCTTCAGGCGTGAAGCTAACTCACCCGACCAACAACAAGCAACCCTCGTCACCCGCTATCTCCACTTCGCCATGTGATGCAAACTCGTCCTAAGTTTCTTCCACCACTATGACGTCTTCACCTTCAACCTCCGGAAATTCATCACGGAGGCTGGTTTCCACCTTCCGTTCTTCAACGTTGGCGTTGCCGGTAATGAGCCGATGTGGCCTAGGCCTAGAATCCGGTAGATCAGTGTCCAATGCCGGATTCTAGATATCTTTCGTCTCCTCTTCTACAACACCCGGTGTTAATGGGCTTTGGGGTTGGGTTCTCGGTTCAAGATCGGGTTTTTCCCCCAGTTGAATCAAGCAACTCTTTATTCATCGGAATTCCACTTCCACCTTCTCGAATCTCCTCTCGTCCTGCCATTGAACATCACGATCAAGAACGCCTCCGATAGTGGCGTACCTTGGTCGACCACGGGCCACATCAGAAGTCGTTTTGAGCTTCGATACTGATTGATCAGCGCGTAGTGGATAATTTTGGCCAATGGGAAGGATTTAACAGCCTGCCCTTTAGTTTTATTAATTAATAATAAAAGAACGAGGAAATATAAAATCAATTCTCACACCCGAGAAGAGAGGACTCTTAATCGAGGCTAAAATCTCAAAATTAATCAACTACCTAAACCTTAGATCTCCTCTAGTATATATAGAGGAGCTACTAGAACAATAATCAAACTCTAAGAGGTAATACAAAATACATTAAATCTGAAAATTAACTAAGCAAATCCTAATATAAGTCAAACTCTAACCTTCATTGCCATCTTCACGCGTCTCTATTTAGCCTTGCCACCAAGATCATGCTGCCAACCCGTACTTTCCATGTATCATCATGATCGTCAATCATGTCTCCCGCTAAGTAATGCGCCAATCACGGGCGCGAGGCAGCATCAACCCGTTTATCCTACCTAGCTGAACCTCTAGCCATGGTGTCACCTTCCAGCCAACATTAAACCGCCAGCACATGGATGACGGCTGCATCACCCTCTCCCGGTTGGGGACAATTCGCCCTTGAATTCTCCAAGGGATCTTCTTGGTTGCTTCCACCATATAGCACTTCCTTAATCCAGCCGCCAAGCTTATTGAGCTCCCATCCATCTGCCTAGCTGCAATCCTTCGTACCCTCCAGTGACTAAGGCGCCAAAGGAGGCAAGGCTGCATCATCCTCCCTGGGCTGGAGAGAATTCGTCTATGAATTTGCCACCGAGTCACATGAACCCCACTTGCCAATTTGCCAAAGATCCCAAAGCTCGCTATGATGGTCCTGCCGCCAACATATCTTTGCCATGTCTTGTCCGTCTTCGGTGACAAAGGTGTCGTGATCCCTCGGAACTTGGAATCCGGAAGTGTCTCAAGGTCCCTTCGGTGTTAGAGCCTACTCGGTAACTCTCTTCTTGGTGCCTGGTCCTTCCACTACAGACTTGTTCTTACTATTGTCACAGCTACTGGTAACTCTCTTTGCTCTTTTCCCTATGTTGTTTAGCCATTGAGGTATTCCTGCCAAGTTCCGTCCTTTGACACAGTGTCCGGATGCAACTCCTAATAAGCAGCTTCCACGCTTGGTGCCAGATATCCTCATGCACCGCAAACCCATCTTCTTGGTAAGGCGTTTACATGAACCCAAGTTCCATCCTTTCGCCATTAAAAATTGAGGCATTATCTGTTAGACAAGCATTTCATTATAAAGACGCAAGCTTCAGACACTTGCTGGAACAGCGCATCACGACGCAATTGTAGCAAAAAGGGCTAACGAAGCTTATGGGAAGGAGTTATAGTATCTCCTACCGGAAAGGGGCAGAGAACAAGGTGGCTAATGCCTTGTCAAGGCGCGATGAGGATCAGGGGTGCAGTGAGACAATTAGCACAGCGCATGCACTGGATGTGTCCATTAGTTGGCTCTGAGTGTGTGTTGATGACCACAGTAGTGCCAAACTGGATCCTTAATTTAGTGGAGAGCTATGAAGGGATGTGCATGCTACGGAGTTGTTGATAGTGCTCATTATTAAACCTGAGAGCAAGAGTCCTTATACATGCAAGGGTGGTGTGCTATGCTACAAGGGCAGAGTGTATGCCGGAGCTACTACGGAGCTAAGGGCCAGGATCTTGCAAGCGTTGCTTGACTCTCCTATGGAGGGACACTCCGGAGTTCCTGGAACCTACATAAGGGTTAGAAGGCTGTTCTACTAGCCTAAGCTAAGGCGCGATGTGCAAACGTGGATTGAGAATTGCGACACATGCCAGCGCGTGAAAGGGGAGCAGATATCCTACCAGCTTGTGTCAACCCCTGCCAGTCCCACGCTAGGCTTGGGAGAGCATAAGCCTCGATTTCATTGAAGGACTTCCCTGATCAGTGGGCAAGGCCATCATATTGGTGGTATTGGACAGATTCACTAAGTACACACACTACATGGCACTGACACACCCCTACGCTACCGCTAAGGTGGCGTAAGTATTCCTGGACAATGTGTACAAGTTACATGGGCTGCCTAAGGACATAGTGTTAGATCGTGATGGAGTATTTCAAAGTTTTTTTTGGAGGGAACTATTACGTCTCGCTGGGGTGCAGTTGAACATGAGCAATGCTTATCACCCCCAATTAGATGGGAAAATGGAGCACATCAATTTGTGCCTTGAGAGCTACCTGCGTGTAATGGCGCTGCATTGGCCCAAGCTCTGGGTGCAATGGCTGCCGCTTGTGGAGCATTGGTACAATACGATTTATCACAGGGCACTCAAGATGACACCCTTCCATGCACTTTACGGCTATGAATCGTGCACTTCATTCTGAATTGCCCTTTGGCAACAACATTAGCAGCAGTGGAAGACTTAGTGAGTGAACACGAAGTCATGATCACCTTGTTGAAAGAGAATTTGATACAGGCACAGCATCGTTATAAGCAACAGGATGATCAGCACCGCACGGAGAGGAGATTTGAAGTTGGAGATATGGTGTACGTGAAGCTACAACCCTATAGACAAACCTTCCTAGCAGTGCCGAGGTACCTCAAACTAGCGGCATGCTACTACGAGCCCTACCGTGTGCTAGCTAAAGTGGAGGAAGTGGCATACAAGCTGGATTTGCTTGCGGAATCTAAGGCGCATCCTGTTTTTCATGTGTCATGGCATAAAAAGGACCTGGGAGAGAACATGACCTTCAGCTCAACACTCCTTGATTTTGACATTGAAGGGCAACTTGAGGTGAAGCCCTTAGCTGTTCTGAAGCAGCCCACGTCAATTTACAATGACAAATCACTAACCCAGGTCCTAGTTCAATGGGTCAACATGCCTTCGAAAGCAGCAACATGGGAAGATTGGTCCTTCATCAAGGCCCAATTTCAAAATTTCAATCCTTGAGGATAAGGATTGTCTACAGCGGGGGGCAATATCACATGCATGCATGTGACATTGGTGGCATTAGATGCGGGTTTGGGACACTGTCAAGTTCCACAATGTCACAGGCAGGTGACACTGCGCTAGCGCTGTGACCCAGCATTGTCACAGACATTGTCTTGACACTGTCATGTAGACATGACTCACAGGTGGCAGATGTCAAGGATGCAGTTACAGTTTGCTAGATTTTTTAAAGTTTGTTATTAGATATTTTTGAGCTTGTTTTCAAATACTCCTTGTATAAATATGAATTATATCAGTTGTATTACTCATTCAATCAAAATAATAAGAAATACTTTCTCTCTATCCTCTCAATTTCTTTCTATTCTCTCTCTCATCTCAACCTCTCTGTCGTGTCACAACCAAAGGTTGCGACACACTGACGATTCAGTGGGCCTCGAACCTCTGACTCTATTTCCCCAACTTTTAGTAATTATTCAATAAATAAAGGACTAGATATTGGTCTCTTGAACACGTAGATAGTTTGGAGTTTGTTTCGTTACCAACTAAAGCAAAGCCAACTTTCGCAACAAAATTTAGTCCATTTATATTCCAAACTAGAATCTTCATGTAAACCTGAAAAATTTGTGGTGAGGTTAAAGCTACATATTCCTAAAGGCACTCGCTTCCTTACGTTTCATGCTCTCGATCACTTGGATAATGGATTCTACCGCACCATCTAGCCTAATCCCTAACCTATCACATCAAATGATTCAATAGGCTTTATCACCGCTCTTCTCCTTCAACTACTCGACTCAAGGTTGGAAGGAGGACGGATTTGAGACAAGAATCTTAATACTCTAAAAAGATTGTATTAACCTTAATTCTTCACTTCTATGATCAACTTTCACTTCCACTGGCACCATGGCTTACTATCCCCATAATTTCACTCACCGCCGTTGTCCACATTCATTGTTTATCATCACCTTGGCTTACCACCATCATGGTTCACCTTGACCAACATGACCATCCCTTTTGATCACCAGCTTGGCCACAACAACCACCCATTATCCAATGTCGTTGCTTGGCCCACCATGATCTATCCCACCACCATGGCTAACCACCAATACCACTTACCTCTATTGATTGATTACATTATTAAGTCTCATATATCATTGTAATAGATAAATTTTTTTTAAAATATATATCCAAACAATTATTCTATTAAAAAATATTTTTGCATTACATTTTTTAATAATAAAGAGGGAACAAAGAACCTCCCAGAGATACAATAAAAGTATATGAAAAGGAAAAAAAATAAAAAAAAGTTGACCGAAAAGCAAAATATACAAAAGTGAGACAAAACAAAATCATAAAGCCGGTAACCAGAACACGCACAAGATTAAAGCTGGGCCAAAGGATGCTTTGCTTTGTAACCTGATCCGCAAAATGGCTAGCTAAGTGTCAGTTGCAAGGGACACTAGTCTTTCTGCATTACATAACCAAATATCACATTGTAATAAGATACATATCTTATTAATACCATGTGTCAAAAACAAATCAACCAAACGTACTTGAAGTGGATTCAGGTTGGTTGTATGTTGTTTGTCCCTTGTGAGGAGCTAGTAAAGATATTTTTAGGTCTAATATCACGTGTTTAGTACGAGATATTGGGTAAGTCGATTTCTTAAGTCAAATTAGTATTCAAGGACAAATTGTTTGGCTTTTTGGGAGTAAGAAATAGGTTTTTTTATTTTTATTTTTTATTTTTACATACTTTAATTTTTTATCATCATATGTCGGTCACATTATTTTTAGCAAGAAGTTGCTATCTTAATAATAACTCAACCAAATAGTTATATTTTTATTTACAGTTATTGATTTTTAGAACTAAAAATAGCTTTAAAATTATTTTTTGTCTTTTTTCATTCAAGTTAGAAAAACAAAAATCTAAAGAAAAACCTAGAAATCAGAAGGAAAAAAAAATTTATTCTCAAATTTGAATTTTTTTCCCCTCATGTGTTAGAGCAAAAATTCAATTTTAGATTTTCACCCATCAGCTTAAGCCAAAGGACATTTGACTCCTTGACATAGTATCGGAGTCTTGTGACCTCTTGTCATGAGTTCGAATCCTATCAATCTTCTTTCAATATTAACATAATTTAAGCGCAAGATATAATTAAAGTGAGTTCGTGTAACATCCACGCTTTAAAACTAATGAGTATTTACATGAGGGGAAAATCAATCTTATATTTTCACGTCAATTTTAATTTTTAGGATACTTGATTCCTTGACGCTAACAATCATGAACTGCAAACAAATTTAATAAACAATACCAAACAAAATCCTAAACTTATCTAACAATATTGCTTAATAATAGATGTGCTTTCCAAACACTTTCTTGCAGGAGCCATCAGAGCTTGGAGTTCTTATGTATAACACTTCTATATGTTTTCTTCTCTTTTTAGTTTTGATCAAGGTGCGCACTTTGGCTTCGGGCATTGGAACTTTTAATTTATGTTTTTATTTCTGTCTTTTTTTCGTCTTCTTAACTTTATGCTTGTAATTATCGGAGGACTTTCCTTCCCCGACTATTGAAAAAAAAAACCCCTTGTATATAAGTCTACGAGCCGCACTGTCAACTTGGTCTTTTCATTTTTGGATATTTGTTTATGGTTGTGTCACAAAATTTCACGTATTTTGACTCAAAAATTAATAAAAAAATTTCTTGTAAAATCAAACATTTAATCCCCCACTTCTTCAGTTATCGGCCTTCACTTCAGCCGGTTGGTTAAAGCGTTAATTTTATTTGTAAAACTATGTCGTCCTTCTAAAAATAATGGGATAACAAGAGTTTAAAACTTTTGCTAGGTGGTTTACTTGACTGGTTTTGATACTAATGCGCATCTAATCTTAAGATTGTAGATTTGTAACTTTTTTGGGGAAACTCTATATACCAAGAGGATTTCTCTCTTCTCATTTATTCAATATATATATATATATATAAAACACAAAGTATCAATGATACAAAAAACATATTAGTATCCTGAAATTTGGTATATTAATTTTCTTAGTCTACAAACTTTGTAAAATTATTTTTTACCCAAAGATTACATATATTTAATAAAGTCCAAATAACGATGTGAAAGAGCATATAACTTTTTGTTATTTGCTGGTAATCTACTACTCTGTTTGTATTCCTTCATCCCATACATGAAATGTCATGTTGTAACATTTCTAATGAAGAATAGTGGATGGAGAACCCATTACAGTTTTGCATACTTATGGTTAAAATTATTTTATTAAATACTTATAACTTCAAAACTCAAAAAATTAATACATTAAATGTTATGATACTAATACGTAATTACTAAAAATAACAAACCAACCTTGAGTGTCCTGGCTATTGGGACGAAGTGTGTCCTTATTGGCAAGGCATTATCCAAGAGCCGGAGTCAATTAAGCAAACACTACAGAGCTCATGAATGCCATCTACCATCTTGTTCTTTTCCATCTTGTCTCGTTTTGATTTTGCTGTTCTGATCTCGCCCTTGGCTCTTTACTTATTTTGGTGTGGTTTTCGAGTAATGGTGGGGGTTAATATATTTTGTTTTTGGGTGTATTGGATAGTTTGTGATGATTTTCATAGGTGTTTTTTTATTATTTTTCCTTTTGTAGCACTATGTGTTTTTGCTTCATGGGTCTCTTCATGATATGCCAGTTTTTGTTTCGCGAGTTTTTCTCACTAGTTATCGGAAAAAAAATTGTAAGTAGAAATGAACTTAAGTACACTGAACAAGTGAACGAGCGAAGAAAATTGTTTGAGAATGTTTTACTTGTGAGTTTTTGTGCTTGATGTTAAGTATAGTTCACCTTAGTATAAAGAGAGAGAGGGTTTGAGGGAACATATGTCTGTTTAATATCAATAACATGTTTTGACATTTTTTTGGGGATACGTAACGAGAGAACTCGCGATATAGAAATTGACATCTCACAATAGGAGAACCGAAAGACACACACATATTATGGAAAAGAGAAAAATAACGTAAAAATGCCCGCTAAAACTTTCCGAGAAGCAAATTGTTAAAACTCCAAACAAAGAAGCCTACTCATGTATGCAATACCAAAACCAAGTAACATAGTCAAACACCAAGAAGACAACCCTCCCAAAACAAAAGCTCTTTGCGCAGACAAGTAACGCCTGAAGTAGAAGCATATCACGCCCAAGCAAGACATAAGAAGCGGCAAAAACCATAATAAAGGAATAAAACAAAGGGATATTATAGAGAAAAAAACCAACCTTGTTTGAAGTGTGTAGAGTATGACTTAAAAGGATTGATTGCGCTCCTATTCTGCAATATGTTGGAACTAATAATCTATCAATTGGAGATTACAAATTTTTTTTTTAAACAAGACAACAATTTAAAAGACTAAAATTGGTAAATTTCAAACTCAAAATATAGCTGAAAAAAGATAAAAGCCTTGTTTGGTTGCTTGGAAGCAAGCGCATGAATTACAAACTCGTTAGAAGTAGAGATTTGACCTTTGTTTGGTTGTCGTGGAAGTTAGCAGAAATGCGGGAAGTAACTTATGATGTCTCTTAAGTAAGTTCAAATCCTGCTTAGGAATTTTTATTTTTTATTCTGACAACTATACACTTCAGACCTACTTCTTGAGAAGTTAATGCAAAAATTAAATTCCTGTGAAATATAACTATAACAATGCCTCAAGGGCTCCGGTATAAGCGAGGTTTGGAAGGGGTCGATGTATGCCAACTTTACCCGTTCAGGGTGTAACCTTGCCGAGAGACTGCTTCCGAGGACCCCCAATATTATAGGTTGGCAACCCGAGGATTTCCCAAGAGATCACCCATCCTGGTACTGCTCTCGCCCAAGCACGCTTAACTTCAAAGTTCTAACAGGATCTGGTACCTTAATACCTGATCAATGAACCCTACTTCTGAAACATAACTATCTACAGAAATTCAATTCATGCCGTAAAAAAAGGATGCCAAATTTTTTTAATAAAGTTGGGGGTTTGCATATGTGAGGAAAAGGGGGAGGGGACAAGAGCCAGCGCACTTGACGTATTTATTTGCAAAATGAACTTAGGACCACCCTCCTTTTTTTTTATACGATTAGGGACCACCCTAACTTTTATACATATTTACTTTCACGCTGTTTTTAAAAAATAATAAAAAAATATTAATATTTTTGAATTAATAAAAATATCCTTAAATGTTTGTCATTTTAATAAAAAAATCCATCTCCAGTAGTATGACAATATTTTCCGTCCATAGTGACATAACTGTTTTTTTATTAATGTTACAGTAAAATGGAAAAAAAAGGTACCCTTCAATACTCTTATTTTTCTTTTATAAGAATTAAATTGGCCGACCTCGTTTGGTATGCAGGAAGTAAATGCAGCAAGTGAAAATTCATGGAATGTACGAATTTTGGCTCTTATTTGTTTGGCAAAAGTAGGCAGAATGTATGACAATTTTCACTTCCTTTAAAATGTAAGAAGTAATTTACCTAATCACTCTATGTAAGTTTTAATTCCTTTGCTTTTATTAACCTTTTAAAAAAAGTTTTATTTCCTATCCTTCCAGTCAAACATGTGTTACTACTTCCTAAAAATTGACAAAAGAATTGAATTCTCGAAAAATATAATTTTTCATTATAATTCAATTCATGTGTCGATGGCCTGGATTGTACATTTATAATCACTATTACGTTTTTTCTTGATTTGTTTGGTTCAAACTAAGGACTCATTTGGTATGCAGGAAGTAAATATAGTATTTGTAGGCCTTTCACTGCCTCTTTGGCATATGTGCATGTTTGATCTCCTGATTTACTACCTGCTTATCAGCTTATATGTAAACTGTAAACTGCTATTTCTCTATCTATTTGCCTAACTTTTACTTGCATTGAATTTGCTGGTAGTGCCTGCCTTCTGCTTTTACAAACACAACTTTTATTAAATTAGGTATCTTTTACATTTTGCAAGTGAAGCTACAAAAAGTTGACAAACAATGGGGAAGGATCGAGTGTTGCGGCAGCTGTCTACAGCACTGATATATGGGGCAGGAGACAGAGAGGTGGAGGAACCGGGGACAGACAGGAGAGAGAGAGAGAGAGAGAGAGAGAGAGAGAGAGAAGAAAGGGGGAAGAAGGGGGGGGGGGGGGGGGGGGGGAGAGGAAAGGAATCTTTTTTAATTTTAAAATTATAAAATTATTAAAATTTTATATTTTAAATATTTATTAATAAGATATCTATTAAATTTAATATTTTTAACAAAACTTTAATGGATATTTTATGTATTCGTTCAATTTTTGTTAAACATATCTTTTTTTTTTGGGTTGGATAATGTATCCGTTAAATATCTTTTTTTTTGTTGAAAATATCAAACTAACAGATATTTGATTAATAAATAGTTAAAATATAAATTCATATATTAAATGATGAAATGTCATTTTATTATTAAGGTACCTTTTAAATTTTTATTTAAAATATTAAATAAAAATGGATATTAAATTTTTGTTGAAAAAAATCAAATAATAGCAAAATTTAACAGATATCTGATTAATAAATACTCAAAATATAAATTTATATATTAAATAATAAAATATTATTTTATTATTTAGGTACCCATAAAATTTTTATTTAAATGATCGAATGGCAAAGAACATTTAATAGACATTTAATTAATTTATAGTAAAAATATAAATTTGTACATTAAAATTATTTTCTATAAATAACATAAAATTTAAATTTTATATTAAATAATTGTCTCTCTCTTACTTATTATAATCTTATTTATTTATTTATTATTATAAGGGAGTTTCCCTCTTCCAAAACCCTCCACACCCTGAACCCCCTTTTCTTAGATTTTTTCTTTTTTTTATTTCTCTTTTTCTAATCCTACACCCCCAATTTCTTTTATTTACCTTTTTATTTCCTTTTTTCTTTAAAAAATGGTCATCTAATTAATATATATATTAAGCACTAATAATTATTATTATTTGTAGATTAAATAATAATAATTAATCTAAAAGTATCCCAATTATATCTCAACTTATCAAAGGGATAGCAATGGGGCATGGCAGGTACGGCGTGCCTCCTCCGTACCCGTACCCACCCCATTACCCTAATGTGGGTACAAAACGATTATCTATATCCGCTCATATTATTTATTTAATTTAGATTATTCAATTTAAAGACGTAATATTTAACTTCAAGGTTAATTATGTACAAAATGATCCATTGGCGGGTATGGGGCGGGTCCCCACTTATACCCGAGCCCGCCCCATTTGACTTTGGTTTATAAGATCTAAGCATCAGACAACATAACTAATATTACCCACCACCCAAATCCAATATCCGTACCCGCCCCATTACCCGCCACGGGTTTGAAGTGGATACCTAACAACAATTAATCTAAAAGTAGCCCACCTATGTCTCAACGTATCAAGAGGAGGGCAATGGGGCGGGGCGGGGCGGGGCGGGGCGGGGCGGGTACCGGGTCCCTCCTCCATATCCATACCCGCCACCGAAATCCTATACCCATACCAACCCCATTGCCCTAATGTGCGTATAAAACGATTATCTATACCTGCTTATATTAGTTATTTAATACTCCTTTTCAAAACAAATTATTTTTTTAACCATTGATAAATACGGTTATCTATACGTGCTTCTATTAGTTATTTAATACTATAATCCTATTAGTTATTTAATACTATAATCCTATACCTGCTCAAATTAGTTATTTAATACACTTTTTAAGAACAAATTATTTTTTTATGACATTGGTAAATAATTTAGATTATTGAATTTAATGACGTATTTTTTAACTTTAAGATTAACTATATACAAAACGAATCATTGGTGTGTATGGAGCGCGGGGGGTGGCGGACATGGAGCATGGTTGGGCGGCTCCCCACTTTTTTGGCTTGGTGTATTCCCAAAAATTTATATATGGCATTTGATTCATAATAGTTGAAGTATGGCTTTACAATTGTCATAAATTTTGACCCAAAATATTCTAAAGTTGAACTTCTAAAATTTATATATTTTATTAATTCTAACAAATTAAATGGCATACTTTAATTATGAAATAATGTATTATATATAAATACCGAGAAGTATAAAATATATTACAAAATTTATGAAAAATATGGGGGGTCATACTCTAATTATTATAAATCAAACACCATACTTTTTTTTTTTTTGGGAACATCACCAAGCTATCAAACACCATAATTCCATCAAAAGAAAGATATATGGCATATTAAAATTGAGAAACATAAAATACACTCATTAAATTTTAAAATAGATTTATCAAAATTATTATAAACTCAACTTTCATAATTTATGTAATTAAATTTTAACAAAATATATCAAAGAATACAAAGAAGACAATTCAAATAAATTGCCCCAAAACATTCTAAAGTTGAACTTATAAAATTTATGTATTTTATTAATTATAACAAATTTAAGGCCATACTTCAATCGTAAAATAATGTATTACAATAATTATTGAGAATATGGCCTTAAATTTGTCATAATTAATAAAATATATAAATTTTAGAAGTTCAACTTTAAAATATTTTGGGTCAATATATTTGAATTATTTGATATATTTAAATGTACTTTGTGTTTGAAAGTTTAATTTCATAATGTTTGGGACGATATAAAGTTGAACTTCTATATAATGAAATAATAATTGAAGTATGGTCTTTAATTTCTCATAATTATGAAAGTACAATTGTCATAAATTTTGTCCCAAAATATTTTAAAATTGAACTTCTAAAATTTATATATTTTATTAATTCTGACAAATTAAATGGCATACTTTAATCATAAAATCTTCTTTATGACAAAATATTGAGAAATATAAAATATATTACAAAATTTGTGACAAATATGGGGGCCATACTCTAATCATTACAAATCAAACACTATACTTTTTTTTTTGGGAACACCACCAAGGTATCAAATACCATACTTCCATCAAAAGAAAAATATATGACATATTAAAATTGTGAAACACAAAATACAGTCATTAAATTTTAAAATATATTTATCAAAATTATTATAAACTCAACTTTTATAATTTATGTAATTAAACTTTAACAAAATATATCAAAGATTATAAAGAAGATAATTCAAATATATTGCCCAAAATATTCTAAAGTTAAACTTATGAAATTTATGTATTTTATTAATTATGACAAATTTAAGACCATACTTCAATCATGAAATAATGTATTACAATAATTATTGAGAATATGGCCTTCAATTTGTCATAATTAATAAAATATATAAATTTTAGAAGTTTAACTTTAGAATATTTTGGATCAATATATTTGAATTATTTGATATATTTAAATGTACTTTGTATTTGAAAGTTTAATTTCATAATGTTTGGGGTAATACGAAATTGAACTTCTATATAAAGAAATAATGATTGAAGTATGGGCTTTAATTTGTCATAATTAATGAAATACATAAATTATAAAAGTATAATTGTCATAAGAATTTATAATAAAGTATTTGAAATTTGTCCCAATGTTGTTTGAAGTGGTTTTTACTCGTATGAGATGTGTGTCGACACATAGGGCTCGTGTGTCGACATATAATCCTACAGAATAGTGCTGCAGAGGTGTGTGTCAATACACAGAGCCCGTGTGTCGACACACAAACTTACAGAACGCACGGCGTAGAGCTGTGTGTAGATACACAGGATAGGTTTTTAACTGTTTTTTGCGAGATAACTTCAGGCTTTTGGCGCCTCTTTTAGGGGTGCGTTTTGGGAGATGTCTTTTTATACTTGTATTATAACTACTTCCCCTTGGTTATACTTAAAAGGATGGATTTGATGAAATTGAAATCATAAGAGACTTGGAAAAGGTTCCAACAAATTGAAAGAACTTTGTTCAAGAGTTTGATAAAAAATGTTGAAAGTTCTTTGACCAAACATCATTCTCATTCATCTCACTATGTATCTCTCTTTATATTTTCTTTTCTTCATATTTGGTTGTTATTGTATCCCCGAGGATATTTCGTATACCGAAATAAGCCTTAAGGAAAGAGATTACATAGCTTCACCAACCTGAGATCTTTTGATTATCCGGTTCCCCCTTTTTTGGGAATTTCTCTAACAATCTTAAGGCTTAATTTCTTCATTGAAAATAGCTTCTTCACTTTGTGGGATTTGATGGCGAACCAAGTGATGAATAGAGAGGATTGAGACTTTTTCTTGGATCTTTCTCTTATATTAATTGCTAAAGATCAAGGTATGTCTTCTGATTTAACTATATGTAAAT
This sequence comes from Simmondsia chinensis, assembly GCA_018398585.1. NCBI lineage: Eukaryota > Viridiplantae > Streptophyta > Magnoliopsida > Caryophyllales > Simmondsiaceae > Simmondsia > Simmondsia chinensis. Next base: position 33,304,607 of record JAGTTD010000013.1, on the reverse strand, counting down.
TGATGTGTATTTATTGATGAGTATACATGTGATATTAAAATAGAAGTCTTAGGCATTGATTGTGTGAATCAAGAATTTTGATAAAGTGTTTACAATTACACTTAATTTGATCAAATGATGGTGTTTTATCATCGTGTAACGTAAATATAAACATGGAATGACTCGGACTACTTAAACTCATGTAGTTTGAGAATAATGCAATTCGAGGCATTGCTGTTTATGTATGAAAGTAAATTTAAATTAGGCATTGTTTTGATGATATATATCAAGTATTTATGATCAAGTGTCTTGAATCAGATGATGATTAACCACAGAGGGAAAAAAAAAAGAAAAAAAAAATAGCGAATTTTCGATTGGGGGGGTTCGAACTTGAGTACTCAAGAAGGCAGTAACAAGCTGTAGGGCCGCGTGTGGTGGCGCGTGGCGGCGCGTGGCGGGGCGTTTCCCTGACTCCGGTGGAGTGGCTTCGACCACGAAATCGCCGAGGGGTGATCTTTCACATGGCCGGTAAGGATAGCCAAAAAGTGAGAATTGATGAGGGCGGGAGAGAGAAGATGAACAGTGCCGGTGCCTCCTTTGGCCGCACGTGGAGGCGCGTGGTAAGCACTCCGGCGAAGCGGGTCTGGCGAGGGTTTGGCAGGGAGGAGTTTTTCAGCTTAGCAGCAGTGTTTGGTGCTTTGGAGAGTCCAGTTTGCTGGGTTTGGGGTATGAAAGGGGTGTGGGGTGCTGATTCAGTGACTGTGGGCTGTGCATGGCGGTGCTGCCGCCTGTCATCCATAGTCTGGTGGCAGTCCTTTGTGTTTAGGAGGGAGATGAGTCTTTTTCAGTTTTTGTTGACTGTCTCCAAGGGTTTATTCAGTTATATGGGGCTCCCCAAGCTTCCTAAAGAAGGAGGTAATGGTGCATGTAGGCTTTACAGCTTCCAGGTATGTCTTTCTTTGCTTTTCTTTCCTTTTGTTTTTGGAGGGAGCTCTGAGCTCGTGTTTCTGCACTGTTTTGTTTGTTATGGAGCAAGCTTCAGGCTCATGGACGCCTTCGGGCAATGGATTATAGCCTTGAGCTATCTTGTGGGCGATTTGGACCAAATTGTATGCTTTTAATGTTATCATGAAGATTCTAGTATGGAATATCCGAGGTTTAGCCCGAGGGGCGGCCCAACAGGAACTGGAGGGCCTAGTCAAAAAATTTAGGCCAGATTTGATTGCGATCTTAGAATCACTTGTGTGTAATCAAAACCTTGAACGAATCCAAGTGAGACTTGGTTTTGACAAGAGCCATTACTCCCCCCCGGTCAACCATGTGGGTGGGCTTTGGCTCTTGTGGAACTTTAGCCAGTACAAGGTATGCATCCAGTATGGTGACCATAGGATCGCTCATACCATAGTAAGAGACAAGGTTGGAAACAAAAATGGAGCAGTGTCCTTTGTTTACGCTCCGGCAAAGGAGCGGGACAAAGATGTTTTTTGGAATAATCTTTTGGAACTTAACTCTTTGAATTATCTCCCATGGTGCCTCATAGGTGACTTTAATGAATTACTGAGCCCGGAGGACAAACTTGGGGGGCCGCTGCCCTCTTCTCGGAGGTTTTCCCGCCTTAAGGGTTTGTGCTCCAAATTTGGGCTATCAGAGCTCCCTTGGTCAGGACAAAAATTTACCTGGGCAAAATCTATCAATGGAACTTATATTCAGGAAAAGCTGGACAGGGCCTTGGTTAATCGTGAATGGAACCTTTGCTTCCCCAAGGCCTTTGTGTATAACGGATTCGGCCCGGTTTCGGACCATTCCCCGATGATCCCATGTACAGACGAAGAGGGACATACCAAGGCCCCGCCATTTAGTTTCCAAGCGGGATGGGCAAAGTTTAGAGTTACTGAAGGTATTGTCAGGCGTGCCTGGCATACCAGGTTTAGGGGCTCTAGACTGTTCGAGATTACCCAAAGACTAAAGATCATTAAAAAAGGTCTCAAGGAAAATAAAGACATAACTCTTGGTAAGGTAAAGAACAATGTTGAAAGAAACAAACAAAAAATTCGAGAGGTCCAGGACAGACTGGCGGACCGACCAAACAATCCACATCTAAACCAAAATCTCAAACGTCTGTTTCTGCAGAGGGAAAAACTCTTGTTTTTTAATCACAAGTATTGGGCTAAGTTCTGGCATAAGGAATGGCTTACGAAAGGGGATAGGAACTCCAGTTTCTTCCGTAGTTCTATCCTCGCTAAAAGAAGGAGACGAGGCATCATGGAAATTAAAAATGAGCTCGGAATATCAGTCTTTGAAAAGAATGAGATCGCGAATATTTTCATTCGGGATTTTAAGAGCAGGTTCAGGACTAGAGGATGCAGATGCTCCTTCCCGTCCCTGGCACCTGGAGAAAAGAGAGTAACAGATGAGGACAATAGTCGCCTAATCTCCGAAGTCTCGGACATGGAGATTAAGGAAGCTGTTTTTAGTATGAACCTAAATAAAACGCCGGGCCCAGATGGTTTTTCAGCTTTCTTCTTCCAAACCTATTGGGGTCTGGTGGGGAAAGATATCTGCAATGCCATTAGAGCCACGCTGAGGGGGGGTTCCCTACTCCGGAAAGTTAACCACACCTTCATAACTTTGATTCCCAAAAATGACTCCCCCCAAACGGTAAGCCACTATCGGCCCATCAGCCTATGTAATGTTCTATATAAAATTATTGCCAAGCTTCTAGCTAACAGGTTGAAAATAATACTTGGAAATGTGGTGCTCCAATGGCAGGAGGCTTTTGTTCCAGGAAGGTCATCCAGGATAATATCCTGGTTGCCCATGAAATCATGGCAGCCTTTAAAAGAAAATAGGGGAAATCGGGCTGGATCGCAGTAAAACTTGACATGGAAAAGGCTTATGACAGAATAGAGTAGCAGTTCCTAGCCGAGGCCCTGAAGAAGTTGGGCTTCCATAATAAGTGGATCGGTTGGGTTATGGAATGTGTGCCTACAACGTCCTTCTCAGTGATGGTTGATGACAAACCCATGGGGTGGTTCTCCCCATCCCGGGGTCTCCGCCAAGGAGACCCACTATCTCCGTATCTGTTCATCCTGTGTCTTGAGGTCCTGGCAACCAATCTCTAGGAGCTTTGTACGGTAAGGAAAACAGGTATTGGTGTCAGATTAGCAAGAGGAGCTGTGCCAATACCGGGATTATTCTTCGCTGACGACTGCCTTCTTTTCTGTGAAGCGAAGGTAGAAGCAGCGCAAAGATTAAACAAGAAGATTAGTATTTTTGGTGAGGACTCAGGTCTCCTGGTTAACAGAGCAAAGTCTTCTGCAGTTTTTTCTACCAATGTAGAGAGACAGCACAGGCAGCGGATGAGTGACATCTTGGGGATTCCGAACAGCAACGTGTTGGGAAAATACCTCGGGTGCAACTTTGGGACAGGAAGGTTCCTCTCCCAAATATCTAGGGATTTTACCTCCTGAATGGAATCAAAGGTCTCGCGATGGAAGGTTGGAAAGCTTTCCAAAGCAGGACGTGCCACGCTGATTCAGACTTCAGTAGAAACTATGCCAAGCTACGTCATGCGGTGCTTCAAATTGCCAAAAACAGTCTGCAAGCAAGGAGATAGAATATGCAGATAGTTCTTCTGGAACAAAGATAATAGGAAAGGAATTAATCTTGTAGCTTAGAGCAAGGTCTGTAAACCTAGGAGTGCGGGAGGGCTTGGGCTTCGTAAGATGGAAGCTGTAAACCAAGCTTTCCTTTGCAAAATGGGATGGAGAGTTCTAAAGAATGAAGACAGTTTATGGGTCAAGCTTGTTAGAGATAAATACCTCAAGGGTAAACACTTTTTTGAGTACAGGAAGAAAAAGTCTGACTCCCTGGCATGGAAGGGCATCCTGGATACCCGCCCGCTTCTGAGGAGAGGCCTTAAGTGGAGGGTGGGTAATGGTGCTTGCATAAATTTCTGGACTGATGGGTGGGTCTTAAATGGGCCGCTGCTGGAGAATCAAGGGGTGAATGGGGTGGGCATTGATCTTTCCCTTAAAGTTAATGATTTCATTGTTGACGGGGAATGGAATAGAGAGGCTCTGAGCGCTGTTGTGTCTCAAGACATTCTGCACAATATTCTAGGGGTGCCTCCTCCAAAGAAATGGACAGAAGACCACTTGTGCTGGGGCTTCACGAGTTCTGGGGAATTTAGTGTGAAGTCTGCAACCTGGCTAGCTCATAACTTGAGTTGGAAAGACAGGAACAACTGGGAATTCAAGTGGATCTGGAATATGGATATCCAGCCAAAGGTGAAAGTCTTCATTTGGCAAGTCTTGAATAATTGTCTTGCCACTGGGGAACAAATGAAGAAACGAATCCCTGACTGGAATGATGAGTGCATCTGGTGTAAGGCTAATATGGAGGACATATCTCACATCCTCCTAAATTGCCCTCGGGTGGAGGATGTTTGGAGGAGTGCAGTTGCTGCTGGCTGGGGCATGACGGAGCCGTCGTGCTATAGGATTGAAGATGAACTGAGATCAAGACGGGGACGAAATGATGCAGTAAGTTTTGCTGTTCTCTGTTGGGGTCTTTGGAAGGACTGGAACTCGGCTATCTTCATGGGTGAGAAATCCCTCCCTGTCCAGACAGTCAATAGGGCCCGAACTATGTGCTTGGATTGGGAGTGCAGGAACAGGCTTGATTGCTTTGATTACTCCTCTACTAGGGAGGCTACCAAGAGCAGAGTTGTGAATACTTGGGTTACCTGGGTGCCCCCGAAAGAGGGATGGTAGAAGGTAAACTTCGATGGGTCCAGACGTGGGTCAGAAGCTGCTGCTGGATTCATCATTCGAAACCACATAGGGCAGATCATTGCGAGTGGCTCTAGAAGACTGTGTAATGCCCCAATCATTGTGGCTGAAGCGTTGGCTGCTAGGGATGGCATTTTAGAGGCTGTTCAGAGGGGTGCTTCGCGTGTTATTTTGGAAGGAGATAACCAGGTTGTGATCAGAACCCTTCAGGGCAAGTTTGCATGCCCCAGTGAGATCCGTGCCATCATGGAGGATATCCGGTGTATATGTCAAAATCTACATTTTTTCTCTCTCTCATGTGTTTAGAGAAGCTAACAGGTCTGCGAACTTTGTGGCGGGTGAGGGCTACAAGCGATCGGATTTCCTAGTCGGGAAATTAAATCCTTCTAGCACCCTCATCCTGATTTCTCGTTCTGAAGCTTCAGGCCGCCCCGTGCTTAGAGGGGGGAACTGAAGCTGATCCCTTTGTCTTTACCATTATAAAAAAAACCAAGCTGCAGCCAGTTGTACAATAATGGAAAAATAACTATATATTACTTTCTTTAAAAGCAAAAAAAAAAAAAAAAAAAAAAAAAAAAAAAAAAAAAAAAAATGGAAAACTGTATTTTGCACATGTGAGGAGGAAAAGGCACTGAGGCTTTGAACCACAAATCCATGAGTCTCTTGTAACATTAGCTTTATATTTTTCTATTATAGCAAGTATGAAGCCATTAAAATTGGGCACTATATTAATTAATTTGGATGGTGAGCAAATTAAAATTATGAAGGCATACTTGACATAAATTAGTATGTATAATTTGAACATTAGAGAAAAGGTAATTTCGTTTTGGGTAGTTGTTGAAACCAAACATCGAAGTGATGTTAAAAGGGAAATTTTTTAGCGTGGGTGTTGAAACCGGATAACAAGACGATGCCAAAACTAATAATAAGGCGATGCTAATAAGGGAAAATCCTTATTTAGTGTAGTTGTTGAAACCAGGTGCCAAAACTATTCCAAAACTGGAAATAATAATAACAAAATTGGATGCATGCTCTGTTATAAGTGGTGATATAAAGATCCAGGCACTTCGTATAACCATGACAATAATTCATACGGAATTGTGATGGTTGAAATAAAGTATAAATTGTGCATTATATATAGTAAGTTTCTCTTCCGTATTTGCTTGCTTACTTTTGCATTTTGCTTTTGCTTAGATGCTTCCATGCTTGTCATGCCCTCCGGGCTTTTCAGGCCTTTCACGTTTTTCAAGTTGGGGGTCCTCGAAAACAGCCTCTCATTAGGGTATCTCCTTGATGGGGTAAGGCTGCGTACATCCTACCCCTCCCCGACCCCACTCATGCGGGACCCCTTTTAGCACTGGGCCTGTTGTTGTTGCTGCTGTATAGTAAATTCATGGTTGTATGAATTTGTAAAATGAACAATAAATATATTGAGAATTAATGCACATATGTTCATAATTATTTAAGATGAGCCCATAATAGAAAATAATTATGGGTATGTTGATTCGTTCCTATTTTCACGATTATAAATCCAATCACATATGCGTATTGCTCACTGACAAAATTTACATTAGGGTGTAATTAAGTGAACAATAGTGGATTTGGAAAGTCATGAAAAGCAGTATTTATATAATCATGATTATGAAAGAAGTTTGTGTATAATCATGTATACATGTTAATGATGTTAAAATGTCAATGCATGTTAGTTAATATAACTAATACTTGCATGAAAGTATAAATATATGGACATTAATGTGGCTGTATAATTAATGCATGTATGCATATTGATACAACTATGGATGTATGATTTCATTAAATTGAGGTTGATGTATAAATGCAGATGTGGTTATGAGGTCCACATGTCCATGAACATAAACGTAATCATGATGCTTTACGGTTTTGTTATTTATGAAATAAATGCCATTTGTTTGCTTGATAAATGAAAATGATGTAAATTTGAATGGAATTAGTGGATCAAGAAACATATGGTGTTTTTATATTTGTTGATCCCTAGCATGACTGATATAAAGAAATTCACGTTAAAGTTCATGATTAAGAATGATGAGAACTGATCACATATCTTTGGTGGGTTTTTCGAAGTTATTGGATGTAATGTTCCAATGGAAACCGGCATGCGTGTGGAATACTTTATCATCATGATCAATGCGGTTGAAATAAAGCTTACTTGCGTATTAAGGGCATATATATATGATGATTGAGTAGTCAGTTAAAATAAAGTGTATTTTATACAATAAATTTTTAAATACCCAAATTGAGTGATAGATTCATGCAATTGTTGCATGGTGAATAAGATTTTTGTGTGACGATATGTTCACATGTTGGGTGTTGTTAGTCATCAATATGGCAAATTTAAAGAGTATATAAAAACTGATTTATGATGACTCTTTTACTACCCATAAGGTTTGATGCATATAAATGATATGAATATTCATATGACTGAATTATGGGTGAAGTGAACATTCTATGATATAAATGTATAATTAGTACATAGTAAGTGACTTCAAGTCTTTCATTGATCATGTATGATGCATTGTGATAATGTGAATTAAAATAAATTATGATAAAAACCATGTTTGAGGGTATATTCTTGGAAAGACTTTAGAACTTTGAAAGAATAGAAGAGTGTGAAAAGAGAAGTCCTAGCGATTGGACTTGTATATTTCTAGAGGAATGAACTAGAAATAATATAAATGTTAAACTTCAATACTGTTGTGTCATAGATTGTGATACTATGACGAGACCATGTAGTCTAGCGATGTTGCCTTTTTAGAAGGTAGTTAATGAATCCGAAAAGTACATATGGCAATTTTAACAAATAAGAGGATTCACTTTATGTATTTATGTTGATTACATGTTAAAATTTGGTATGAAAACTTTAAACCGAATGAAAGTGTTCCAATGGTATAGTTAGAATTTAAAATGGTTAAATGTAGTCTTTGTTGTTGAATAGCTAAGTATGTATAACTAGCTATGTAAGTAAAGATAACTGGCATGTGTTACATAAGGTACTAGAATGACCATGTGTTATGATGTTAATAATGAGTACTCTTCTATACAGAAGAATAGTTGGATGCCAGTTGTATATCCGATAAAGAGGACTACGCTTCTAAAAGCTAGTAAATGTTATAAGTGGTGGGGATGTTGTTCCTTGAATTTCAAGAAACGAACACGTGTTATAAATTGCACTGTGATAATAGAGTTTATTGCTTTGGTTTATGCTTGTAAAGAAACATAATGATTAAAGGATATCATGTTTAAGATTCCTTTGTGGCGCAAGCCAATGTTGTCTATTTCTATCCATTGTGATAGTGAGATGTGTTTTAAATGTGTAAGAGTGAGATGTATCACCGAAAGTTCGGACACAACAGTGTCAAATATTGTGAAGTAAAATAACTCATGAAAGATTGAGTCATCACTGTGGACTTTGAAAATGTAAGTAAGAAACTAATGGATCTCTTGTTTGAGAACATTGCTAGAGACTTGAGAATTAAAGGGATGGTGTGAAACCTGTCACTATTAGTCACCCATGATAGGCCCTCAACTCGACGCCTAATATGATGCTAGGTCTCGGGTTTAATGAGAGAGACTTGTCATTAGCATGACTGCAAGCACTAAAAGAGAATTTTTCCATCCCAAGTGTGTAGTGCTTGGTACCTGCGTTAGAGATACTAAGAGGATGAGCTTATGCTCGGAAAGTAAGGACTTTTTTTCGACCCAAACTTATATATTTATGGGCATCATGTTCTGGGTTTTCAAAAATGAAGTAGAGGCGAGTTCTCTTCGGATTTGACCTCAAGCTCAAGCTTGTTATTTTGGGCTAACCTTGATATTGCTAGCTTGAGGAGTCGTGAACTACTCTAGATTTGAGCTTGAGCTTGATATACATATCTTAATTGTTTCAATGCCCACTCTCTCCATCTCCATTGTTTCCTTAACTGAGGTCAGATTCTTTACTCCTCCATACGCCTCTCTCCAACTTAAGGCCAAATTTTTTGCGCACCTTCCATAACCAATGGTTACTTGAACAATAGTTTTTTGCCTTTAAATACCGTCCCTTGGGGCATTGATCAATACGCTAAAAACACTTTAAACACTTCATCTTCTTCATTCTTTTTGAGTTTCTATGTTCCTCTGGTACTAAGCAAGTTGGGTGTACTCCAAGCGAGAGTACACTCCTTTGTTGAGTGTCAAAATCCCTATCGATCCATCTGTACCATTATGGGGGCATCAACGACGTATGGAGCTCCACGGTGCAACAACTTTCTTCAATTTGGTCTTCCCTCCCTGAATTTCATTCTTTCAGTCGTTTAATTATCTTATCTTGAGTCCAATTGCTTAAATTCGAGGTGCACAGCATTCAGTTTGAGGTCTCCCTGCTTAAGTACCCCTCTTATTCGGTTTAAGTTTTATTCTGCACCTTTCTCAAGTGAGCCTCTATCATTTTGACGTTGTGTTTTTAATTCCCCGTTTGTATCATTCTTCTAACAATAAGTGAAAATTAAAGAATGATTTCATGTCGTATCAATCAACTGTGATCCCTTGAAAAGTATATATAATATGTTGTTCAAGAAACGACAAATCTAGAATTATTTTTTTTGTTCAATCAATGAAGAAAGTTAGGTAGTGTGCAAAAAAAAAAAAAAAAAAAAAAAAAAAAAAAGTTCGGTGGTTTTGCCAAAGTCATTATATTTGAATTTTAGTTAATTTACAATGACTTTTAAAAGTCATCAAAGTGCTTGATGGCGAACCAATAAAATTTTAGTTAAGTGAATTGGTGACATGTGACTCAACCCACCACGACGTCGTATGTGCCATTGGCTTCGGTGAAAACTTAAACTATGGTAATTTTATAATAAGTTCTATCTAAAAGATCGTCGAGGGGAAGGTGTATCTAGGGATGGCTGTATCTGTTCGGGTTTGGACAATATTCAAGCGTGTTATATATATATATTTTTTGATAAATGGCCAGAAACGCCATGCAGAAACCCGGCAATCCAAAAAGGAAATCGACCCACCAAAAAGTAGCTGCACGCAAGGGGGACAACCCAAAACAAAGACACACAACAAGGAAAAAAAACCAACACGGGACAAAGGGAAAAGAAACAGGACCGGACATGACACACACCCAAAGACTGCAAAACAGGAAAAGAACCTCGAAGGACAGAAAAAGACGAAATAGGAAAAAGACACAACAGACCAAAGGGGCGAACAGACCGGAAGGAGAAGGAAGAAAGGAGCAAAACACCAGCACCAGAGCTGAGGGGGCCACTCACTGGAAACAAAAACTCTAGTACATCATTGCGAAACGTTCAATCATAAGAGATTTATCGCCATGGAAAGTCAACCCAAGCTTCTTCCTAGTCTCCCATGTTCTTTTCCCCTTCAGGAGTTGCTCAGCAGTAAAACACATCTTGTTCTTGTTTCTGGACTTCTTCTTCCCTTTTGCTTTTGTCAATTTATGAGGTGTTTTCTTACCACCGCTACCAAGAGACATATCTGCAAAGAACTTATGTAAGTTCTGTTTCATTTGTTGTTTTCTCCAACGCTTGATTTCCCTACGCTCCCTTTTAGTGGCGTCCTTGTGGGGTTCTTGACACCCCTATCTCTCTTTTCTCCTCCTTGCCCCTGCCCTGGAAGTCTCCGCAAAATCGTTCGCCTGCTCCATACACGGTATTGGATTCACCTCCTGACTGTGGACAATTAGTGGTTCAAGCTTGTTATATTATTCTCTGTATTATCTATATTTGGGTTGAGTTGGATGTGGTTTGATTTATTTTGTTTAAATTGTTTTGGGTTCCTCGAGGATATGTTGTATGGGCTTTAGGTCATCATGATTGTATTATTGAGTGCTTTGGTAGAATGAACTATTTATAAAAACTAAAAGATTGCTTGTGAAGTTTAGTTGAATTCCTGATAAGTAAATAACTATCATCGAATTTGTGCACCTTGGACTACTTCGGATCATTTTGGTTTGGTTTGGGTTGGGTTGGTTTAGGTTGATGGTGGGTCGTGGCCGATTCTATTGAGTATTGTGTCATTTTTGAGTCAAGCAAAGAACGGTCGGGTTTATTTCAGGTAGGATCATTTCAACTTCAAACTCAGTTATTTAAGAAAAATTTTCAGTTCAGTTACTAAAGGCTTACTAATTTTTCAAATTGGGTTGTGTTAAATTTCACAAGTCTTAGATCTGGCCTATAGAGTTGGTGACAAATGAGATCTACATATAAGTTTAAGTAGGGTTTAATTCTAAAATAAATTGAAATTAATTAGAATAATTCACGAGCTTATATATTAATCTATTTTCTCTCATAATTTCAATGTGAAAATCTACTAGATAAACTTATATGCGGAGTTTTCGACAAATTGGATTTGTCACCTCTAGATATTTTTTTTTAAGCACAATGACCTCTGGATCTTTTTTTCGACAAAGCGACCTCTAGGTGGATCATTATGTGATCAGAGGGACAAAGAGCTTCCAAATAGAAAAATATACCAATTTTGTTGCACATGATGTGACCGTGAAATTAAAATGATAAAATCAATTATCACTGTTATGTGCCAAAATCAAAGTATTTACAATATTTTCGGGTGTAGTACACGAATATTTTAAAATTTATCACAGTATTAATCAATTGACTTTCATACCAACCAATTGTTCCTTGCAAATGTGTGTAGAAAGTTTTTTTCCTAGCAATTTTAGGCATATTTTATGGACCGCTTTGTAAAAAATTGTTTAAATATGTATCGATATCATAAAATTATCTATCCCTCTTTCACATGCTGAATAAAGTCCTCCGTAAAATCATTATATTACAAAGAAAAAGAACTTTTTGATAAAAAGGTACCAGCTTTTTAGATTCGGTTGGATCTGGCACCTCTAAGATTTTTTCTTTATTTTTTTTTGTTGAATGAAATACATTCACCTCCAACTAGATCATTATGTAGCAGGAAGGAAAAGAATCTTTCTAATTAAAAAGTTATACTAGTTTTGTCTCATATATTTTTTAATTACAATGCTAAGGACGGAGCAAGGGGAGGAGATAAACTCAATAAATTCCCCTTAAAGGGAACTAGTCACTTTTGTGCCTTGTAAGGATCGAACCTAGGTAATACCGTTTGCAGTCGGAGAACTCCACTGCTAAGTTATGTCCATAAGGGACATCAATTTTGTCTCATATGATATAACGCTAGTATTAAAATTTTAAATTATAAATTCATCTATTGTCACTATTTTGTACTAAAACCCCTAAGTATTTATAATGTTTTCGGGTGTAGTACACAAATGATTTTAAAATATATTGACAAAAATCTTAAAAAAGGAAAAATCAAATTTAAAAAAAAAGATTGGATTAATAAGAAGATCATAATGACAATTTAAATTTAAAACAACGAGAACGTGTCAGGTAATATTAATATTTTTAAAATTGTTAACAGCCAAGGTGCATTCTACATGATAAAACTAGCTTTTTTTTCAGTACACTGTAATTATATAAGATCGATTTTTTAACAAAGGGGAAGTATTTATGATTTTAGAAACGCATGCCAAATCTCATTATCAGCCAAAATTATGTAACAACCACCTTTCCAAACACATTTATAGGCACCTTCCACGAGATTTCCATGTGAACATCTCTCCCTTCAAGGTTTCTAACTCTCAGTGTTTAAACTAAAAACTCCTTCAAAGATGGAAATTAGGTCACTCTCGTGAAAATTTAATGCAAACACAGCCTTTTTCATATATATATATATATATATATATATATATATATATACAGGGTGGCGTTTTTATGAGAGGGCGAGAGTGTAAGAGGAGTCAATCCTGGCCCTTTATTATAATGGATGGTCAAGATTTATTTAGTATTGAAAAAAAAGAAATAATTGTCTTCCCTTATCCCTTCTTTCCTTTTGGACCATAAAGTGGTACGGGCCATAAATTAATTTTTTTTAGTGTCCAACAAATGTTGGCTATCCATTATAATGAAGGGCCAGGATTGACTCCTCTCAAGCTCTCATCCTCTCATAAGAATGCCACTATATATATATATATATAAGCTGTGAACAAGATCTATTTTTGTATCTTTTTTTGAGTTTTTTTGTCTTTCTATTTAAGGTGTGAAAAAATGTAAACAGGTCTTTTCTGTCAATCAAATGCAAACCTTACAACCTATTAGAACTCTATCATAATTTTAAGATATTAAAAGGCTGAATGAAACGCGCCCTTGATCTATTTTTAATCCAAAAGCACTTTAAATATTGTTGGGCACTTGGGCTGTCAACAGACAAACTCAATGCGTCACGCTTTTCTTTTCCATAATTAGCAATATGGTGAAGTGGATGCAGATGTTAACAACCGGATTAAAATGGATTGGTATAAATGGAGGATGGCCTCTGTAGTACTGAGTGATAGGAAGTTTATGCTCAAGTTGAACGGAAAACACGATAAGATGGTAGTGAGACTAGCTATATCTTACGGGGTAGAGTGCGGGCCAGTTAAACACCATCGTACGCAGAAGATGAAGGTAGCAAAAATGAAGATGTTGAGATGGATGTGTAGACATACAAAGAAGGATAGGATTCGGAATGAAGTTATAAGAAGTAAATTAGGCGTGGCCCCAGTCGAGGATAAGCTGGGGGAGCAACGATTGAGGTGGTTTGGGCATATTAAGAGGAGACCGAGCACTGCACCTGTCAAGGGATACGAACAACTCCATATTACCAATGGGAAGAGAGGAAGAGGCTGGTCAAAGAAGAGTTGGATGAAAATAATTCGACAGGACCTTGCCTATCTCAACCTCAATGCGGATATGGCCCTAGATAGAGCTTAGTGGAGGACTAATATAGGTGTAACAAATATAGCAAGGTAGGAACAACAAGCACTATCAAACTTCTTGTATGTCTGTTTTTAAGCATTTCTGCTTTGCTACTTGTTGATCACACCATATATATGCTTGTATTTTGCCATTAGGTAGGCTCTCTCCGATAGTTGCGTGCTTGCTTTTACTTTTTGCTCATGCTTAGTTGCTTCCATGGTTCCATGCTTCTTATGCTCTCCATGATCTCCATGCTCTCCGTGCTATTCATGCTTCTCGTGCTTTTCCGTGCTTTCCTGCCCTTCAAGCTTTTCAGGTTGGGGGTCCTTCGAAATAGCCTTTCGTTAGGATATTCCCCTGATGGGGTAAGGCAGCATACAACTGACCCCCTAAACCCTACTCACACGGGAGCTTTTGAGGCACTGGGCCTGTTGTTGTTATTGTAGCAATACGGTTGTAGGACAAAGTTCAAAACTCATACAAACGAGGCCACAGTCAATCCGCATAAAAGCAAGGATCAGGAAACAAATACAAAAGACAAAACGAGAAAACATGGCAAAAACAAAACAAATAGGCAAGAAAAAAATTCCAACAAGCACTACATGAATCAATAATGCTACATGTCATGAGAATTGGGCGCACGAAAATAGCAAGACTAGGGAATAGTTTGTCGTTAATGACAACCTACTTCCTAGCGCTCTTCTTCTCATGCCATTTTCGTGGCTTATTTTCTCGTGACTTGTAGCATTTATGCTACATGTATACCACACCACAAGTTGAGACGGGCCACAAATATATAAGGAAAAAGGCCAACTGTATCAAAATTGGAGATAAGATTGACAAGGAATTAGAACGCCTAAAACCCTTTCCCATACTTACAAATAACTTAACCATATCTGATGCATGACCGTCATAAGTCAAACCAACTAGATGCTTGAACAACACCAAAAATAATCGTAAAATCTTGCTGGTCAATAATTGTTAGGCATTACTCAACATAAACCTAACTATATGCTTGAACAAAACTAATATGCAGAAAAATGCTGCTAGTCATTTTGTTAGATTATATATATATATATATATTTGTTAGGTAAATGTCTCAAAATTACTTGGCGTATTAAGGAGAAGGGCCGTGGAGAGTTCGATTGATCGAGGTGGAGCTCGATCGATCGGGAAAGTTACGTAAAAGAGGGACGCTTCCAGAGAGTAGGTCGATCGATCGGGACTCCCCGATCAATTGGGAAACAGGGCTTCTGCGCAACTATAAATACGGACGTAGGTTACATCACAAATTATCCAAAAGTAAAAGCGAGGTTTCCCAGCGGCGCCGCCACAAAATATTGAGAGTGTGAGAGAATTTTGTAATTCTTCTTCTTTTGATTCAATAATAAAAGCTCCGATCTTCGCCCGTGGTTTTCTCCCCTTTCAATTGTAAAGGGGTTTCCACGTATCATTGTGTCTATTGTTTCGTTTCTCTTTTAGTCCGATTGTTTCTCGTTATTATCGTTGTATTTGATTCTGTTAGGTTTATGTCTCAAAATATACTTGGCGCATAAAGAAGAATGGCCATGAAGACCCCGATCGATCGGGTGGAGCTTGATCGATCGGGAATGTTACGTGAACAAAGGACGTTTGCAGAGAAGCGGCCGATCGATCGGGAGGAACCAATCGATCGGGACCCCCGATCGATCGGGAAACAGGTTTTTTACGAGTCTATAAATACGGACGAGGGCTCATCGTATTTTGTATCCAAAGTCAAAGAGAGGCTTCCCTTGCGCGGCGTCGCACCAAATAGATTGAGCGTTGAGAGAGAATCTTTGTAATTCGTCTTCTTTTTTTGTTCAAATAATAAAAGCTCCGATCTTCGCTCATGGTTTTCTTCCCTTTCGATTGTAAAGGGGTTTCCACATAAATCCTTGTGTCTATTATTTCGTTTCTCTTTTAGTCCGATTATTTCTCGTTATTGTCGTGGTATTTGATTCAATCTAGATCCGAATATATTGTTTATTTCCTCACAAATTGGTATCAGAGCTCGGTTCTTCGAATTGATACAATGACGTCAGATATTAAAACCGAGGTTGAGAAATTCAATGGTCAGGGAAGCTTTAGCTTATGGCAAGTCCGTGTGAAAGGACTCCTGACTCAGAACGGCTTGAAGAAAGCACTAGAGGGGAAAGAGAAGAAACCAGAAACGTTGACCGAGGCACAGTGGGAAGAGTTGAATGAGAAGGCTCTCATGGCCATATAGATGTGTTTGGCTGACGATGTTTTGTCAGAGGTATTAGAGATTAAAACGGCACAGGAGTTATGGGAGAAATTATTAGATATGTTTTGCCACAAGTCAGTCTCCAACAAACCCGCAGTCAAACGGCGGTTGTACACTTTTCGTATGGCAGAAGGTACATCTCTTAAAAACCATCTTAGCGAATTTACCTCAATTATTCATGAATTAAAGGCTTTGGATGATGTCCCTAAGGACGAGGATCAGGCTATGATTTTATTGTGTTCGCTCTCAAATGCGTATAAGGGCTTCGTAGAAAGCATGATATACGGGGGTAGGCCAACTATTACTGTTGATGAAGTAAAAAGAAACCTAGTGAGTAAAGAACGGGTAGATAATGAATTATCTAACTCTGTGAATGACTCGGGTAGTGGCTTACATGTGAGAGGTCGATTAGAACATAGGGGATCCAATGGTGGGAATAAGTCTAGGTCCAAATCTAGACATAAGAACCTGTCGTGTCACTACTCTCACAAAAAGGGGCACATAAAGAAAGACTGTTACAGATATAAGAATAAATCAAAAGAGGGTAACAGGGGTGACCAGGGTAAGGACAAGTCCGTTGAGGCTAGTGTTGTAGAGGAGGATAGTGAAGGGGAATTTCTATTAGTTGCAGATTCTCAGTCCAGGTCCATAGATAAATGGTCATGGATTCGGGTTGTTCGTTTCATGTTACTCCAAACAGAGACTGGTATTCCACGTATATGTCTATACAAGGTGGGGTTGTCTTGATGGGTAATGATGCTGCTTGTAAGGTAGTGGGTGTTGGAACAGTCCGTGTGAGAATGTTTGATGGAACTATTAGAACCTTAAGTGATGTCCGTCACATCCCAGATTTGAAAAAGAACTTGATTTCTCTAGGTACCCTAGAATCTAATGGGTACAAGTACACTACTGAAGGTGGAGTCATGCAGGTCAGTAAGGGTGCATTAATTGTAATGAAAGGAAATAGGGTTGGTACTCTGTATGAGCTTGCAGGCACAACCGTGACAGGTGCAGTTGCTGTTTCCACATCTGCTATGACAGATGCAGAGATCACAAGATTATGGCACATGAGAATGGGTCATATTGGTGACAAGGCATTGTCTGAGCTGAGTAAGAGGGGACTTCATTGTGGTCAGTCAACAGGACTGACGGGATTCTGTGTGCCTTGTATTTAGGGGAAGCAGAAGAGAGTCAGCTTCCAGGTAGTAGTGCATCAGACCAAGGGGGCATTAGACTACATACATTCTGATCTGTGGGGACCTTCCAGAGTGGCTTCTAAAGGTGGGTCTAGGTATATTCTAACGTTCACTGATGACCACTCACGTAAAGTTTGGGTCTATTTTCTTAAGCAGAAAAATGAAGTGTATGATATCTTCAAAAAGTGGAAAGTTCTGCTTGAAAAACGGACAAGGAAGCCGATTAAGAGGTTAAGGACTGATAATGGTCTTGAATTTGTCGAAGGGGACTTCACTAAATTTTGTGAAGATCAGGGCATAGTTCGACACAGGACATGTACAGGTCGACCTCAGCAAAATGGAGTGGCTGAAAGGTTAAATAGGACGTTACTTGAGAAGGTTCGTTTTATGCTTTCAAATGCAGGTTTAAAGAGAGAATGGTGGGCAGAAGCAGTTAGCATGGCTTGCTACCTTGTGAACAAGACACCGCATTCTTCATTACATATGAAGACTCCTGAAGAAGTATGGTCTGGTTCAACTTCTGATTATTCTCAGATCAAAGTTTTTGGTTGTCCTGTATATGCATATGTTAATGATGGAAAGCTGGAGCCTAGGGCCAAGAAGTGCATCTTTCTTGGTTATACTTTAGATGTGAAGGGATATAGATTGTGGGATCCATGTGTTCAGAAGTTTCTGACGAGTAGAGATGTTACTTTCGATGAGTCTGCTCTACTTAATCTGCCACACACACCCTCCATTTACAAAGATAATGTTCAGGTTGAGACACCTGATGATACAGAGATACAGTCAGATAAGCAGATTGTTCAGCTTGAGAGTATTCCTTCACCTCAGGTACGGGTTTTTGATGTTGTTACTGATAATGCAGAAACAGGTCAGCAGGTGGAGAATATTACTATAGCTGGTGGTAGACCAAGGTGACAGATTAGGCCTCCTGAGAGATATGGGTATAAGGAGATGATTGCCTATGCCCTCTCTACTGCTGAAACATTAGATGACAGTGAGCCGACTTCGTATACAGAGGCTGTATCGAGATCAGATGCTGAGAAGTGGCTCGTTGCTATGAATGAAGAGATGTTGTCTCTTCATAAGAATCAGACTTGGGAACTGGTGAAGCCTCCTACAGGGAAAAGACCGGTTGGATGCAAATGGGTCTTCAAGAGAAAAGAGGGCATTCTTGGAGTGGAAGATGCGAGGTACAAGGCACGTTTGGTAGCTAAAGGCTACAGTCAGGTACAAGGTGTTGATTTTCATGATATTTTCTCACCTGTAGTTGGACACACTTCTATTCATGCATTATTGTCTTTGGTTGCCATGCATGGTTTTGAACTTGAACAATTGGATGTAAAAACTGCATTCTTGCATGGTGAACTAGAAGAAAGTATCTTTATGCATCAGCCCGAGGGTTTTGTAGTTGAAGGAAAAGAAGATCGTGTGTGTTTGCTGAGACGGTCTTTATATGGTTTAAAGCAATCTCCTAGACAGTGGTATAGGAGATTTGATCAGTTCATGACAAGTCATGATTACATCAGGAGCAAGTACAACAGTTGTGTGTACTTCAAAAAGATAGATTCAGGCTTTATCTATTTGCTTTTGTACGTTGATGACATGTTGATTGCAGCATGAGATATGAAAGATATTAATGATTTGAAATCAATGCTAAAGAGTGAATTTGAGATGAAGGATCTTGGAGCAGCTAAGAAAATATTAGGCATGAAAATTCATAGAGACCGAGAAGCTGGAAATGTCTTAGGAGAAGTATATTGAGAAGGTGTTAGACAGGTTTCATAAGAAGGATGCTAACCCGGTTAGCACGCCCTTAGCAGCTCATTTCAGACTCTCAGCATTAGATTCGCCTCATACTGAGGAGGACATCAGGTACATGTCTCAAATTCCCTATTCTAGTGCAATGGGCAGTATAATGTATGCGATGGTCTGTACGCGTCCAGATATTGTTTTTGCTGTGAGCATAGTTAGTAGGTACATGGCGAATCCGGGCAGAGAACATTGGCATGCAGTAAAGTGGATTCTCAGGTATCTTCGTGGAACCTCTGATTTATGTTTAGAATATGGGAAAAGTAAGTGTTGTTTGGTTGGATATGTAGATTCTGACTATGGTGGAGACCTTGATAAGAGGAGATCCATTTCAGGGTATGTGTTTTGTTTAGGTGACACAAATATCAGCTGGATAGCGTGTTTGCAGCCTGTTACAGCACAATCTACTACCGAGGCCGAGTACATGGCAGCAACAGAAACGTTCAAAGAAGCCGTCTGGTTGAGAGGATTGATCAGTGAAATCAGTGCCGAGCCGGGGACAGTTATAGTATACTGTGATAATCAGTCCGCTATTCACCTAGTGAAAGATCAGATGACTCATTATGACGGAACGAAACATATTGATGTGAAGCATCATTTTATCAGAGATCTGATTGACGAGCGGAAGGTGGAGTTGAGGAAGGTTGGGACTGAAGATAAGCCAGCTGACATGTTCACAAAAGTTCTACCAGGTAGCAAGTTCGAGCATTGCTCGAATTTAGTGGGTCTTTCGGTTTGATGTATGTTAGCCCCGGTTGAGGGGGCGTTTGTGGAGAAGGTGGAGTTTGTTTTATTGTTGTTGTTGATTTTGAGCCAAGGTGGAGATTTGTTAGGTTTATGTCTCAAAATATACTTGGCGCATAAAGAAGAATGGCCGTGAAGACCCCGATCGATCGGGTGGAGCTCGATCGATGGGGAATGTTACGTAAACAAAGGACGTCTGCAGAGAAGCGGCCGATAGGGAGGAACCGATCGATCGGGACCCCCGATTGATCGGGAAATAGGTTTTTTACGAGTCTATAAATACGGACGAGGGCTCGTCGTATTTTGTATCCAAAGTCAAAGAGAGGCTTCCCTTGCGCGGCGCCGCACCAAATAAATGGAGTGTTGAGAGAGAATCTTTGTAATTCGTCTTCTTCTTTAGTTCAAATAATAAAATCTCCGATCTTTGCTCGTGGTTTTCTCCCCTTTCGATTGTAAAGGGGTTTCCACGTAAATCCTTGTGTCTATTGTTTCGTTTCTCTTTTAGTCCGATTATTTCTCATTATTGTTGTGGTATTTGATTCGATCCAGATCCGAATATATTGTTTATTTCCGCACAGATTTGATTGAGATCCGAGTAAATTGTTTATTTCCTCTCAAATTGGTATCAGAGCTTGGTTCTTCGAATTGATACATTGGCATCAGGTATTAAAACCGAGGTTGAGAAATTCAATGGTCAGGGAAGCTTTAGCTTATGGCAAGTCCGTGTGAAAGGACTCCTGACTCAGAACGGCTTGAACAAAGCACTGGAGGGGAAAGAGAAGAAACCTGAAACTTTGACCGAGGCACAATGGGAAGAGTTGGATGATAAGGCTCTAACGGCGATACAGATGTGTTTGGCTGATGATGTTCTGTCAGAAGTCTTGGAGATTAAAACCGCAAAGGAGTTATGGCAGAAATTGTTAGACATGTTTTGCCATAAGTCAGTCTCTAACAAACTCGTAGTGAAGGTTTTACACTTTTCTTATGACAGAAGGTACATCTCTTAAAAGCCATCTTAGCGAGTTTACCTCAATTATACATGACTTAAAGGCTTTGGATAATGTCCCTAAGGACGAGGATCAAGCTATGATATTACTGTGTTCGCTTTCTAATTTGTATAAGGGCTTCGTAGAAAGCATGATATACGGGGGTAGGCCAACCATTACTGTTGACGAGGTAAAAAGAAACCTTGTGAGTAAAGAACAGGTAGATAAGGAATTATCTGACTCGGTGAATGACTCAGGTAGTGGTTTACATGTGAGAGGTAGACAAGAACATAGGGGATCCAATGGTGGGAATAAGTCTAGGTCCAAATCTAGACATAAGAACCTGTCATGTCACTATTGTCACAAGAAAGGGCACATAAAGAAAGACTGTTACAAATATAAGAATAAATCAAAAGACGGTAACAGGGGTGACCAGGGTAAAGACAAGTCCGCTGAGGCTAGTGTTGTAGAGGAGGATAGTGAAGCGAAGTTTCTATTAGTTGTTGATTCTCAGTCCAGGTCCAAAGATAAGTGGGTCATGGATTCGGGTTGTTCGTTTCATGTTACTCCAAACAGAGACTGGTTCTCCACGTATAAGTCTATACAAGGTGGGGTTGTCTTGATGGGTAATGATGCTGCTTGTAAGGTAGTGGGAGTTGGAATAGTCCATGTGAGAATGTATGATGGAACTATTAGAACCTTGAGTGATGTTCGTCACGTCCTAGATTTGAAAAAGAACTTGATTTCTCTAGGTACCCTTGAGTCTAATGGGTGTAAGTACACTGTTGAAGGTGGAGTCATGCGGGTCAGTAAGGGTGCCTTAATTGCGATGAAAGGAAATAGGGTTGGTACTTTGTATGAGCTTGCAGGTACAACCATGACAAGTGTAGTTGCTGTTTCCACATCTGCTATGACAGATGCAGAAATCACAAGACTATGGCACATGAGAATGGGTCATGTAGGTGACAAAGCATTGTCTGACCTGAGTAAGACGGGACTTCTTTGTGGTCAGTCAACAGGACTGATGGAATTCTATGAGCACTGTATTTATGGGAAGCAGAAGAGAGTCAACTTCAAGTCAGCAGTGCATCAGACCAAGGGAAAAATAGACTACATACATTCTGATCTGTGGGGACCTTCCAGAGTGGCTTCTAAAGGTGGGTCCAGGTATCTTCTAACGTTTACTGATGACTGCTCACTTAAAGTTTGGGTCTATTTTCTGATGCAGAAAAATGAAGTGTATGATATCTTCAAGAAGTGGAAAATTTTGCTTGAAAAATGGACAGGGAAGCCGATCAAGAGGTTCAGGACTCATAATGGTCTTGAGTTTGTCGAAGGGGACTTCACTAAATTTTGTGAAGATCAGGGCATAGTCAGACACAGGACATGTACAGGTCGACCTCAGCAAAATGGAGTGGCTGAAAGGTTAAACAGGACATTACTTGAGAAGGCTCGGTGTATGCTTTCGAATGCAGGTTTAAAGAGAGAATGGTGGGCAGAAGCAGTTAGCATGGCTTGCTACCTTGTGAACAAGACACCGCATTCTTCATTACAGATGAAGACTCCTGAGGAGGTGTGGTCTGGTTCAACTTCTGATTATTCTCAGATCAAAGTTTTTGGTTATCCTGCATATGCATATGTTAATGATGGAAAGCTGGAGCCTAGGGCCAAGAAGTGCATCTTTCTTGGTTATACGTCAGGTGTGAAGGGATATAGATTGTGGGATCCATGTGTTTAGAAGTTTCTGACGAGTAGAGATGTTACTTTCGATGAGTCTGCTCTACTTAATCTGCCACACACACCCTCCTTTGACAGAGATAATGTTCAGGTTGAGACACCTGATGATACAGAGATACAGTCAGATCAGTAGATTGTTCAGCTTGAGAGTATTCCTTCACCTCAGGTACGGGTTTCTGATGTTGTTACTGATAATGCAGAAACAGGTCAGCAGGTGGAGAATAATACCATAGCTGGGGGTAGACCGAGGTGACAGATCAGGCCTCCTGAGTGATACGGGTATGAGGAGATGATTGCCTATGCCCTCACTACTGCTGAGACGTTAGATGACAGTGAGCCGACTTCATTTACAGAGGCTGTATCGAGATCAGATGCTGAGAAGGGTCTCATTGCTATGAATGAGGAGATGCAATCCCTTCATAAAAATTAGACTTGGAAACTGGTGAAGCCTCCAACAAGGAAAAGACTGATTGGATGTAAATGGGTCTTCAAGAGAAAAGAGGGCATTCCTGGAGTTGAAGATGCAAGGTACAAGGCACGTTTGGTAGCTAAAGGCTACAGTCAGGTACAAGGTGTTGATTTTCATGATATTTTCTCACTTGTAGTTAGACATACTTCGATTCGTGCATTATTGTCTTTGGTTGCCATGCATGGCTTTGAACTTGAACAATTGGATGTAAAAACTGCATTCTTGCATGGTGAACTAGAAGAGAGTATCTTTATGCATCAGCCCGAGGGTATTGTTGTTGAAGGAAAAGAAGATCATGTGTGCTTGCTTTAAAGGTCTTTATATGGTTTAAAGCAATCTCCTAGGCAGTGGCATAGGAGATTTGATCAGTTCATGACAAGTCATGATTACATCAGGAGTAAGTACGACAGCTGTGTGTACTTCAGAAAGACAGATTCAGGCTTTGTTTATTTGCTTTTGTACGTTGATGATATGTTGATTGCAGCACGAGATATGAAAGATGTTGATGACTTGAAATCAATGCTGAAGAGTGAATTTCAGATGAAGGATCTTGGAGCAGCTAAGAAGATATTAGGCATGGAAATTCATAGAGACCGAGAAGCTGAAAAATTATACTTGTCTCAGGAGAAGTATATTGAGAAGGTGTTAGACAGGTTTCATATGAATGATGCTAACCCAGTTAGCACGCCCTTAGCAGCTCATTTCAGACTCTCAACGTTAGATTCGCCTCAGACTGAGGAGGACGTCAGGTACATGTCTCAAATTCCCTATTCTAGTGCAGTGGGCAGTATTATGTATGCGATGGTTTGCATGCGTCCAGATATTGCTTTTGTAGTGAGCAGAGTTAGTAGGTATATGGCGAATCCGGGCAAAGAACATTGGCATGCGGTAAAGTGGATTCTCAAGTATCTTCGTGGAACATCTGATTTGTGTTTGGAATATGGGAAAAGTAAGTGTTGTTTGGTTGGGTATGTAGATTTTGATTATGGTGGACACCTCGATATGAGGAAGTCCACTTCACGGTATGTGTTTTGTTTAGGTGACACAGCTATCAGTTGGAAAGCGTGTTTATAGCCTGTTACAGCACAATCTACTACCGAAGCCGAGTACATGCCAGTAATAGAAGCATTCAAAGAAGCCGTCTGGTTGAGAGGTTTGATCAGTGAAATCAGTATCGAGCAGGGGACAGTTAGAGTATATTGTGAGAGTCAGTCCGCTATTCACCTAGTGAAAGATCAGATGACACATCACGACAGAACGAAGCATATAGATGTGAAGCATCACTTTATCAGAGATCTGATTGACCAGCGGAAGGTGGAGTTGAGGAAGATTGGGACTGAGGATAACCCAGCTGACATGTTCACAAAAGTTCTACCAGGAAGTAAGTTCGAGCATTTCTCGAATTTGGTGGGTCTTTTAGTTTGATGTATGTTAGCCCCAGTTGAGGGGGCGTTTGTGGAGAAGGTGGAGTTGTTTTATTATTAATGTTAATTTTGAGCCAAGGTGGAGATTTATTAGGTAAATCTCTCAAAATTACTTGGCATATTAAGGAGAAGGGCCGTGGGGAGTTCGATCGATTGAGGTGGAGTTCGATCGATCAGGAAAGTTACGTAAAAGAGGGACACTTCCAGAGAGCAGGCCGATCGATCGGTGAGGAACCGATCGATCGGGACCCTGATTGATCGGAAAACAGGGCTTCTGCGCAACTATAAATACGGACGTAGGTTACGTCACAAATTATCCAAAAGTAAAAGAGGGGTTTCCCAGCGGCGCTGCCACAAAATATTGAGAGTGTGAGAGAATTTTGTAATTCTTCTTCTTTTGATTCAATAATAAAAGCTCCGATCTTTGCCTGTGGTTTTCTTCCCTTTCGATTGTAAAGGGGTTTTCCACGTAAATCATTGTGTCTATTATTTCGTTTCTCTTTTACTCCAATTGTTTCTCGTTATTGTCATGGTATTTGATTCGATTGAGATACGAGTAAATTATTTATTTCCGCACATATATATATATATATATATATATATATATATGAAAATCATGCCTATCGAACTATTGGGCTTGGTTTTGCATTGTCTGATATCATCTTATAAACTCTATATATAATTACACGATAGGACACCCTTTGTTGTTGAATATCTCATTATTCTGCATGATATCAGAACCAAACTTGCTTTGTCGTATCTTTATATATAGAATTTACAAGATGACATCAGATTATACAAGACTGACCCCATGAGCCTATACACATGATTTACATATACATAATTATCTAACATGAGATCTAATTAATACGTACTTACCTCGATTTGTGTTTCTCAAGTAAACCTAATTCCCTTCGCCACCTCGTGATTGGGAGTGTCTATTAGGCCTTACTTTTTCTATAGTCTGCCTTGGAATCTAAAATGTTTTAGAAATCATACAAATAAAAAAGTTGGTGAATTAACCGAATAGGAATCACCCAATTGACCGGACACCAGGGTCGAACATAACCCCAAGTCATCCAGGAAAACGCTTGTAGCCCTCGAATTTTAGAAGCTGTAATTTTTTATGTTAATACTAATAGGTTTTAAGATAAATGATATGTTAGGAATATGTCTCAAATTGTTAAGATTTATGAGGAGGAAAGCCGGAAGCGCGCCGATCGATCAGGGGAAGAAGCCGATCGGTCGGGAAAAGTACGCAGATGATTCCCATGTCCAGAGTGTCCACTAATCGATTGGTGATCGACCGATCATTTGGGTGTCTATTTTTCACGGGGCTATATATATGACCCTAGGGTTCACATGAAGGGTATCCAAAAATAAAGTGGGCCACCGTCATCCTTGAGAGAGAGAGAGAGAGAGAAGTGAATTGTAATTCTTCTATTCTCAAATTAATAAAAGTCTCCATCTCCGCCCGTGGTTTTCTCTCCTCTCGATTGAAGAGGGGTTTCTAGGTAAATCATTGTGTTCTTGTTTTTTGTTCTCTTGTATCCGTATTCCAGGTATTTGACTCGAATTAAGTACTTGAGATTCCGTATTTCCACACAAATTGGTATCAGAGCACTTGTTATTCGTTTTGGTACTATGACGTCAGCGATTAAATCTGAACTAGAGAAGTTCGGTGGTCAAGGGAGTTTTAGTTTGTGGCAAGTCTGGGTTAAAGGTCTCCTGACACAGAATGGCTTGAAGAAATCACTGGATGGAAAAGAGAAGAAACCGGAGAGTTTATCCCGCACAATGGGAGGAGTTAGATGAAAAGGCACTTACACCTATTCAGATGTGTCTTACAGATGATGTTCTGAAAAATTCTTGGAGGTGAAAACTACTAAGGAGTTGTGGGACAAGCTGCAGGAAATGTTCTGCTTCAAATCGGTTTCTAATAAACTCGCAGTCAAGCGCCGGTTATTCACGTTTCGTATGTCAGAAGGTACATCTCTTAAGAACCATATTAAAGAATTTAACTCCATAATTCAAGAGTTAAAAGAATTGAATGATGCCCCTAAAGATGAAGATCAGGCCATGTTATTATTGTGTTCACTCTCTAGTTTATATAAAGACTTTGTAGAAAGCATGATATATAGTGGTAGGTCAACTATCACAATTGATGAAGTTAGGAGGAACCTAGTGAATAAAGAACGAGTAGATAAAGAATTGTCCAACTCTGTGAATGACTCTGGTAATGGTTTGTTTGTGAGAGGTAGAACTGAGAATAGAGGGCCTGATGGTGGAAAGATGTTAAGGTCTAAGTCTAGACATAAGAACTGTCATGTAACTTTTGTCGCAAGAAAGGGCACATAAAGAAAAACTATTATAAGCTTAAGAATAAGCAGAAAAAAGATAACAGGCATGGCCATAATAGTGGTGATAAGTCTGCTGAGGCTAGTGTAGTTGAAAATGAGGGTGATGCTAATGTTCTTTTAGTAACTGAATCCCAAGCCAGATTCAAGGATAAGTGGATTATGAATTCAGGTTGTTCTTATCATGTTTGTTCTAATAGAGACTAGTTCACCGCATACAAGTCAATTCAGGGTGGAGTAGTCTTGATGGGCAATGATGCCGCTTGTAAGGTTATGGGTATAGGAACAATCAGAGTTAAGATGTTCGATGGTACTATCAGGACACTTAGCGACGTGCGACATGTCCCAGATTTGAAAAAGAACCTTCTCTCTTTAGGTACCTTTGAGTCAAATGGGTACAAGTACGCATCTGAAGATGGAGCTATGAGGGTCAGTAAGGGTGCGTTGACTGTTATGCATGGCAGAAGGGTAGGAACCTTATATGAGCTTGTAGGTTCTACTGTGACAGGGTCAATGGCTGTTTCTACATCTATGTCAGAATCAGATATTACCAAGATGTGGCACATAAGATTGGGTCATATGGGTGATAAGGGTCTGACAGAGCTGAGCAAGAGGGGTTTACTGTGTGGACAGTCTACAGGGCTGATGCAGTTTTATGAGCATTACATCTATGAGAAGCAGAAGAAAGTTTGCTTCAAGCAGGCAGTGCATCAGACTAAAGGAACAGTAGATTATGTTCATTCAGATTTGTGGGGACCGTCTAGAGTTGCTTCCAAAGGAGGTTTTAGGTATCTTAAGAAATGTTTGGGTCTATTTTCTTAAGCAGAAAAAAGAAGTTTATAAAGTCTTCAAGAAATGGAAGACGCTACTTAAAAAACAAACAGGGAAGCAGATAAAGAGGTTGAGAACTGATAATGGTCTTGAATTTGTTGAGGGTAATTTCCTCAAATTCTGTGAAAATCAAGGCATAATCAGACACAGGACTTGTACAGGTCGACCTCAACAGAACGGAGTGGCAAAAAGACTAAATAGGATATTACTGGAGAAAGCTTGATGTATGCTATCCAATGCAGGTTTAGGGAGAGAATGGTGGGTAGAGGCAGCTAACATGGTGTGTTACTTAGTGAACCGATCACCTCATTCATCGCTTCAGTTGAAGACTCCAGAAGAGGTATGGTCTAGATCCCCTGCTGATTACTGTCATTTAAGAATTTTCGGTTGTCCTGTTTATGCTTACGTGAATGATGGGAAGCTAGAGCCTAGAGCCAAGAAGTGTATCTTTCTTGGTTATACGTTAGGTGTGAAGGGATTTCATTTATGGGATCCAAAATCTCATAAATTTCTAACTAGTAGGGATGTTACATTTGATGAGTCGGCCCTGCTACATCTGCCACACACGCCCTCTTTAGTTCATGATTTGAGTCAGGCGCAGAAGCCTGATGAGAGTCAAATACAATCAGATAGTTCAGATTAGTAGCAGGTAGTTTAGATTGAGATTATACAGGTACTTCAAGTACAGGTTTCTGATGAGAATGATGAAACAGAAGGTCAGACATTATATTATTGCTGTGGAAGGCAGAAAAAAGACAAATTCGGCCGCCACAGAGATATGGGTATGAGGAGATGATAGCCCATGCCCTTACTACAACTGAGAGAGTGGAAGATTCTGAACTATCTATATATTCAGAGGTTGTATCTAGATTTGACTCAGAGAAGTGGCTAATGGCCATGCATGAAGAA
The DNA here is from genome assembly GCA_018398585.1 of Simmondsia chinensis. Classification (NCBI taxonomy): domain Eukaryota; kingdom Viridiplantae; phylum Streptophyta; class Magnoliopsida; order Caryophyllales; family Simmondsiaceae; genus Simmondsia; species Simmondsia chinensis. Next base: position 33,276,273 of record JAGTTD010000013.1, on the reverse strand, counting down.
ATGGAGTCATTACAAAAGAACCAGACTTGGCAGCTAGTCAAGCGTCAAATGGGAAAGAGAGTTATAAGATGTAAATGGGTCTTCAAACAAAAAGAAGGCATTTCTACAGTGGAAGATGCAAGGTACAAGGCTCAGTTAGTAGCTAAAGGTTACAGTCAGGTACATGGTGTTGATTTTTAGGATATTTTCTCACCTGTTGTTAGACATAGTTCCATACGAGCGATACATGCTTTAGTAGCTATGCATGATTTAGAGCCTGAGTAGTTAGATGTGAAAACTGCATTTTTGCATGGCGAGCTAGAGGAAAGTATTTACATGCATCAGCCTGAAGGTTTCATTATTGAGGGTAAGGAAGACCATGTTTGTTTGTTGAAAAGATCTCTATATGGTTTGAGGCAGTCACCTAGAGAGTGGTACAAAAGGTTTAATCAGTTTATGACTAGTAATGGGTTCTTTAGAAGTAAATATGACGGTTGTGTGTACTTAAGGGAGACAGACTCAGGTTCATTCATTTATCTTCTGTCATATGTTGACGATATGTTGATTACAGCTAAGGACATGACTGATGTTAATAGCTTGAAAACAATATTGAAAAGCGAGTTCGAGATGAAGGAATTGGGAGCAGCCAAGAAAGTTATACTTATCTCAGGACAAGTATATCGAGAATGTTCAGGATTGATTTCATATGAAGGATGCTAAGCCTGTTAGCACTCCATTGGCAGCTCATTACTTTTTGCATTGGATTCGCTTAAGACATAGGAGGATGTCAGGTACATGTCGCAGGTCCCTTACTCTAGTGCAATTGGTAGTATTATGTATGCTATGGTATGTACTCGTCCAGATATTGCTTATGCTGTTAGAAAAGTGAGTAGATACATGGAGAATCTAGTAAAAGAGGATTGGCACACTTTTAAATGGATCCTTAGGTACTTACATGGCACTTCTGATGTTTGTTTGGAGTTTGGGAGGAGTAAATGCTGCTTAGATGGGTATGCTGACTCAAACTATGGTGGAGACATCGATAAGAGGAAGCTAACTTCTGGTCATGTGTTCTGTTTGGGTGACAGTTCTATCAGTTAGATAGCATGTCTACAGTCTGTTACTGCACAGTCAACTATAGAGGTCGAGTATATGACAGTGACATAAGCATTCAAGGAAGCTGTTTGGTTGAGAGGTTTGATTAGTGAACTCAATATTAATCAGGGCATAGTTAGGGTCTATTGTGATAGCTAGTCTGCAATTCATCTAGCTAAAGATCAGATGACGCATCATGACAAGACGAAGCACATTGATGTCAAGCATCATTTTATTCGAGATCTGATAGATGAGCGCAAGGTGGAATTGAAGAGGATTGGTAATGAAGATAGTCCCACAGACATGTTAACTAAAGTTCTCCCTGGCAGGAAATTCGAGCATTGTTTGAACTTGGTTGGGCTCTCAATTTCTGTTTGTTAACCCCAGTTGTGGGGTGTTAATGGAGAAGGTTGAGGTATTTTATTTCGGTGTTAAATTTGGGTCAAGGTGGAGGTTTGTTAGGAATATGTCTCAAATTATTAAGATTTATGAGGAGGAAAACCGGAAGCACGCCGATAGATCAGGGAAAGAAGCCGATTGATCCGGAAAAGTATGCAGATGAATCCCGCGTCCAGAGGGTCCATCGATCGATTGGTGATCTGCCAATCGGTTGGGACCCTGATTGATCGAGAGTCTATTTTTTACAGGGCTATATGTGAAGGGTATCAAAAAATAAAGTGAGCCGCCGTCATCCTAGAGAGAGAGAGAGAACTGAATTATAATTCTTCTATTCTCAAACCAATAAAAGTTTCCATTTTCACTCGTGGTTTTCTCCTCTCTCGATTGAAGAGGGGTTTCCACGTAAATCATTATCTTCTTGTTTTTTAATCTCTTTTATCTGTATTGCTTCTCGTTTGGTCGTAGTATTTGATTCGAATTAAGTACTTGGGATTCCGTATTTCCGCACATGTCATTATATATGAAGGGCCTCATTTAAAAATTTTGCTTGGGGTCTCGAGAATGTCAGAACCGGCCCTGTCAAGCACATTTCTTCCTTTCATGATTAGAGGGTATAGATATTTGAGGCCTCGACGTTTTCTTTGCTAAAATCATTTTCTAATTCCTTTTTATAACTACGACAGCCATTGCTATTTTCTTTAATTTAGAAAGCCAAGGTTCCATTATATCTTATTTGACAATGGGGTAAAGAGAGTAAGGAGGAGTAAAAGAAAATATTCTTACCCTCCTTTACTTGTCAAAAATATTTGTTAAATAGGAATAAGTGTTTACCCCGCTTACTCCCCTCTCTATTATGTTGCCACATAGAGGTTAAAAGTACATAGTCATTTTTGTCACTCACTCTTAATAAAGCTCAAAATTAGAGGTGGCTAACAAGCCGGATTGGCCCAGAACCTGGCCCGGGTTGAGCCGGTCTCGGAAGAGCATGGGCCTGGGCCTAGCCCACTGCGGGCTTTTGCACCTAATATTTAGTGCCCGTTTGGGCGTTATAGTTTATTTTATTATTGTATTTTGTATTTGTATTGTTATAATTGTATTTTTGTAATAAATTATAATATATTTAATTTTATAAAATATGTTTGTAATTTTATATTGTACTATTATATTATTATAGTTGTAATTTTTAAACAAGTTATAATACATTTTATTTTATAAAATTTATTTATAATTTATAAGATACTATTATAATTGTACTGTATGCTATAGTAATTTATTTGGCACAATGGTATAGCTCTAAGAGAACTTTGGTTTTTTGTTCATCTAGTGTTTTTCAAGAATCATTGTCCCTCTATTATATAAACCCATAAATACCAAAGTAAAGAGGGATGTTAGAGACCGTTTGGAGAGGGAGAGTTTGGCTAGTTGTCAACAGTGATGGTGGAAGGTGAGGAGAATGGGTCCTGAGAGGAACAGAGAGACAACAACTAGAGGAGGAGGACAGGGAAGCACCACTAGCAAACTAGGAGCAAACACAACCTCAAGATGATGGTCATCACATAGAGAACCAAAGGAGAAGAGGAGAACAGGAAAACAGCCCCGCACAATGAACCAAGCTCTTTGTTGATAACTTACCAGTCTACATCAGCTCTGAGAGATTATTCTACCTATTCCAGAGATATGGCAACTATGCAGAAAAACTATAACTCTCGGTATGCAATCAGAATCAAATACAACGATAATACGAGAAGTAAATGGACTAAAAGAGAAAATAAACAAACGACAAAAGGATTTACGGGAAAACCCCTTTACAATCGAAAGGAGAGAAAACCACGGGCGAAGATTGGAGCTTTTATTATTGAATTGAAAATAAGAATGACAATCACTCCTTCTGTCTCTCTCTCTCTCTTGTTGGCGGGGCCGCTTGGAAAAACACTCAAGAATAATTGGATACCAAATGTACGAACCCTATGTCAGTATTTATACACGCGTGAAAATGCGGCTCCTGATTGATCGGGGGGTCCCAATCAATTGGCGGTTTATCGATCGATCGATCGGTGAGCTCACTGTAGGCGTCCTTGACTTACGTAACATTCCCGATCAATCGAGCGACACCCGATCAATCGGCCTCCTCACTGCATCCCTACTTAAACTTCCAAGGAATTTTGAGCCATTTTCCTAGCAAACCTCCACCTTGGCTCAAAATTAACATCAACAATAAAATAACTCCACCTTCTCCACAAACGCCCCCCTCAATCGGGGCTAACACACATCAAGAGCAAAGACGCACCAAATTGGAGCAATGCTCGAATTTGCTACCTAGTAGTACCTTAGTGAGCATGTCAGCTGGATTGTCCTCTGTCCCAATCTTTTTCAACTCCACCTTTCATTCATCAATCAGATCTCTAATGAAATGATGCTTCACATTTATATGCTTCATTCTATCATGATATAACATCTGATCTTTCGCTAGGTGAATGGCGGACTGACTATCACAGTAGACTCTAACAGTGCCCTGCTCGGCACTGATCTCACTAATCAAACCCCTCAACCAGACGGCTTCTTTGAATGCTTCTATGACTGCCATATACTCGGCCTCGGTAGTAGACTGTACTGTAACAGACTGTAGACACGCTCTCCAACTGATGTGGACTTCCTCTTATCGAGGTCTTCACCATAATCAGAATCTACATATCCAACCAAGCAACATTTACTTTTCCTATATTCCAAACAAATATCAGAAGTTCCACGAAGATACCTGAGAATCCACTTCACCGCATGCCAATGCTCTTGACCTAGATTCGCCATGTAACTACCGACTCTGCTCACTGCGAAAGCAATATTTGGACGTGTACAAACCATTGCATACATAATATTGTCCACTGCACTAGAATAGGGAATCTGAGACATGTACCTGACATCCTTCTCAGTCTGAGACGAATCTAATGCTGAAAGTCTGAAGTGTGCTGCTAAGGGCGTGCTAACTGGATTAGCATCCTACATATGAAACCTGTCTAATACCTTCTCAATATACTTCTCCTGTGATAAGTATAATTTTCCGGCCTTTCGCTCTCTACGAATCTCCATGACTAAGATCTTCTTAGCTGCTCCAAGATCTTTCATCTCAAACTCACTCTTTAACATAGATTTCAAGTCATCAACATCCTTCATATCTCGTGCTGCAATCAACATATCATCAATGTATAAAAGCAAATAAAAAAAGGAGCATGTATCAGTCTTTCTGAAGTACACACAACTGTCGTACTTACTCCTAATGTACCCATGACCTGTCATGAACTGATCAAATCTCCTAGACCACTGCCTAGGAGACTGCTTCGAACCATACAAAGACTTTTTAAGCAAACATACATGCTTTTCCTTTCCTTCTACAATGAAGCCCTCGGATTGAGGCATATAGATACTCTCTTCTAGTTCACCATGCAAAAATGCAGTCTTTACATCGAACTGCTCAAGCTCTAAGTCATGCATGGCAACTAAAGACAAAAGCGCACGAATCGAAGTATGTCTAACTACATGTGTTAAAATATTTCATGAAAATCAATACCCTGTACCTGACTGTAGCCTTTAGCTACCAAACGTGCCTTATATCTTGCATCTTCAACTCCAGGAATTCCCTCCTTCCTTTTGAAGACCCATTTGCAACCAATAAGTCTTTTCCCTATTTGAGGCTTCACCAATTCCCATTTCTGGTTCTTATGAAGAGACTGCATCTCTTAATTCATAGCAACAAACCACATCTCAGCATCTGATCTCGATACAGCCTCTGAATACGAAGTTGGCTCACTGTCTTCTAAAGACTCAACAATAGTAAGGGCATAAGCAATCAGATCCTCATACCCATATCTCTCTGGAGGCCTGATCTGTTGCCTCGGTCTACCACCAGCTATAGTATTATTCTCCACCTGCTGACCTGTTTCTGCATTATCAACAACATCAGAAACCCATACCTGAGGTGCCGGAGTACTATGTAGCTGAACTACCTGCTGATCTAACTGTATCTGTGTAACATCAGGTATCTCAGCCTGAACTGAATCGCCATCAATGGAGGGTGTGTGTGGCGAATGTAGTAGAGCAGACTCATCAAAGGTAACATCTCTACTAGTCAGAAACTTTTGAGCACTGGGATCCCACAACCTATATCCCTTTACACCTGACGAATAACCAAGAAAAATACGTTTCTTAGCCCTGGGCTCTAGCTTTCCATCATTAACATAAGCATATGCAGGACAACCAAATACTTTAATATGAGAATAATCAGAAGTAGAACCAGACCATACCTCTTCAGGTGTCTTCATCTGCAATGAAGAATGCGGTGTCTTGTTCACAAGGTAGCAAGTCATGTTAACTGCTTCTGCCCACCATTCTCTTTTCAAGCCTGCATTTGAAATCATACAACGAGCCTTTCAAGTAACGTCCTATTCAATCTTTCAGCCAGTCCATTTTGCTGAGGTCGGCCTGTACATGTCCTGTGTCTGACCATACCCTGATCTTCACAAAATCGAGTGAAGTCATTATCAGTCCTTAGCCCCTTTATCGGCTTCCCTGTCTATTTTTCAAGCAGAGTCTTCCATTTCATGAAGATATCATACATCTCGTTTTTCTGCTTCAGAAAATAGACCCAAACTTTACCTGAATAATCATCAGTAAACGTTAGAAGATACCTGCATCCACCTTTAGAAGCCACTTTGGAAGGTCCCCATAGATCATAATGTATATGATCTAACGTTCCCTTTGTCTGATGCACTGCTACCTTGAAGCTGACTCTCTTCTGCTTCCCATACATACAGTGCTCACTGAATTCCATCAGTCTTGTTGACTGACCAAAAAGCAGTCCCCTTTTACTCAACTCAGACAACGCCTTATCACCAATGTGACCCAATCTCACGTGCCACGGTCTCGTGATCTCTGCATCTGTCATAGTAGATGTGGAAATAGTAACTGAACCTGTCATGGTAGTACCTGCAAGCTCATACAAAGTACCTGCCCTTTTCCCTTTCATCACAATTGAGGCACCCTTACTGACCTTCATGACTTCACCTTCAGTAGTGTACTTGTACCCAGTAGACTACAGGGTACCTAGAGAAATCAAGTTTTTCTTCAACTCTTGGACATGACGAACATCACTCAAAGTTCTAATAGCCCCATCAAACATCCCCACACAAATTGTCCCAATCCCCACTACCTTACAAGTAGCGTCATTACCTATCAAGACAACTCCACCCTGTATAAACTTATACGTGGAAAACCAGTCTCTATTTCAACTAAAATGATATGAACAACCCGAATCCATGACCCACTTATCCTTGGGCCTGGACTGAGAATCAGCAACTAAAAGAAACTCCCCATCACTATCATCCTCTACAACACTAGCCTCAGCGGACTTATCTTTGCCCTGGTCACTCCTGTTATCTTCATTCAATTTATTATTATATTTGTAACAATTCTACTTTATGTGTCCTTTCTTATGACAGTAATGTCACGACAGGTTATTATGTCTACATTTAGACCTAAACTTTTTCCCACCATCGGATCCGCTATATTTTGATCTTCCCCTCATATGCAAACCACTACCTGAGTCATTCATCGAGTCAGATAACTCCCTATCTACCCGTTTTTTACTCATAAGGTTTCTTTTTACCTCATCAACAGTAATGGTCAGCCTACCCCCATATATCATGCTTTCTACAAAGCCCTTATACGAATTAGAGAGTGAACACAGTAACAACATAGAATGGTCCTCGTCCTTAGGGACATCATCCGATTCCTTTAATTCTTCTAAGATAGAAGTAAACTTGGTAAGATGGTTTTGGAGAGATGTACCTTATGTCATACAGAAAGTGAATAACCGACACTTCACTGCGAGTTTGTTGAAGATTGACTTGTGACAAAACATGTCTAGTAATTTCTCCCATAACTCCTTTGCGGTTTTCATCTCCAAGACTTCTGATAAAACATCATCTGCTAAACACATCTGTATCGCTGTGAGAGCCTTATCATCCAACTCTTTCCACTGTGCCTCGATCATAGTCTCGGATTTCTTCTCTTTCCCCTCCGGCGCTTTCTTCAAGCCATTCTGAGTCAAGAGTCCTTTCACACAGACTTGCCGTAAGCTAAGGCTTCCTTGACCTCCGAATTTCTCTACCTCGATCTTAATACCTGATGCCATTGTACCAATTCGAATAACCTGGCTCTGATACCAATTTGTGTGGAAAAACTATAACTCCCGGTATGCAATCAGAATCAAATACCACAACAATACAAGAAGTAAATTGACTAAAAGAGAAAAGAAACAAACGACACAAGGATTTACGTGGAAACCCCTTTATAATCGAAAGCGGAGAAAACCACGGGAGAAGATTGAATCTTTTTTTATTAAATCGAAAAGAAGAATTACAATCACTCCTTTTCTCTCTCTCTCTTTTTGGTTGGTTGCGCCGCTGGGAAAAACACTCAAGAATAATTGGATACCAAACATATGAACCCTACGTTAGTATTTATACTCGTGTGAAAACACAGATCCCGATAGATAGGTAGTTCACCGATCGATCGGTGAGCTCACTGCAGGCGTCCTTGACTTATGTAACATTCCCAATCGATTGAATCGGCCTTCTCACAGCATCTCTACTAAAAATTCCAAGGAATTTTGAGACATTTTCCTAACAACAACATAAAAGAAACCTATGTATCACACAAGCAAAGACCGAATAGGCAATGAATCTTCAGCTTCGTTAGATTTGTATCCCGAGTTGAAGCAGAGTAAGCTATTAGAGGGATTAATGGGACCACACTCAAGAGAGAAACTCTAAGAGTGAATATACCAAGATATGGGAGGTACCAAGGAGACCAAAGACAGGGAACACTAGACAACCAGACTTTTAGACACATAAAACTAGAAGGTGGGTTGGGGCACACACATGAGAATGCTAGAATGGAATTGAGAACAGGGAGAGGAGTCATGTGAAGAGTGCTACAGGAACAGTGGTGAAGAATATGGAAGAGGAGCAGAGAAGTAGTATAATTTGCATAACCTCGAGACCATTACATCATTCAAGAATCTCCGTTTCACTGTGTCATAGTCTAAAGCACATCCAAAGAATTAGACAAGTTGGAAAATTCAAGCATTTACTAACCTTCCAGGACAAAGAGATCTGGGATAGAGTTCTTGAAGAGGAAAAGGGGTGGCTGCAATCATGGTGTGGGGAAGCTAGGGGCTGGACGGAGCAAGAGTAATGCCAAACTCGATGAGTACTGATCGTTATACATGGGGTTCCTCTACACGGATGGTCTAAGGAGAACTTCATTGAGATTGGCAATAGCTGGGGTGATGTGGTGATAGTTGAAGATGAGGAACAGTTGCATAATTCCTTCGAAATGGCGAGGATAATTATTGACACAACCTACATGCATTTAATCAATGAATGGATGAACTTTCAAATGGAAGGAAAGAATTTCAATATATGTGTTCAAGAAATAGGCCGGAAGGAAGACATGGCCTATCAATCATTCAACTCACATGGTAGCCATGAACCACCGTCACTGGGGAGCTTCTTACCGGAGCCACAACCACAACCGCTCGATATATGTATGGAGTCGTCATCGGTGAGTGAGTTCCGGGAGGAAGGGACAGTTGTGTCGGAGACGCCTGCAACAGGGCAGCAATAGCCACCAATATGTTCCTGTAACAGAGAAGGCAGCGAGGAAGAGGATGGAGCAGCTGACGCAGATGGTGACATTTCAGATGAGGAAGGAGGCTGGTATTTTGGAATAAGTAATGAAGTGACAACTCATGACCCCTTTTTCCCATATAAAGTAACACATCCCCACACATTAACAAAATCCTTACCCACAGTCCTACTTAATTAGGTAATACACTGACACATGAACCTGTGAGGAAATGCGGAAATCCCTAGTTATGAATTCGAATCAAATACCACGACCATCAAGAAGTAAAATAGACTAAAGAGAATCAAATACAAGAACACAGCAATTTACGTGGAAATCCCTCAACAATCGAAAGGAGAGAAAACTATGGGCAAAGATTAGAGCTTTTATTATTGAATCGAGAAGAAGAATTACAATCACTCCTTTCTCTCTCTCTCTCTCTCTCTCTCTCTCTCTCTTGGATGCGGCGCCGCTACGAAAAAAGAATTAGCTGGATGCTTTCTGACGTAACCCTACATCCATATTTATACCCACGTGAAAATGCGGCTCCCGATCAATCGGTGAGCTTATTGCAGGCATCCCAAACTTACATAACATTCCCGATCGATCGAGCTTCACCCAATCGATCGGCCTCCTCATGGCTTCCCTACTTAGACTTCCAAGGAATTTTGAGACATATTCCTAACAAATCTCCATATTGGCTCAAAATTTATCACAATAATAAAACATCTCCACCTTCTCTAATAACACCCCCACACCGAGGTTAACAAACTGAAACTGTAAGTCCAACTAAATTCGAGCAATGCTCGAATTTCCTGCCTGGTGAAACTTTAGTGAACATATCTGCTGGATTATCTTCAGTACCAATCTTCTTTAACTTCACCCTCCGCTCATCAATCAAATCTCTAATAAAATGATGCTTGACATCTATGTGCTTTGTTATGTCACGATGTATCATCTAATCTTTAGCTAAGTGAATTGCTGACTGGCTATCATAGTAAACTCCAGCAGTACCCTGATCAGCACTGATCTCACTAATTAAACCTCTCAATCAAGCAGCTTCCTTAAATGCTTCTGTAACTGCCATGTACTCAGCCTCGATAGTCAAATGTGTAGTCACTGATTGTAGACAAGCTCTCCAAATGATAGCGCTTTCTCCCAAACAGAACACATAATCAGAAGTAGACTTTCTCTTATCAACATCTCCACCATAATCAGAGTCAACATACCCTACCAAATAGCATTTACTCTTCCCAAATTTCAGACAAACATCAGAAGTGCCACGTAAGTGCCTGAGAATCCATTTAACAGCTTGCCAATGTTCCTTTCCTGGATTCGCCATGTACCTACTCACTTTGCCCACAGCAAAAGCAATATATGGACGAGTACATACCATAGCATACATGTAAGGGACTAGAGATAAGTACCTGACATCCTCCTCAGTCTGAGGAGAATCCAATGCTGAAAGCCTAAAGTGAGCTGCTAAGGGTGTGCTAACTGGCTTAACATCCTTCATGTGAAATAAATTTAGAACCTTAATGTACTTTTCCTGAGACAAATACAACTTTCCAGCTTTTTGGTCCCTACTGATCTCCATGCCAAGAATCTTCTTAGCTGCTCCTAAGTCCTTCATCTCGAACTCCCTTTTCAATATTGCTTTCAAATCATCAACATCTGTCAAGTATTTAGCTGTAATTAACATGTCATCAACGTATAATAGAAGATAAACGAATGAGCCTGAATCTGTCTTTTTGAAAAACATACAGCTATCATACTTGCTCCTGAAGAACCCATGGCTGGTCATAAACTGATCAAATCTCTTATACCACTACTTAGGTGACTGCCTCAAACCATATAAAGATCACTTCAACAAACAAATATGGTCTTCTTTTCCTTCTATAACGAAACCCATAAGCTCATGCATGTAAATACTCTCCTCTAGCTCACCATGCAAAAATGCAGTTTTCACATCTAACTGCTCAATTTCTAAATCATGCATATCTACTAAAGCAAGTATCACTCGTATGGAACAATGTCTAACAACAGGAGAGAAAATGCCATGAAAATCAACACCGTGTACCTGAATGTAGCCTTTAGCTACTAAGCAACCCTTGTACCTTGCATCTTTCACTCCAGGAATGCCTGCTTTTCGTTTGAAAACCTATTTGCACCGGATTACTCTTTTTCCTATTTGAGGCTTGACTAACTGCCAAGTTTGGTTTTTCTTTAAAGACTCCATCTCTTTATGCATGGCATATAAGCCATTTATCTGAGTCAGATCTCAATACAATCTCTGAATATGAAGACGGTTCCTTGTCTTCCACTGTTTCAGCTGTAGTAAGGGCATAGGCTATCATCTAATCATACCTCTATCTTTGTAGCGGCCTAATCTGCCTTTTTTGCCTACCACTTGCAATTGTATGCTGCTCGACCTGCTGACCTATTTCTGTTTCATCAATCTCGTAAAAAACCTATACTGGAGGTGCCAGTATACTATCAAACTGAACTACGTGTTGCTAATTTGAACTTTCAGACTGTATCTGACTATCATCAGGCTTCTCTGCCTAAACAGAATCTTGAACTGTGGAGGGTGTGTGTGGCAGATGTACTAGAACGGACTCATCGAATGTCACATCTCTACTGGTCAGAAATTTATGGGCTTTTGGATCCCATAAACGATATCCCTTCACACCTGACGTATAACCAAGTAAGATACAATTCTTGGCCCTAGGCTCTAGCTTTCCATCATTAACATAAGCATAAGCAGGACAACCAAATATCTTCAAATAAGAATAATCAGTAGGAGAAATAGACCATACTTCTTCTAGAATCTTCATTTGAAGCGGTGAATGTGGTGATCGGTTCACTAGATAACAAATCATGTTAACTGCCTCTGCCCACCATTCTCTTCCTAATCCTGCATTTGAAAGCATACACCAAGCCTTCTCCAGTAACGTCCTATTCATTATTTCTGCCACTCTGCTCTGTTGAGGTTGACCTGTACAGACAATGCCTTGGTCCTCACAGAATTTAAAGAAATCACCCTCAACGAACTCAAGACCATTATCTGTCCTCAACCTCTTTATCTACTTCCCTGCCTATTTTTCAAGCAGTGTCTTCCACTTCTTGAAGACTTCATAAACTTTGTTCTTCTCCTTAAGAAAACAGACCCAAACTTTACGTGAAAAATCATCAATGAACATTAGCAAATACCTGGAACCTCCTTTGGAAGAAACTCTGGACGGTCCCCATAAATCAAAATGAATGTAGTCCAACGTTCCCTTAGTCTGATGCACTGCTTGCTTGAAGCTTACTCTCTTCTGCTTCCCATATACACAGTGCTCACAGAAATCCATCAGTCCAGTTGACTGACCACATTACAAACCCCTCTTACTCAACTCTGATAGCCTCTTATCACTCTTATCCACATCTTAGTGATCTCTGTATCTGTCATGGATGACGTAGAAACAACCACTGACCCTTTCACAGTAGAACCTACAAGCTCATACAAGGTGCCTACCCTTCTACCCTTCATCACAATCAAAGCACCTTTACTGACCCTTAAGACTTCACCTTCAGCTGTGTACTTGCACCCATTGGAGTCAAGGGTACATAAGAAGATAAGGTACTTTTTCAAGTCTGGGACATGTCGCACGTCGCTAAGCGTCCTAACCGTACCATCAAACATCTTAACACGAACTGTTGCAATACCCATCACCTTACATGTGACATCATTGCCCATCAAGACTACTCCACCCTGAATTGACTTATAAGTGGTGAACTAGTTTCTATTAGGACAAACATGGTAAGAACAGCCTGAATCCATGATCCACTTATCCTTAGACCTGGACTGTGACTCAGTTACTAGTAGGATATTAGCATCTCCCTCATCTTCAACTACACTAGCCTCAGCGAACTTATGTTCGTTCCTGTTATCATCTCTCTGCTTGTTCTTGATCTTATACCAGTTTTCTTTATGTGCCCCTTCTTGTGAAAGAAGTTACACGACAGGTTTTTACGTCTAGACTTGGATCTAGACTTCTTTCCACCTTCAGACCCTCTAAATTCAGTCCTACCTCTCACAAACAACCTATTACCAGAGTTATTTGCAGAGTCTGACAATTCCCTATCAACTCTCTCTTGACTTACTAGGTTTCTTTTAACCTCATCAACTGTGATAGTAGGCCTACCACCATATATCATGCTTTCTGCAAAGCCTTTATAAGTATTAGGGAGTGAACAAAATAATATCAAGGTCTGATCTTCGTCCTTAGAGGTGTCATCTAGTTCTTTCAATTCTTGAATTATAGAATTAAATTCACTAAGATGGTTTTTAAGCGATGTACCTTCCATCATACGAAACGTGAATAATCGGCGCTTACTGCGAATATATTGGAGACCCATTTGTGACAAAATATCTCTTGCAACTTCTCACACAACTCCTTGGCAGTTTTCATCTCCAAGACTTCTGTCAGTACATCATATGCTAAACCAATCTGTATCGCTGTGAAAGCCTTATCATCCAATTCTTCCCACTGTGCCTATGTCATGTTTTCTGGTTTCTTCTCTTTTTCATCCAGTGCTTTCTTCAAGCCATTCTGGGTCAGGAGTCCTTGAACACGGACTTGCCACAAACTTAAGCTTCCTTGACCTCCAAACTTCTCCACCTCAGATTTAATTGCCGACGTCATTGTACCAATTCGAACAACAAGGGCTCTGATACCAATTTGTGAGCAAATGCGAAAATCCCAAATACTGAATTCGAATCAAATATCATGACAATCAAGAAGTAAAATAGAATAAAGAGAATCAAACACAAGAACACATTAATTTACGTGGAAACTCCTCTACAATCGAGAGGGGAGAAAACCACGGGCGAAGATTGGAGCTTTTATTATTGAATCAAAAAGAAGAATTACATTCACTCCTTTCTCTCTCTCTCTCTCTCTCTCTCTCTCTCTATTGGATGCGGCGCCGCGGGGAAAAAGAATTAGCTGGATGCTTTCTGACGTAACGATATGTCCCTATTATACCTGCGTGAAAATGCAACTCCCGATCAATCGATGGTTCATCGATCGATCAGTGAGTTTACTGCAGGCGTCCCAAACTTACATAATATTCCCAATCGATCGAGCTTCACACGACCGATCGGCCTCCTCACGGCTTCCCTACTTATACTTCCAAGGAATTTTGGGACATATTTCTAACAAAACCAATGGACAAAGATCGTACTTTGGAAAGCCAACACGAAAGCCTAGATTCAGAAAAAGCAACGGAAGACATTCTCCAATATAGAGGACAACCCCACATTAATTGTTTTGTTGACCTTAGCCCAAAATTTATATCCTCCCACACAATACCTGATCCCAACCAGCCACATACCAACAACAATAACCAACGGAGCCAAAATACCAACCACAATGAAAAATTGGAGAGGACCAAAAAAGTATGGAGAATGGGAGAAAGGCTTGGTTCAGATTCCAAGGAACGGAAGATGAAGTTGCTAGATTAATTTTCAAGGTCGACCAATATGATCCAACGGTTAACTCCTGGAAGAAGAAGAAGTGTCGGATACCCATTCCTCTTGGGAAGATGTCCATGCGACTGATGGCTTAACTTGCAAGAATTTTTGTTAGGTTTCGGATGTTTGCCCTTGGGATGTTGTCCATGAGTCTATTGGCGCTGGTGGGCTCAATTACCATGTGGTCTATAGCAGTTTTCTCTGCATCATTTGCTTCGTAAGTTCATTTTTAGGAGGATGGGTTTAGTTTAGGGATGATGGTCTGAGGTCTTTGTGTTTGTGTGCTAGTTTTCGTGTTGTATTGGCTTGTCGGTTGAGGTTTTCATGCTTGTGTGCTGGTTTAAAGGTGATTTAAAGGTGATTTCAGAGGCCCGTTTCTGCTCATGTTGTGCCGCAGGAGGTTTTCTCAGTGCCACGTTCTCGACTGTATGGGCTTGTGCGTTGAGGTTTTCATGTTAGTGTGCTGGCTTAGTTTTGGCTTGGATTAGGATTTTTGTGTCCTTTTGCACTAGTGCTGCATTACATGTGTGGCAAAAAATGAAGATCTGGTGAAAGTATTTGCTAGTGCCGGTGAAGGTTGCTACAGATTTTGTGTTGAAGGCTAAATTAGATGGCTTGGCCAGGGAGGCCCCTTTTACAATAGACTTGGGCAGAGCTTTTGTTGGGATTCATTTAGGTATTTTACAGAAGGGATTTCTGGGTGTTTTGTCTACTCTCTTGTTCTTTTTTTATTGTTCCGATCTATTTTCTTCGGGCCCGACTTGGGGCGCCGTGTTATGTTTCCAAAGCTTTGCTCTTTACTAATTGAAAAAAAAATGTTATATATATATATATACCGGGCCCAGGCCTGACCCAAAGCCTTGTTCATGGCCAGCTCTACTCAAAATTCAGGTGTAGTTGCAAAGATGAAGGCCGTATTATAACGCCATGGCATCAATTTTGCGACATTATGTTCTTCCAAAATAGGGAAACACACGCCTTTTTTGTCCTTTAGCTTGGGATTTTTACGGTGGACTATTATCGCTTTTCAAATTAAGTATATGGACTTCAATTCAGAAAATAGGGGAAAAAATAAAAATTTTAGACTGTTATTTTTTAAGGATAAGATGGTACTTCTTGGTGTATTTGGGTGCAAATGAAGCGACAACTTTGAGAGATCGGTATACATTGACAAATTTCTTATGGGATAAGGCGATTCTTTTTTATTCGCTTTAAGCAAAGAGCTTTGTACTTCCCTGATGCCTTAGTTATTTATTAGTTTGTAATTCCTTTTCTATGGTAAGGACGTCTTATTCTTAATATTTGTACTTTGTCTTTAATGTCTTATATAATTGCAAATTACATATACTTTAATTTCAGATTTCATATAATACAAGCATACATACGTAAATTAAAAGAAAAATCAACACACTTAGGGCATGTCTGGTATTGGTTAATATTTGTAGTTTTTGGTTTTTGAAAAACTTAAAACTAGGTTTTGGAAACAACTTTTGTTGATTTTTGGATTCCGTTTTCAAATTTTCCTAACTTGAGTGAAAATTGAAAACAAATATCCAAAAACAAGAAAAGTTCGCTTTCAAAAAATAGTTTTTAGTTTACAAAGACTAAAAAACTATAAATAAAAAATAATATCAGACTAGCATTTACATTTATTCCATAACATAACTTCATTAAGCAGAAACATCAGCCCTGTTGGCATTGTTGGAGTTTACAATAATGGTGTGGAGCAATCCATTATTAGTGAAAAGGCGACGTCGACGAGGCCTAAAACGAAGGTAGCAACCGATAGTCAACCGATACACATCGACTAGGAGTGGCAACTGTTGGAAAGCGAAGAGAGTCGCTGCCGCGAAAGCCGAGCAAGCGATACCAATTGAAGCCAAGTTATGCTTGAGGTTGATACTGAAGGCAACAGTGAATGCCACCATCATGGAAACTATTGAGATGAATAGCAATGTCAACCCTACCATCAATTTCAAGGGTAACGACCTTAGAAAGTCCTCCTCCGCGTACCTTCATATCATAATGCATGGCCAGTAACATCAATTAACTTTCTTAATAGTCTTAGTACGAATAATGCTATATAAAACAAAAAAGAGGGACACGAGTGGGATTCAAATCCCAAGTCTCCGCATGTAAGGCACTCCTCACTACCATCTATGCTACAATTCCCCTTATGATCCACTAGGGCAAATAAAATACTTAAACTTTATTATGATGGCATTACCTTGTATTCTTTCATGCGCCATTTTCTCATGACGTATAGAAGTGGCTGTCTTAGTACATGTTTCGCCCCGATTTTGTAGGAGAAAAGGATCATTTTTTTTTTCATATAAAATACTTCATTATCTTTAATAAAAGTATTTTGTGTATAAAATTGTTTTTAAGGTCTAACTGGATTTTCTGTGGACTATTATGACGCATCAAAATTAGGTTAAAGGTTGGCGTATATTACTACTGGTGGGACTCGATCCCAGGTGGTGTCTTAGGACTCGAAAATCATCTACTACACCAAGTTAAGCTTGTGGAAGAGATATATATATATAAAACAAAAGGATACTTATGAAACGTAGTTAATACCCTGACTCAATTGTTTGTACTCTTCACCGACTAGCAGTGGAAAATTTCTAGTACTATGAGATTACAAGCACAATTAAGCAAACTACATAAATCTTAATATCTTTAATTTTTCTCATTGAATTTTCATTTTTAATTGCCTCCTTTCTCCTAAAAGTTTGTAGCAAAAATTTGGAACTCAACTAGGACACATCTTTCATTCTATCAAGCTTTTTGGATTGTTTCTTTTCTCATCATTCTTCTTAAATTGTATGGCGGTTGAACTCCTTATCATCTTTTAGGTATATCCCGAATTCAAAACTCACTGAACTCCTATTCACATTCTTTATCCCTCTTTAGAAATTTATAATCTAACTACCAATACAAAATAAACATATTTAATTTTCACCAAGGTAAGCGCTGCTTAGCATACCTGGAGGTCAATATTGCCAAAAACATCAATATAGACGCCGTGGATGACAACATTGACACCGCGTCTGCAACTGCAAACTTTTTCCCTAGGTTATGATAAGCATTGTTTATGCCATTGTTGTTGCCACCAGGAACAATGAAGATGGCGGAAAAAGCAACGGTGGCGATGAGGGTAGAGACCACCATGCATGAAGTAGCAGTGTTTCTCATCCATTTCTCCCCATCTTTCCTCAATTCTTGGTGCTCTTCGGTGAATAAAGCTCTTGGGGTTTTCCCGTGTTTGTTCTTCATTTCAGCATATTGAGGTTGTATCACACTTTTCACTGTCTATAGGGCACAGTAAAATATGCGTGTGCTAAAAGAGATTCTATAAAATGCGTAAACATAAAATATATCTAAATTTGAGTATCTAATTCATGTGTGGAAATATCTTTGAGTGATAGAAAGACAAATTATGCTCTTTATTATAATTTCGAGATTTTTACCCCCCTTATCCTTGCTTTTCAAAGCCAAATGCAATATGCAAATCGATTTGATTAAGTAGCTTAGGGCTAAATGATAATCATTTCTGCTTGCAGCTATTTTTTTTATGTAAAGACCAAAACCTAGTTTTTAATAACGAACTTTCCTCCTTTTTTTTCATTTTGTTTCTTGTTTAAATGAAACTTACAAACACAAAAAATTCATTTTCAAAATTTGGTTCTTAGTTTCACGAAAATTTTTTATAAATAGAACATGATATGAAACAAGTCCATAAGCAGTACGATTGAGGAAACTCATGTATATTATGAAGAAAATAACTATCTCAAGAGCCTAAATGAGTAAAAACTTAAGAATAATATTATTCTCTAACATACCCGTTAAATGAAAATGCTTAGTATGCTTGAACTATGAATAATGGACGGACCATTTAATTATGTGTAATTTAGTTATTAAGTTAAAATTGAAGGTTTGTAAGATCATTGTTATTAAAATATGATACCGAAATTAAAGGGATCTAAAAGTACATGTGTCATTCAGCTATATGCTTAAAAACTCTGGTTAATAGTTCGTTGACTTATGAAAAGGATATTACAATGTTAGTAACAATAGTTGTACCAGAACCATAATACATAGTAAATGATATAATATAATTAATAATTTTAGAATCAAAGTGGTAAATATAGCAAAATAAAGAACATGAACATTTAATTTAGGTCTAGGTATTGGTTATTTTCAATAATTTTTTAATTTTTAAATAAAAAAATATGAATATATATTATAACACATGTATTATACGAATAATATCAAATAAAAGTGTATTTTATTGCAAAATTGTCTCATGCATGAATTCTACTAACAGGGGTTAAGATCACATAAGACTATGCAAATATATACGTACATGTATATATTAAAAAAAAAAAAAAAGAAGACTGACCTCAAACCAAGAAAGCTCACTCTGCATCTGAAGGGCAGCACCAGAGACGATGTTAAGACGATCAGGAGTAGGAAGCAAGGCAGCCAAGTGAAGAATGGTATTCCCATCATTATCCTTGTAAGCTATCAACAAATCTGTGATACCATTAATCTCATGTATTAGCCCAAATATTTTCTTCTGACGATACTTGACCGCAACATGGAATATACTGTGCCATTTACTATCTATCTTCCATATTAGATCTGGGTATGCTCCAATTAGCGTTGTCAGAAACTCCACATTGCCTAGCTCTATGGCTTCAAATAAAATTGGTCGTGGACTAGCTAATATGTTTTCTATGGTTTCTTCTGGTTGTTTCACCACTTCTTTCCATATCTGCTCCACCAACTTCAATAGCTCTAAGTTCACGACTTGGCGTCCACACAATCTGCCAACTGTATCCAATATATAAAGTGAGCACTGTTGGGTTCGAATCACCTACCTCAAATCCCTAAATCAATATGACAAGCATACGATAGAAAATAAAGGGAATAAGAAACACAAAATTTATATGGTTTGACCAAAGTCTACATCCATGAAGAGGAGTACAACAATTTAACTATATCTAATAAATATTACATTGGAGGTGAAGGCAAAAGAAAGAGGCACTATAGATAGATCATATGCTTTCTCTTCTCATGGACTATGATCTCATAACTTCAATGGTGGATCTCTCCCATGTCGTCCTTAGCTCATTATTGGCCCTAATGATCGACTCTGTGCAAACCCTTGTTTTGCTACATGGGTTCATATAGATTGATGTATGGATTACAATCACATCGAATAGTCCTTCCCCAATGATGTCCACAATTGTTCTACCTCACACATTATATGGGAAACATTGGGAAACACTATCTAGATAAGTCATTTGCCAAAGAAAAGGAGCTACACTAGGAGCTTGCCACCACTAGTATGGATAGACCTTCAGTTCATGTGTAAGCTTCAATCTCTTGCTCACAATCTCGCTGCATTTTGTGCTTCGATCCCCGATAATACCAAACACTACTCAATCTCTTGTCGTTAAGAACTTCTTTCATGTTCGACGTCGAAAATACAACCGTCTTTTAGTTAAGTAAATGTGTTATGTCTTATTTGGTGCCTCCTTGTTTTCTGTGCAAGACATTACTAAACCCCTTTTCGATGATTAGTGACCAGGTCGCGATAAAATTCAGGCGCTCGATCTAGCGAGCGCTTAAAAAACTCGTTAAATACCGGGGAACAGAGAAATAAGAACAAGATCAGACAGGACTACAAACAACAAACAACAACCGGCATAACAGGACGAACCTAACTGACCACTAAGACTGATTCAGATCTCAGGGTAATTGAAATAGGATAAAAGGCAGTCTGGTCATCCTTCTATCAAGTATGGCTCTCACCATATGTGAGTCAAAGCCATCGAAGTTCAGACCTAGCCTCTTTCCCATCTCAATTACTCGGTCAACCTCAAGGATCTTCTCGGCCTCATACACCCTACCACTCCGCTTTGCCATATTCCTCTTCCTCTGCTTGCCAGAGGTCTTACCCGATTTTTACGCGCTATTTCTGGGCAACATATCCTTTAAGAACTCTTAGAGCTCCCGTTTCTCTTGCTCATTCTTCTTGCGCTTCAAACCTTTCCTTTCCCATGATGCGAGGTCTGAGCATGAGAATGTATTGATTGCCTTTATAATTTTTAGTCCACGGGAGAAGAGGAGGAGCAGGTTGGATTTCTCGAAACAATAGACTGGGGAAGCGTAGGAAGGAGAGATGTACATGGCAAACAGCACTCCAGAAGCCACCTCCTGACATACTAACTGTGAATATGAATAGCGATCTGACCCAGTGATAGTTCTAAGAATCTCACTCCTCCATTCATTAACCTTATAAGGCGTCTTCCAGACTCCATACAAACATCGCTGCCAACCATCATCTGTACGAAAAAGGGTCGAATCGGTGTGTTATATCGCACCAAGGTGGTGTACTAACTAATCCGGCCAAGGCCGCAAGAGCAACAACTCCGCGTGAATAATCAGGGATCAATTCCGAATTACTCTCCTTGACTAAGACCAAGCAGGAACCCCCGTTGAACTAGACTTGGACCATCTGGTGAATAAATGTAGAGGAGCAAGTGTCAATGAGGATCCTAGCGGCATCAATACATCTCATAGTAGACATCCTTGGGTCCATCCTGACAAACTTTCCCCATTTTTTAGCGAGATCCATAAAGCAGTCTTTGGTCTAACATTGGACAGGAAATCCAAATACCTCGATCCATACTCTTCTAGAGAACCAAGACTCTCTCCGGAGTATTTATATACCTCTCTGAATTTTCGAAGTAAAACCTCTTTATGTGGGCCGAGGTAGAGCTCCAAAGTCTCAGCCAATTCACATACTAGGATAAAGGTATTGGTGTTTAACCCTTGAGGGGTTAAACCGTGAAGGTCATTTTCCATTATAAAAGTGAGGATATCATCCAGACTAACCTCATAAGATGAATGCACAATTATAGATCGATTGAGCCAAGCCTCTACACTCTTATTGGCGTTAGAAACCACAATTTTCGGTATGTTAGAAGCCCTAGACCCCTCGACTTGAAATGGAGTATCGGTACTCTAATCCTGGTTACCTGTAGTAGCTTTGGATTGTCGGGGCTCCCCCGATCTGGGATTATCCCAAACGAATGATTCCATTGATCTTTTGTCAGGGTTAGCCCATTCGACCCCGAGCTTAACACCCGCCATCCATCGTTCATTCATGGATGAAATTTCCTTTTCAGCTTCACACCGATCACAAAACTGAACAAAACTACAAGAACATCTGGACCTCAACCTTTTCTTTGCAAGGACAAAAACATCATAGATTGACTTAAAACCCCGAAAGACGGCTTTGAGCCATGAGTTAGACGCCCTTTTAGGCAAACCATCAACGAAGATTGACAACCCCTCAACGGCAACTGACATTTGTCCTCCGGTTAGGTGTCGGTAGGCGGCGAACGTCAGTGGTGCTCAGGCATTGGTCTCGGCAGACGAAGGTGTACGGATTTGGCCGTCTCTAGCCCAAATCTAGTGGTTCATGGTGTTCGATGTTCCTTGCAGCGGCAGGGGTGATCAGATCTGGTGTTCTCCAGCCAGACTGGTGCTTTCGGCCTTGGTGACTATTAGGTTGTGTCTTAAATTTCTTGTATTTATGAAGAGGCTTGTCGAGAGTACGCCAATCGATTGGGGGTACTGCTGATTGGTCGGAAAGTACGCAAAAAGCAAGAGGTTGCAGAAAGCTCGCCGATTAATCGAGAAGTACCGATCGATCGGGGAGCAATCGATCAGGACCCGATCTACACGCGACGAATGTAGAAAGACTCGTTAATAAAATAGTGTGTTTCAATACATATGTAAAGTGAATTGATGGAAATGTATAAATAAGGACAAAAAGAGTGAGATTAATTGGGACACCTTCGAGTCTAGCCTTCTTTTTACACTATTACATATATAAAAAGAATGGGCTTCTATATGAGTCATATTTCTTAGATTATTTACAAGTGTCAAAAATTGTGGTAGATATTGCTTCTCACTCCTAACTCGACGTTTTGGTTTGAGCTTACTCATTATTAATGATGGCCCCAAATGGGCAGCTGGTGGGCATATTAAAGAAAAGAAGAAGGTCTGCAGGTCATGATAGTCTCAAACATAAAATCATGTTTTTTTCAGCACTTCATAGGTTGTCATAATTCATGGCTCTGAAATTTGGGCACTTGATCAGTATTGTCTCATGTCATTAGTGCTTAGCTTGAGGTTTGGGTGGCGACTTTGGTTTATTTTGAATGGGGTTCTTGAGTGTGAGTTGAGGTCGCTGCTACTATTGACTCCAAAAAAAGTTGCTAGGGTACTCCGAGGTGAAACATGCAAGCTCTCTCTTTCCATTAGTGGTGGTTTGCACTAGTTTGTTTCCGGATTGCGTGTAGGACTATTCATAATGGTTTTCGATTTTGGCATCCTTATTACTATGGTGCTACGTTCTCATATCTATCCCCTGATGCTATCTTTGATTCACAAGGCATATCAAGTGTGCTTTTTGGCTACTTTAACTAATTGTGTGGTTGCAATTTTATTATGCCGGGTGTTTTTTTCATTAATTTTGTGTTTTAATTTTTTTGTCTAGTGGGGGGATCATACTAAGTGTTGAGTATGACTACTTCGATGTTATACTCTCAATCTTATTTTTGTGGCTGTTTTGTTATTTTCTTTTTTCGCACTTTTGTGTGCCCTTTAGATATCCATCAGGAGATATCAACTTTTGTATTGTGACTTTTACTCACTAATTATCAGAAAAAGAGGGTGAAAATTATACCCATTGCCGCAATCAAAAACATACTATGCAAGAAAAAGTAGAAATACTAGCAAATTAGAAATACGAGATTCCAAGCATGTTAAACTAGTTGTTCTCGGATCCCTTTTTGGGATGCCGCTTCTATGTTGAGCTTTGCTCTTCATTTATCTTAAAAAAAAGTATGTTCAACTAACATGTATTGTAGAACCACTTCCAAATGCCGAGCTGGTTTCCATTAGTTTTCTTAACCAGAACATGCAATGGCGTCTCTCCCTTTTCATCTCGAGCTATGGCTAACCCTTGGCGCTTTTCCACAATGTCCATAGCCACATCTGTGTCATTCAACTGATTAATTATCAATAATCTTAAATATTACCTAAAATTAACCCAATAATCATTACAGCAAAAAAAAAAGTCCATTGTGACACCAGATTTTTAACTTTTGTTACGCCTAAAAACGTATTTAGCCATCCTAACGACATTTTCGTTAGTGTCGCAGTTGGCTGTATAACAAAAGATTTAAATACGTTTAAAAGTGAAACAATAGATCATTCTTTCTAAATTTTCCTTCAGTGTTTAACACTTATTTGAAAGTGTTGCTAACTTAGTATCCCAACAGTTTGATTTGACATAGTGAGTTTTTTCATGTTGATTGAACATGTATTTGAACAATTGGACATGAATTGTTAGTCGAAATAACACAAAACATGCATTGACACAATTAAAAGTTCAAGAATATGTTTTGATAGTTTTCTCTCTAATTATCAAAAAAAGTAAAAGAATCAAATTGATACAATAAACAAAATACGAGAACCTTTTTTGTGTGAATAACCCTAAAGAAAAATAATAAAAATTGTTAAAGGAAATTTATAATTTTAGGTGTTATTTTGGGAATTATATGACAAAAATATGTTGTTCTGAAGAACGACACTCGACACTTGTTGATTTTCATCCCTAAGGAACTTCATACATAAATAATAATACATGCATGCGTGAAATTTGTTACCATATAAATCGGTTTCGATGGTACTAATCAGCAGCTTGATGCGATCGTCGTCTGAAAGAATGGTTTCGGTGAAATCTCGAAGATAACGAACCATGTCCCTATGGCCTAGTAAGGCGGCCATATGTAGAGGTGTCATTGCTTCGCTACCTCGGATAGTTGGCAAGTCAGGATTCTTGCTTCTCATTTCTTCTGCAATCTCAACCACTCCAGACACTGCAGCCATGCAGAAAGCCGTGTTACGCACCGTGCTTTGGGTGGCCAACTGTTCCGTGGTCATCCATGGCAGTATTTGCTTCACGAAGCTAGTTTGCCCTTCCAAGGCCGCTATGTGCAAGGCCGTTTCCTTGCATTTGGTTATGCTTGCAGCGATGCATTCGGGGTACCTGCCATGTTAAAGCGTTAACTTAAGCAACATCATACACATGCATAATGTTAAATTTCACCGGGTCTCTTAGGCCCAACCCACAAAATTGAAACATATGAGATCCACAAATAAGTCCAAGTAGGGTTTTATCCTAAAATTAATTGGCTTTCATTTGAGTAACCCACTATGCGTATAAGTTGGTCCCTTCTTTCGCACAAGTCTTATGTGGATTGAAATTTTTATTCAAATATGAGTTCTTACAAATAACACTCCCTCTCACATGTGAGTTTACGTCAAACATACCACTCGCCTTCTCCGATCCAACGATTGGAGAGCCATTGGCTCAACAAACTCAAATGCACCACTCTTCACGAGAATACGGTTCCACAAACAAGAGATTTGAACATCCACTCGCTCTGATACACCATGTTAAATTTCATCGAGCCTCTTAGGCCCGACCCATGGAGTTGAAACATACAAGATCTACAAATAAGCTCAAGTGAGGTTTTATCCTAAAGCCAATTAGCTTTAAGTGGAGTTACCCACTAAGCTTATAAGTTGGTCTTGTCTTTCGTGCAACTCCTATGTCTAAAAATATTTTTACTTATATGTGGAGTTCTTACTCTTAACACATAATATCAATAATTTATAAAAAAAAATTTTACTAAAAATGGCCTAAAATTTTTTAGCTATTAAAAAACTGCTTGAATTTTTTAATTTTTCAATGTCACAATTAAACTACAGAAAATTTTCAATTTTGTACCTTAATGTGACGCCGTTAATATTCATTAGTTTTTGCCTACATTACATTTTATAAAAAAAATTATATAAATAATTTTTCTAAATATTTACATACATTTTTTGATATTTCAAAAAAATTTTAAACAATTGAACTATTGTAAATTTTTACAAATTATTTTAAATGTAAATTCCGATTTCTTAAAATTATTTTCTCTTTTTCTTAAGAATGTCATGTTATCAAAATACTAACGCATGAAAATTTTAGTTGTGATAATGAAAATTAGAAAATCTTCCAGTAAAAACAAATCCTTATACATTACTGTAAGAACTGTATGATTTATACACCACAAATCTGGACAGCCAATGAGAGGTTTTTTTTTTTTTTTAATATATATATATTTTTTTTACGAAGGTGGATTTCTATGTTTGTTGTGGTTTTTTATGAAGGTGTTTCTTTTTTTCCTTTTACAGGTTTCGTTTTTGGTACTTCTCTTGAGCCTCGCTTTTATAGTTGCGTTCTATTTTGTATTGCGAGTTTCCTCCTCCATTGTACCTGTCATGGAGTTGTATTGCAGCTTCGCAGTCACCAAGTAGAGCAGCTTGATATAAAGGCACCATGTAGTTTTGCCTTCTCCTCTCCGCTGTATCTCATAAGAACAAAGATCTTAGAATTTTATACAAGTTAAATCTATAAACTTTATGAATTACATGTGTCAACACATTCAGCCCTATCGTAAATAATTAAATCGACCCTGCATTATTTTTTTGATAATTAGCAAGAGACACTCGCAAGTACAACATGGCACATTCATAAAAATAAGGTCTGAAACAAGTGACAAAATAAATCAACCCTCCTTGAATTATAATATGTAACGCTTGTACAATTTATTTAACAAAATTATTGTATATATTGGCCAAGATTATCGATATAAATCAATGTCACATTCTATCGAAACTACACATGAAATTGTGAATGTTACATAAACTGTATTATCTAAAAATGTTATATGCTATTATTCTAGAATGTTCTAGATTGTTCTAGTTAGTTCAAATGTAATGGATGGAAAGTTAATTGAGTTCATACTCTATAAATATACTTTAATCTTCTTCTATACTCTCTCTCTCTCTAATTCTCTTTTCTAACCCTAATTCCTTAGCAATTATCTCGATGTACCCCTCATAGGTGCATGAAAAAAGCATAGACAAAGTAATATTTAAAAAACCAACTCAAATAAAGTAGTATTAAACATGCAAACAATAATAAAATAGCAACAATAGCAAACATGAAAACTTACAAATGCGGTGAACTAGCATCGTTATAGTACTCTTCTAATAGCTTTTTTCTAAGGACATATTCTCGTTAATGTTTAGATAGGTAAAGTCATTTATAATTGTCTTCATTCAGCTTTTCTACTTTCAGTATGTAACAAAATATACAATATCGTTATGAGAAATAAGATATATATATAGTTAAAAGGGTAAGGAAAAAATGTTTACCCGCAGACGATAAATTTATTGCGGGTTCCATTGATTGTTATTTTTTTGTACTAGGAATTTGATAGGCCCTTTGGACGTGACTATCTCAGCCAAACATGCTTAAAGGCTTTTATAGGAGAATGATTTGAAATTTTTCTTAATAATTAAGGAGAAGGATTTAACTGTTAGGAAATGCAACTATCAGTCAATGAAAGATTCAATAAAAAAAAAAAAAAAGGCAAACACGTAAGATATACATGAGCCCTACTTTCAATAGGTGCGCCCTCTTTTGTATTGTGAGCTGTTGCTCTTTATCTATCAAAAAAAAAATGTAAGATATACATGGTTCAGTTTATATGTGTAAGGAGTTACAGAGATATTTTATTACTTTGAAAGTTTTACAAAAAGTTCTTATTTCACACACCTCTTTCAAAGCCTAAATAGGGTTTATATAGGCACACATAAAGAAACATTAATATGTTCAACTAATATCACTAAAATGGGCCTAAGTCGTCCTAGGCCCAAATTGAGGCCCAAAAATTCGGAGTGGATTTGGACTTTGCCCATAATAGTATAAAATCATACTCTGCGGAGGAAGCATAATATTAACAAACAGTTGATCTATTAAAAGCTCTACTAGTAAATTAAGTAAGACGTCTTACATAAGAGTTATATTTATATATATATATATATATATAAACTTGTGGATTATTCAAAGGAATCGAGTACCTCATAAGTTTAGGCTTGGGTAAAGGTACAAAAATAGTTTATATTCTAACCCTTCCCCTCATGCAAATGACCTTTGGACACAAAGCATCGATAATGGACATTCCCACTTTATGCCTTATGCTTAAATTATATATAAATGTTAATATCAAGAGTGATGGGTGTTAGAATTCCAACTAATGATCTCTCACTCAACAAAGCTTTTTTTTTCGATAACTAGTGTTAAATTTTACCGGGCCTTTAGGTTCAACCCACAGAGTTGGTATACATGGGAAGTGAAAAGAGAAATGAAGCTTTGATACCACATTAAATTTCACCTAACCCTTTTTAGGCTCGACCCGTAGAGTTGGTGTACATGAGATCTAAATATAAGCCCAATTAGTGTTTCATTCTAAAAGACATTGGCATTAGGTGGAGTAACACATTAGACTTATAAGTTGATCTCTTCACTTTCACAACTCATATATGAGATTCTAATTACTAGGCTCACATGTAGAGTCTCAACAAGTAGCGAAGGAACTTACGGTACAAAAACAAGAATCTCAAAATAGGAGACTCGAGGGGCACACAAATGGTGTGAAAAGGGAAAAATAACACAAAAAAAGCACACGACCATAACTACCAAAACACCCAAGCATGACACGGTGCCAGTGACTATAAACAACTTTGATATTACTTTGGATAATTCATAGTGAACCCCATCAAACAGAGAAAAAAAAAACCCCAAGAAAGTGAAGCAAACCCCAAACCCACACTAAAATATTTCGAACCATCATACTCTAGATGAGGCACAACTCTCAACAACCATTGATTTCAACGCTCAAAGTTCCAGTCCATCAGGTTCTCCTAGGGGAAGGATCATGGCTAGACTTTTTCTTACGCAGCTTCTTTTTTCTATAATTAACCCTAATGAGGACATCACTTTTAAGAAAGCCAAATATATGATGTATGTCTATGTCAAGGGCTTCATAGCCTAATCCCAATCTCTTTCCAAGCTCCTAAGCTTGGCGAGCTCTAACGAGGGTGAGGGAGGATGTAGGAGAGGGCTCCCCAGGACAGCATGGAAGATCCATCTTAAAGGGCAAAAGATCAACAAAACAATCAATGTGTGCCCCGGCCAATATAACCTGAGAAATTATCGCTCAAATGAGCATCACCACCACCTCATTAACAACCACTCCACTAACCTTATCACCATCATTGGCCCCATCATTATCTTGATGGTAAGCGTCCATTTCTACACCAACGTCATTAGATATACCGGCATCACCTAATACTAGAGGATTGAACCTCATTGGGAGGTTATCTGGTTCCGCAGCACCTCCAGCATCCCTCTGATCACCACCCACTCTCTTTTCCTTCTTGCTATCTTTCCAAACCTATACATCTCTAGGAAGGCTTCAAATGCATGCAACCCTTTTCCCTTTTAGCCCGAGTATTCCTCTTCAGAATTGTCTTAGCTCAATCTTGTAATCTGTTTGTTCACTAAATTTGGATTCTAAAGAGACTCTAACAAAGATAACAACTAAGACTCGAAATAAAAACATGTCAAGAAAACAACCATTTCAGAAGCTAAAGTGAATGAGTGAAAAATTAAGAATAGTTTTTTATTCTAAATAATGCAGCCCTGCCTCCATTGGCGGATAGCTTGGCGGACTATCCATTGGCTGGTACGGGTGTTGGCAGGTAAGCGTGTGCATCGGAGCTCAATAAGCTTGGCGGCTAGAGCAACGACGCTCTACATGGCGACAGCTACTCGGAAGATCCCTTAGTGAATTCGAGGGCGAATTCTCTCCAACCCAGGAAGGATGAGGTAGCCCAACAAGATGATGCGGCCCAGCGTTGAGGAGTTCTTGGCAGATGATGAAGACGGGATCGCAGAGGAAGAGTTTGAGATACAGTAGGATTAGGTTAAGTTTAAATTCGGATTTAATTCTTGTATTTTACCTTTTAGAATTTGATTCAAATTAGGATTATCCTATCTATATTTACACAGAGAAATCTAGTATTTTTAAAGCCTCTTTCTCGGGTTGTGAGATTAGAGTGTTTACTTTCTCTTGTTTATTTTATTAGCGATTAATAAAATTAAGGGAAGGTTGTTGAACCTTCCCGGGCCCTAAATTTTCCATTACGTACTGCAGCAGTTGGTATCAGAGCTCAGAACTATTTTTGAGATAGCTCGTCGATGACAAAGGGATGCAGCCGTTGAGGATGTTTACAAGCGAGACTTCCAGAGGCAAACCATGAGGAAGTTTGAGGAGTTGGAAGAGAAATTCTGGCGAATCAAGAGTTGCTTGATTTAACTGGGGGCAAAACCTGATCTTGCACCAGGAACCCAGCCCCAACGCCCATTAACACTGGTTGCTAAAGAAGAGGTGAAGGAAAAGATCCAGAATCCGGCATCAGACACTAATCTACCGGATCCCAAATAGAGGAAACTTTGAATCTTTACCGACGATGTCAACGTTGAAGAATGGAGGGTGGAAACTGGCCTTTGTGATGAATTTTCGAAGTCGGAGGAAGAAGTCGTCACAGTGGCAGAGGAGACTCTAGGCGAGTTGGCGTCACTTGGCGAGGTCGTGATAGCGGGTGACAAGGGTCACTTGCTGTTGGCCAGGCGAGTTGGCTTCACGCCTGAAGAAGCAAAAGGGGATGATTAGCTGCAACACAACATATTCCTGACGACATGTACCATTGGCGAGAGGGTATGCCGCCTAGTCATCGACTCCGGGAGTTATGAAAATGCCATCTCCGAAGAAGCCGTTCAGAAGCTAGGGTCAAATATGGAGGATCATTCAAATCCTTACAAGGTATCATGGCTCGAGAAAGATGATCAGGTGATCATATCTAAATGTTGTCTGGTCAATTTCTCAATTGGGTCGAAGTACAAGGATGGTGTGTGGTGTGACGTCGTCACAATGGATGCTTGCCACCTATTGTTAGGGCGGCCTTGGCAATACGATAGGGGTGTCATGCATGACGGGGGGAAGAACACCTATAGCTTCATCTTCGAGGGAACGAGGATCGTCTTGTTGCCCAAGAAAGTTGAGGTGCCAAGTGTGTCGAAGACTGAAGACCCAAAGCCGAAAGGGAGAGCCGTGACCACCAATGTCGTTGACTACTCAGAGTTGGTGTTTGCACCAATAGGCATCACCAGGGAAGAACCTATCTTTAATGAGGCGCCACATCTTTACTTATCTTCTCCATCCATATTTGATGAGCACACGCATGACAAGCCCATCCATGACGAGGAGGAGGAATTGGATAAGGTAGGGAGTCTATCAAAGGATGCTTGTTCAGAAATGTTGGCGTACTGCTTATTGCCAACAAGGGAAGAGTAATGGGGGCAAGACTGGGCTCACGACAATGCCTTACCTAGTGGATAGTTTCAATGCCAGGTAGACCTGCATGTGGATGTCAAGCACCGAATGTAAAAACTGCTTATTATGATTTACACCCGGGCAGTACATAAAGGTGGATCAGCTGTGCTGACGCCAACACAGGATGGAACTTGCAGAACAAGGTACAACATGAACCTTGGCGGAATCAATCAGCAATCCACAGCTGAATCAAACACGGCAAGATGAAGGAGCACAGGATTGAGATTGGAGTGAGGAGCTGCAACGTGAATAGAGTAGCCCCGAAGTCCGTCCTACAATTCGAGGACGAATTCTCTCCAGTTGGGAGAGGATGATGCAGCCCCACCTCCATTGGCTGATAGCTCGGCAGACTATCCATTGGCGGGTACGGGGGTTAGCAGGTAAGTGTGTGTATTGGAGCACAATAAGCGTAGCGGCTTAAGCAAGGAGGCCCTACATGGCGTGAGCTATCTAGAAGATCCCTTTTCAAATTCGAGGGCAAATTCTCTCCAACCAGGAGAGGATGATCCAGCCGCCAAATAATCCTTGGCGGGTTAAGATGAGCAAGACTGTGAAGCCAAGAATAGGCGAGAAGAGGACACCAAGGATAGATGGGAAGAGGCAGCCCCACGTCAAAGATTGGCGGATTACTTGGCTGGATTCTAGGTTGGCAGAGCATGATACACGTCATCAGATAGGTTGACGGCAAGTACGGGTTGAGGAATTTGAGTTTGTTTAGGATTAGTATTCATTTTCAAAATTTTATTTAACCGTTTTTGTTTTAGCTTTTATTTTAGCACGCGGATTGTAATCCCAACTGTTGATCCTAAGCACACAGATTGCGATCACAACCACTAATCTTCGTTAGGGATTAATTTAAAATTTGAATTAGTTTGAGTCTAGTTAGAAAGATTCCTCTATATATATAGAAGAGGAACCTAGGGTTTTAGTGAGCTTTTATTTTTGAGATTTTTAGCCTCTATTTGGGAGTCCTCTCTTCTCGAATTGTAAGAATTGAGTTATGTTTTCTCTTTCTTTTATTATCGATTAACAAAATTAAAGGGAATGCCGTTGAACCTTTCCGTTCCCCTAAATTTTCCACTACACGCTGCATCACTAACATGCTAGGACACCTAATGTCAACTGATTTTAGGATTCATCAAATTTTCACTAGACTTTTTTTTTTTTTTTTTTTTTTTTTTTGAGTTAGGAAGTTTCGCAGGATACATGCTTAAAGTTAATTGCATTATTGTTAATAAGCACTTCCGACCCCAGTTCAATCTCGCAGGGAGACTTAAAACTTTTTGAGGTCTTTCTTTATGATTTCTTCATATCTTTTACGGGTGAAAAGATACCAAATGTGGCGTTCCTATGATGACTCTTTAGGCCTAATTGGTAAGCCATTAAGTGGAAAAGTAAATTAATTTTTTAGTCCTATTGGAACCTAGGATGTTATAGAGGAAGAGTGTACTCTGAATGATGTAGAAGGAGTAGCAAAAGAGTTTATGGATCAGTTGGATTACCATAAATCCAAACATGTAGATGGAAAGCACTAAAAAGGTCATAACTTTTAATCAATAAGGAGTTACGAGCCTGTAACCTATCAAAAACGAGGCTATCGGACCAAACTATGCAACGTCTGCCGCTTTGCTGCTGGCCCCGCTTATTTTCCCAACATTTGGCCTCTAAACATATTTTCTAGCCACTTTTATGCTCTTCCGCATAGTTTAAGGGCATTTTCGTAATTTCAAATTTTATGGTATTTTTGCATTTCAGGCTTTCCTTTGTTTTGCCTATGTATAGTTGTTATATTTGGTGGCAATGCTTCTTCTCCAATTTCAAAAATACAAACCCTAGCTTCCTCTTTTCTACAAAGGATTTCGAGTTTTCTTCGAATTTGACGTGAACGAGTTGAGTTTTACATTTTCGTTCCGCATCATTGAAATTCATGGCATGTTACTCAGGGTTTCTTCATTTGGCGGAAAAGTTTTAACCACTTTATTACATACTAAAGTAGGTTTCATCCTAAAATCAATTGATAATAAGTGACTAGCTCCTTTAAGTATATAATTTGGTATCGTTCTTCTATGTTTTCCGATATAGGACAAGTTTTGTATTGTACAGCACTATTCATGATGCGAAAGGAATGGTAAAATTCGAATCAAGCACATCAAATTAGAAGAATAAATTTGGAATCCACCGAAGAGAGAAAATAATTATGATTTTTGTATTCTAAAATTGATGAATCAATCAAACTAACAAAAATAGCAAGTATCTATAGGCAAATTAAAAACCCTAAAACACAAAATTACTAAAATATCCTAAACTATAAAATACTCCTAAAATGTCAAATTACAATAATACCCATTTGAGTTTTTGGAGGTCTAATTGCTCCATAAGCTCTTCTGCTACTCGTCATATGTTAGTCCCTTCCACTTGAAAGAACTCATCCCCGAATTAATTTCCAGATAGAGCGTTGCCTTAGAAAGGTAATAGTCATATAAGTTTGCCATGTCGAAAATTCTGCATATTCCCATGCTCTTCGGTAGTTCCACCACATAGGCATTGTCACTTATCCTCATTCAAATCTTGTATGGATCATACTTTTTTGGTTTGAGCTTGTTATATGTCCTCACTAGAAATCTCTCCTTGTGCAGAAATACCATTAGGGTATCACCTTTATGAAAGACCTTTTCCCGCCGATGCTTGTCTGCGGTGACGTTGTACTTAATATTCTTCTTTTTCATCTTATGTCGAATCTTGGCCTGTACAACTTGGACTTTCTGTGAGATCTTAAGCTTCTTCCCAAACTCAGACTTAAAAATTGTAATGGACAAAAGTGAAGGCCCCTCGACTTTGACGTGTCTAACTCATTTAGTTTTGTCACCATAGCAATATTATGAACTTCCCAATTAAATATATATATGTTATCCCTATTTGGCAGCTCTCTTTCCCTAACAATTGGCATTAGACTTGAATGGTGGTTTTCATTGGTGTCCACAAGATCACTAGCACCCTCATCTCCTTGTAGTAACTGAGTATCTTTACATTCTATTCCATCCACTTGCAAAGGAATATAGTTCATTAATTTATCCCAGAGCTGCTCCACATTGGTCAGCTACTATTTTGGAGCAGGTGGTGAATTTTCTGGGTAGAAGACCCAAATCTTTCCTGAGAAGATTTTTGGGCTAATTTTACTAAAGATGTGACTCTTATGTTGCTTTCGTTTAATTCAGCCTTCAACGTTGTATTGTACGCTTCATCCATAGTACACAATACTTGCAATCCAATTTCTCTTAAATTGATGAATTTAGCCCATTAGTATAAAGTGAGATGCATTGGACCTTAGTTTCATATAGGTAATTTCCTGCTATAATTCTAAAAAATTCAATATTATAATTGACTATGGAACAGTTACTTTTCTCACAATTTTGATTCATCTAGAATAGATGTTGTTTATAATCTAGTAGGAGAAATCTTGCCTTCAAACACTTCTTCATCTTCCTTCAACTCCTAATTTTATCTTTTCCCTTTCTCTCATGATTGTGTTGCATCTGGTCCCACCAAACTGAAGCACCACCCTTCAGTTTGTAAGCCACCAATTTAACCCTCTGAAGTGTAGGTACATCCATCATACCGAAGAGACGATCGACCTTCGAAAACCAATTTAAAAAATTGTCAATATTTAAGTTACCATTGAAGGTAGATAACTCAATTTTAATACGATAACCACCTTCGTCCCAATTATAGTGAAGGGGTGCGCTTCACCTTCCATGCCTAACACTTTTGAAAGCTTTATCTGAATTGGAGGAGTTATTATCACTGAGATTTCGTCGGTTAGGCGCATGACGAGCATTAGAGTTTGGGTCTGGACAGCCTTAGGCAACTCCATTAGCACGAACATCCCCTGTGGGCTGGATAGGTTAGGGTTGTTGTCAACGCCGAGAGCATAAGGCAAAACCTACGAAACTCAACCATCCCATGCCTCTATTCTTCATGGGCAGCCTTTCTACAACTAGCGTCAGTAGAGTTTGTTTCGTTGTCGGATTGATTACAAGCGAATTCCTATTCTAATACCAATTGATGCGGAACGAAAACGTAAAATTCAAATGGAGCACATCAAATTCGAAAAATGAATTCGGAATCCACCGAAGAGAGAAAATAATTAGGGTTTTTGTATTCTAAAATTAATGAATCAATCAAACTAATAACAATATCAAGTTTTATAGGCAAACTGAAAACCCTAAAATGCAAATTTACGAAAACACACTAAATTATAAAAATTATGAAAATGCCCCTAAAATGCCAATACAAAAATACTCGTTTGGATTTCTGGCGGTCCAATTGCTTTATAAACTCTTCGAGTACTCGTCCTATGTCAATTCATCTTCCTGAATTTCCTAATTATCTTCCATTTAATTCCGTGCTAACATTCTAAAACAACCCATGAAGCACGAACAAAACTGTTAGGTAAATGTCTCAAAATTTCTTGGCGCATTAAGGAGAAGGGCCGTGGAGAGCCCGATCGATCAAGCTCCACCCGATCGATCGGGAATGTT
Source organism: Simmondsia chinensis (assembly GCA_018398585.1). Lineage (NCBI taxonomy): Eukaryota > Viridiplantae > Streptophyta > Magnoliopsida > Caryophyllales > Simmondsiaceae > Simmondsia > Simmondsia chinensis. Next base: position 33,240,619 of record JAGTTD010000013.1, on the reverse strand, counting down.
ACGTAAAAGAGGGACGCATCCAGAGAGCAGACGTAGGGTACGTCATGAGGGATCCAAAGTCAAAGTGAGGTTTTCCCTATAGCGGCGCCACACCAATCAAATTGAGAGTGTGAGAGAATATTGTAATTCTTCTTCTTCTTTTGTTTCAATAATAAAAGCTCTGATCTTCGCCCGTGGTTTTCTCCCCTTTCGATTGTAAAAGGGTTTCCAAGTAAATCATTGTGTCTATTGTTTCGTTTCTCTTTTTAGTCCAATTGTTTCTCGTTATTGTCGTGGTATTTGATTCGATTGAGATCCGAGTAAATTGTTTATTTCCGCACAAATTGGTATCAGAGCTTGGTTCTTCGAATTGATACAATGGCATCAGGTATCAAAACCGAGGTTGAGAAATTCAATAGTCAGGGAAGCTTTAGCTTATGGCAAGTCCGTGTGAAAGGACTCTTGACTCAGAACGGCTTGAAAAAAGCACAAGAGGGGAAAGAGAAGAAACCAGAAACGTTGACCGAGGTACAATGGGAAGAGTTAGATGAGAAGGCTCTCACGGCTATACAGATGTGTTTGGCTGACGATGTTTTGTCAGAGGTATTGGAGATTAAAACCGCAAAGGAGTTATGGGAGAAATTGTTAGACATGTTTTGCCACAAGTTAGTCTCCAACAAACTCGCAGTGAAACGGCGGTTGTACACATTTCGTATGTCAGAAGATACATCTCTTAAAAACCACCGTAGCGAATTTATCTCAATTATACATGAATTAAAGGCTTTGGATGATGTCCCTAAGGACGAGGATCAAGCTATGATATTACTGTGTTCACTCTCTAATTCGTATAAGGGCTTCGTAGAAAGCATGATATACGGGGGTAGGCCAACTATTACTGTTGATGAGGTAAAAAGAAACCTTGTGAGTAAAGAACGGGTAGATAAGGAATTATCTGACTCAGTGAATGACTCGGGTAGTGGCTTACATGTGAGAGGTAGACCCGAACATAGGGGATCCAATGGTGGGAACAAGTCTAGGTCCAAATCTAGACATAAGAACCTGTCGTGTCACCATTGTCACAAGAAAAGGCACATAAAGAAAGACTGTTACAGATATAAGAATAAATCAAAAGAGGGTAACAGGGGTGACCAGGGTAAAAACAAGTCCGCTGAGGCTAGTGTTGTAGAGGAGGATAGTGAGTGGGAGTTTCTATTAGTTGCTGATTCTCAGTCCAGGTCCATAGATAAGTGGGTCAAGGATTGGGGTTGTTCGTTTCATAGTACTTCAAACAGAGACTGGTTCTCCACGTATAAGTCTATACAAGGTGGAGTTGTCTTGATGGGTAATGATGCTGCTTGTAAGGTAGTAGGTGTTGGAACAGTCCGTGTGAGAATGTATGATGGAACTATTAGAACCTTGAGTTATGTTCGTCACGTCCCGGATTTGAAAAAGAACTTGATTTCGCTAGGTACCCTTGAGTCTAATTGGTACAAGTACACTGCTGAAGGTGGAGTCATGCGGGTCAGTAAGGGTGCGTTAATTGTGATGAAAGGAAATAGGGTTGGTATTTTATATGAGCTTGCAGGTACAACCGTGACAGGTGCAGTTGCTGTTTCCACATCTGCTATGACAGATGCAGAAATCACAAGACTATGGCACATGAGAATGGGTCATATTGGTGACAAAGCATTGTCTGAGCTGAGTAAGAGGGGACTTCTTTGTGGTAAGTCAACAGGACTGAAGGAATTCCCTGAGCAATGTATTTATGGGAAGCAGAAGAGAGTCAACTTCAAATCAGCAGTGCATCAAACCAAAGGAACGTCAGACTACATACATTCTGATCTGTGGAAAACTTCCAGAGTGGCTTCTAAAGGTGGGTCTAGGTATCTTCTAACATTCACTGATGACTACTCACGTAAAGTTTAGGTCTATTTTCTTGAGCAGAAAAATAAAGTGTATGATATCTTCAAGAAGTGGAAAATTCTGCTTGAAAAACAGACAGGGAAGCCAATTAAGAGGTTGAGGACTGATAATGGTCTTGAGTTTGTCGAAGAGGACTTCACTAAATTTTGTGAAGATCAGGGCATAGTCAGACACAGGACATGTACAGGTCAACCTCAGCAAAATAAAGTGGCTGAAAGGTTAAACAGGATGTTACCTGAGAAGGCTCGTTGTATGCTTTCAAATGCAGGTTTAAAGAGAGAATGGTGGGCAGAAGCAGTTAGCATGACTTGCTACCTTGTGAACAAGACACCGCATTCTTCATTACAGATGAAGACTCCTGAAGAGGTATGGTCTGGCTCAACTTCTGATTATTCTCAGATCAAAGTTTTAGGTTGTCCTGCATATGCATATGTTAATAATGGAAAGCTGGAGCCTAGGGCCAAGAAGTGCATCTTTCTTGGTTATACGTCAGGTGTGAAGGGATATAGATTGTGGGATCCATGTGTTCAGAAGTTTCTGACTAGTAGAGATGTTACTTTCGATGAGTCTGCTCTACTTAATCCACCACACACACCCTCCATTGACAGAGATAATGTTCAGGTTGAAACACCTGATGATACAGAGATACAGTCAGATCAGCAGATTGTTCAGCTAGAGAGTATTCCAGCACCTTAGGTACGGGTTTTTGATGTTGTTACTGATAATGCAGAAATAGGTCAGCAGGTGGAGAATAAGACTATAGCTGATGCTAGACCGAGGCGACAGATCAGACCTCCTGAGAGATATGGGTATGAGGAGATGATTGCCTATGCCCTCTCTATTGCTGAAACATTAGATGACAGTGAGCTGACTTTGTATACAGAGGCTGTATCGAGATCAGATGCTGAGAAGTGGCTCGTTGCTCTGAATGAAGAGATGCTGTCTCTTCATAAGAATCAGACTTGGGAACTGGTGAAGCCTCCCACAGGGAAAAGACTAGTTGGATGCAAATGGGTTTTCAAGAGAAAAGAGGGCATTCCTGGAGTGGAAGATGCAAGGTACAAGGCACGTTTGGTAGCTAAACACTACAGTCAGGTACAAGGTGTTGATTTTCATGATATTTTCTTACCTGTAGTTAGACACACTTCGATTCGTGCATTATTGTCTTTGGTTGCCATGCATGATTTTGAACTTGAACAATTGGATGTAAAAACTACATTCTTGCATGGTGAACTAGAAGAGAGTATCTTTATGCATCAGCCTGAGGGTTTTATTGTTGAAGGAAAAGAAGATCATGTGTGTTTGCTTAAAAGGTATTTATATGGTTTAAAGTAATCTCCTAGACAGTGGTATAGGAGATTTGACCAGTTTATGACAAGTCATGATTACATCAGGAGTAAGTACGACAGTTGTGTGTACTTCAGAAAGACAGATTCAGGCTTTGTTTATTTGCTTTTGTACGTTGATGATATGTTGATTGCAGCATGAGATATGAAAGATGTCGATGACTTGAAATCAATGCTAAAGAGTGAATTTGAGATGAAGGATCTTGGAGCAGCTAAGAAAATATTAGGCATGGAAATTCATAGAGACCGAGAAGCTGGAAAATTATACTTGTCTCAAGAGAAGTATACTGAGAAGATGTTAGACAGGTTTCATATGAAGGATGCTAAGTTAGATTCGCCCTTCGCAGCTCATTTCAGACTCTCAGCGTTAGATTCGCCTAAGACTGAGGAGGACGTCAGGTACATGTCTTAGATTCCTTATTCTAGTACAGTGGGTAGTATTATGTATGTGATGGTTTGCACACGTCCAGATATTGCTTTTGCTGTGAGCAGAGTTAGTAGGTACATGGCGAATCCGGGCAAAGAACATTGGCATGCAGTAAAGTAGATTCTCAGGTATCTTCTTGGAACCTTTGATTTGTGTTTGGAATATGGGAAAAGTAAGTGCTATTTGGTTGGGTATATAGATTCTAACTATGGTGGAGGCCTTGATAAGAGGAAGTCCACTTCAGGGTATGTGTTTTGTTTAGGTGACACAACTATCAGTTAGAGAGCGCGTTTACAGCCTGTTACAGCACAATCTACTACCGAGGCCGAGTACATGGCAGTAACAGAAGCATTCAAAGAAGCCGTCAGGTTGAGAGGGTTGATCAGTGAAATCAGTGTCGAGCAGGGGACAGTTAGAGTATACTGTGATAGTCAGTCTGCTATTCACCTAGCGAATGATCAAATGACTCGTCATGACCGAACGAAACATATTAATGTGAAGCATCACTTTATCAGAGATCTGATTGACAAGCGGAATGTGGAGTTGATGAAGATTGGGACTGAAGATAACCCGGCTGACATGTTCACAAAAGTTCTACCAGGAAGCAAGTTCGAGCATTGCTCGAATTTGGTGGGTCTTTCAGTTTGATGTATGTTAGCCCCGGTTCAAGGGGCGTTTGTGGAGAAGGTGGAGTTGTTTTATTGTTGATGTTGATTTTGAGCCAAGGTGGAGATTTGTTAGGTAAATGTCTCAAAATTTCTTAGCGCATTAAGGAGAAGGGCTGTGGAGAGCCCAATCGATCGGATGGAGCTCGATCGATCGGGAATGTTACATAAAAGAAGGACGCATCCAGAGAGCGGGCCGATCGATCGGTGAGGAACCGATTGATCGGGAAACATGGTTTCCACGCATCTATAAATACGGACGTAGGGTACGTCATAAGGGATCCAAAGAGAAAGTGAGGTTTTCCCTATTGCGGTGCCGCCCCAATCAAATTGAGAGTGTGAGAGAATATTGCAATTCTTCTTCTTCTTTTGTTTCAATAATAATAGCTCCGATCTTCGCCCGAGGTTTTCTCCCCTTTCGATTGTAAAGGGGTTTCCACGTAAATCATTGTGTCTATTGTTTCGTTTCTCTTTTTAGTCCGATTGTTTCTCGTTATTATCGTGGTATTTGATTCGATTGAGATCTGAGTAAATTGTTTATTTCCGCGCAAAAACCTTAGCACTTGGATTTTTCCTCCTTCAAAATCCCACAATAACTCATTTTGATCTATTATTTTTGGAATGTGGTGTAAGGCATATTTACTTATTTAAAGTTGATTTAAAGTGAGTTTGGTGACTATTTACTTATTTAAGGTTGATTTAAAGTGACTTTGGTGATGTGGGGCTCCAATACCACTAGGTAAGAATTACGCAGAATATCAAACCACAAATCGAAATAACAGTCAAATTATAGAGGATTAAGGAGAACATCGAAACTCACATGGTTCAGCCAAAGCCTATGTGTTTCCAAAATCCTATAAATATAATCCAATACGACCAAGTTCTACATATAATCCAAGAGGTTAAATGACTATTGTTTCATTTGTGGTTCCCATGAATTGATAATATAGCGCTTTTTTTTTGTTTTTGTTTTTTGGTTCAAGATACTATAGCTATTTAAAGTTTTATGTATTACTTTATTAGCTACATGTAACATCATTGAATCCTTAAAATTGTAAAATGGTATTATCCTTTATGGCTTGACCTCTTCAGGTATATGAGAGTTCTTTAATAAGTGTTCGGGTGTCGTATATGGTGAAGTCTAGTAAGACGGGAGAGAGAAGGAAACAGGTAGTGGCAGAATGTAAGGCCTCTAACTTTGTTTCGTCAAGGAACAATCAAAGAGTACAAAAGCACAAGTGTAAAGAGCAAGTAAAACGGGACCTGCAGAAATTCCTGAAGGATCTGTCACCTAGGAGTAGCACAAAGAAATCGGTCAAGCCCTCTCGTAAGCAAAAAAGAAGAAGTTGGTGAAGAAGGGTGAATGTGTTAGAGATGTTGACAAGCTTCGGGTTGCAGAGCATGCGTGTGGGCTAAGTTTTAATAGTAATGAATTAGCTGTGATTGACCGCATTGTAGTGATTGATTGAGTTGTTGATCGACCTATCTCCTTATCATCCCGATCCCTCAGCTTTGGCACATCGTCTCTATCCCCTGTTCCAGGCGCATCCTTCTCAGTTATAGTTGTAATCATGTAGAGCCTGTTAGTTTTTGCCTATAACTATTCTTCAATCCTTTTTTTGTTTGTTGTAATACTTCTGCCTATGTTTTGATCCACGCTTTAATACAGGTTAATTCAGGTCTTGTTTGTATAAGATTGGGTTGTTAATTCAGAAAAAAGCATGGCTATCCTTGTTCTTTGTTGTCATATGGGTTATTTCGTGCAATAGGAATAAGATTGTTTTTGAGAATGGGAAATTGAGCGAAGAGGATATATTCTGGCTCATAAGAATGAGGGTTGGTTTTTGGATTAGAGCATGGTGTGAACAACTCCCGTACTCGCCAGTTGAAATAGCTCGAAATGTGGACTGCATTAAGCTGAAGCCTAATATACATTGGTAGATGGTCAATCAGTCTTTGAAGGAGTGCCATTGCTTTTGTTTCCCTTTTGTGTGACGCTTTTTTGTATTTGGGCCCTTCGCTTGCTTTTTGTTGGGCTCCTGTGTTCTTCTTTTTTTTTTTTTCCCTTTTCTGGGCTGTTCTCCTTGTGGGCCCTATCGTTGTTCAGGTGCGCCTACTTTTGTACTTAAGTTTGTCTCTGTAATTATCAAAAAAAAAAAAAAAGGCCTTGTTTGTATAAGATGACTATTTTGTATTACGACTTGATCACTAATTGTCAGAAAATTTTCTTTATGACTTGATGGAATAGTCCAACTCCGAACACCTAAAACATGAGGTTAGGATCAAGCTAGCTCCAAAAACAATGCTCCAAGAGTTCCCAAAATGGTGCCCACATGGATAATCTGTCACGAATTTATATTTTTTTTTTCTCTATGTAATTAGCAATCATTGACTCAATTTAACAGATCCAGTTATCAGATCCAATCAAAAATAATGATGTTAAAGTCATATAAAGGAGTGATACCTCTCTATAATTAAAATAAGTTGTTCATCAGTAAAGTTTCATCCATTCGGGTGAAGTTATAAATAAATCAGTAAAGAAATACAATGAGAGAAAATAAAATATAATTTGTTCATTTATGTGGCAAATTAAAGGTCTATTTGGCTAAGCTTTTTTCAGATAAACAGAATACTTTCAAGGAAAAAACACTACTTTCAGAATTTAAAAATGTTTGACCTTAAAAAAAATGCTTTTAGATAGAAGTAGAACTTATTTTTCATAAAAAACTGTCTGTGATCTGTACGTAAAGCATCGTTATGCTCAATTTTACCACTTTATTTTGAGAAATCTTTTGTAAATTTAGGAAAGGAATCATAAGTAGTTCAAATACGACAAATCTGCTCCTTGTCAAGAGTCTTTTTTTAACATTATAATTTTGCTTAAAGTGGATACAAGCTTCTACGAAGGATCAGCAATGCTATTACTTTTAATTCTTCCCATACAGCATTTAAAGAATTCGATTCAATAATCCACTTTTCGAACTTCTTTTGATAAAAAGAAAAGCGTGGCTATTACAAAAATATTATTACATTGGCTTTAAAAATTATGATTATGCTTAGTCCAATAAGATTTTAATTATGTGAATGGTGACTCTTGCAGAATATTCTGTACTTGGATTCGCATCCACTCCCTAATTCTTGAATCAGTAGCTTTTAAATTATTACTTGTATCAGTTTTATGTTGAATAATATTAGTTATACTCTTAATTTAAATATTTAATTTATATGCCTAATATATAACGAGAACTTGTTATATATATACTTCAATAATTGATAATTAATTAAAGTTAAATATTAAGATTAAGTAAACAATTTAAAAATATTTTAATTTGAATTAATATATGATCACTACTGTATATTGTTTGGATTAATAAGATAAAAGCGTTATTCAGTCCTTTTTTGAATCGATGTTGCTTTAATCCATATACTCTTAATTGTATTAACTTGAATTATTGCAAAGAATTTAATGTGGTCTTTTTTTCTCTTATTACAACATGCTATTCTGTGTTTGCTAACTGTGAATTTTCTCGATGTGTTTTGATAAAATATTCCTATATTGATAAAATTTCATAGTTAATGTAACTTTATACATAAACTAAAATGAAATTATAAAAAATATAAGAATTAAATTATTACAATACCTTAACTTGTTTAATATCAACTTTATTATTCTCTAAGTCAACAAGTGTTTCCAATGAACTTCGAAATCATATATCGAAATATTTAAAGGCTCAAAATTTACTTATCAAATTGGATAATCACCATATTTCGTAGGAGACATAAGTAACATTAACATCGACTCTAGTATCTAAAAGAGGCTCCCACAAAAAAAATTTCATGAAATGTAAAGAAGAAAAAATTAGGTATTAATGAATTAACTATCTTAAGGAAAAAAACATATTAGTTAAAATTTTTAAATATAATTTTATATAGGGTTATTTACACAAAGGTTCATATCTTTTCTTATTGTATCAACTTTATTCATTGTACTAATTGTATCAACTTAGTTTCCATACAATTTAATTATTTCAATTTGGTCCTGTGCTCAAATTTAAGTAAATGGCCTCTCTTCAGGGTAGCTCCCGAAAGGGGAAAGGCTGCGTACATCTATCTCCCCGACCTTGCCTATATGGGAGCCCTTTGAGGTACTGAGTTTGTTGTTGTTGTTGTTGTTGTTGGTCAAATTTAAGTAAAGTTAACACAAATTTTAACGGCACGATCACCCTAAATGCAAATAACCCATTTTAAATTCACTCATTTACTCAATTTAATCCAATCCGCAGCCTAATGCTTAAAAATTTTATTAACAACTTAATATAAATTTACTCTAATAACCAAATTAACTGATACAAGCCAAAAAACCGATCAGTCCCTTAAACACATCAAATGCTTCGATTTATATTGATAATTCTCCTAAAAGGAGGATTTACATAGATATTATAGAATTTGGGGGAGAAAGAAGATAGAGATTAGGAAGATAGAGAAGAGAATTGGGGTTAGAGAAAAGGAAGAAGAGAGAGGCATAGGAGGGAGAATTAGACGGAAATTAGGGGAGAGAGAGTGTGTTTAACATTGATAATCATGCCTTTCTTCTACCTCTAACCCTCTATATATAGAGTTAGGGAAGGGTATTATTGTAATTAAGGACCTAGCCTATATTCATTTATACTTAAATTACCCTTCGCTTAACTACTATATTTTATACTGTATCAAACTTAATATAAATTTACTCTAATAACCAAATTAACACAATGGAAATTGTACAATGACTAAATAGATATAATTAAAAATATAGTGATTAAATTGACACAATTGATAAAATATAAGGAACCTTTGTTGTAAATAACTCTTTACAAATTAGAATAGAAAACAAGGCACAAAAGTTGACATGGGTACGTGTGGAACAAGGAATTTTGGGGATTAGGCCAAAAAATGATATATCAAGGTATGACCCTGACGGATTCTTGCATCCCTTAATTTAGGAATTCTCGAAAATAGCTTCTTTTTAGAATAGCATTCTGAAAAGAAAAGGCTACATACATTCACATCCTTAAACCCTGCTTAGACGGGAGCCTTTGGCAATAGGAATGTTACTTTGCTTTTTAGGTTGAAGCGATATATCAAAAGCTGCTAAATCTAAAGCCTTTTATCCATAAATATGTGTTTTTTTTTTCCTAATTTAATATTTTGAGCATTTGACGATTAGTAAACTTAAAATTTGTGATGAGTGGTTCGAATTGGTATAGTAGTTAGGTTTCCTATTTGAAGCTAGAGAATTAGAAAATATAACTTTTTAATAAATTTTTTTGTTATGCTTGAACTTTATTTTATCTTATCATGTATTTCATCTAGAAGTGTAAATGAGCCGAAAATTCGATTAACTACCCATCATGTTCAAAATTGATTATAGCTCGTTCCTGATTGTTACAAGTAGGGATGGCAATTGCACCCGAATCTGTCGGATATCCATCCGACCCAATCCATTTATGATGGATTTGAATGTAAAAAACGGGTTTTAAATGGATTTGTTTTTAGATATTGATAAATGGGTTTTGGATCGGGTCGGATTTGGATGACATCAAACCCAACTATAACCCAATCCAAATTCGACCCGAAATTATGTTTAATGTTGTAAAAATTTTAAGCTGCTACATTTCAAGTCTTTGACATGTTAAACCATATTCCAACATCATTTTTTCATGGTGCCAACATTTTTTAATGTTTGTTTTAGCACTGTAATATTTTTTAGAGAACCATGATGTAACATATTTATGTATAAAGATTACTTGTTAAAAGATATTTAAATAATTGCCTAGTTTTATATTTATACATATTAAATAAAAAACGAAAAGGATAGCAATTTGTCTAAATATTAGCTTTGGAGGTATTACTATTGTGTTATTATTTTTAATATATCAGTACTGTATTATAATATTATAATTTATTCTATAATTTAAATAGGTTATGGATTTGGGTTGGATATCTATTTCACACGATGGATTTAGATTTGGATTGAACTTTTATAGAATAAATTGCTTTTTTTTTTTTTTTAATTTGGGTTGGGCCGGATTTTTTCCAAGTTGGATCTGGATGAAGGTAAACCCGATCCAAACCCGACCTATTGCCATCCCTAGTTACTGGGGCTCGATAGCTTATCTTGCCAAGTTCGAACAAGGGGTGCTCAGCTCATTTATGTTCAAGAACAATTTTAGAAGGGCTCGATAACAGCTCATTAAAAGCTCATTATGAAGTCGTTAATAATTAATATTAGCTTGAAAATAGTTCTATTATTACTCGATAGTAAATCAAATAACTCAACTCGATAACATACTCGGCTTGGTTCCTAGCTCGATTTCACTTGATAACAAGCTTAAGTTTTCTCAATAGCCCAACAAGCCAAGCCAATTCGAGTACGACCACACTAAAATATTATCCAATCGAGCTTGGACAAAGGTTCCAGAGCTCGGCTCAAACTTGAGATCGATAAGGCTTATCGAATTCTAGTTTGAGTTCAAACAAGCAGGTGCTTGACTCAGCTCAACTGAGCTCGTTTACACCCCTAATGTCATCTGTTATTTTCTATATATACAACCGAATAACAACTCTAAAATTCATGCTAGAAAAATATGAAGTTGGGTTAGGTTTGAAGCAAATTGATCGCTGGAATTGTGCACATTACATGAAGCTTTTGTGGAATATACATAAGAAGAAAGACATTTTATGGGTTGAATGGATCCATGCTTATTATATGAAAGGTATCTCGGTATGGGAGGTAAGAAGCAAGTAGTATCGTGTGCAAAACAGCTGGAACGCGCTGCTGGTGACCGTGCTACTGCTGTGCGGCTGCTGGAAAAATGTGTGTGGGGGTAATTTCAGTGTGGGGAGCATCTATGAGGAAATTAGAACTAAAAAGCAGAAGACACTTATGAAGAGAACGATTTAGAGCAAGGTTAGCTATTCGAAACATAGTTTCATACTTTGGTTGGGGACACATCGATGTTTGAAGACGGATGATATGTTGATCAAGAGAGGTTTTCACATGGTTAGTCTGTGTGTACTTGTTGTTCTAATGTTGATTCTTTAGACCATATTTTCTTTCGTTGCCCATGGGTGAGGAAGGTATACTCTTTGGTGTTGAGATGGTGTGGCATTCCCTTGTTATATGATTTTTATTGGGTTATGGAATGATTTAGAATAAATGTTCGAAATAGATTGGGGGTGAGTCAGGTTCGTCGATTGTGTTTGAGCTCAAGCATACACCTTATTTGGAAGGAACGCAACAGAAGAATACATAAGGAACAGGTGAAGACGGAATAACAGATAATTCGGGATATTCAATTAAAAATCTGGTATAGAATTAATTACCTTGGTATAGAAGTTGAAAATGTTTTAGGATAGATATATTTTGGCGCCTTTTGTAAGGTTATGAGTTTTGATAAAGTTGATAGTACTGTGTTACCTTGTAAATATTTTTTGATACATTAATAAAGGTACTGCTTGGCGGTTGACCAAAAAAAAAAAATTTGATATTCATAATTTTTTATTTTATTCTTCTTACTTTAATTCTTAATATGATATCGGACCCTATAAAAAAGCCTAATCATGCCCTAACTTCCCTCAAAACCCTAAACCTAATTTTTAATTATTATTAAAAAGAAGCCCAATGAGAAACTTAGCTAATTTATAGATTCACCCCATAAATTTTCTAATTTGCACTAGATACCTATATACTTTATATTATTTGCAAAAATACCCATGAGTCACGTCGGCTAATTAATTAAGCGTGAATAAAATTGCCGTGTCAATAAACTACTTCACAAATCAAAATCCACTCCCATCAATAAGTAATATTATCAAAATAAAATTATTATTATTAAAGTGAGATTATAGTCTTTAAAATAATTTTGTGACTCTAATTATTTCTAAATCACATCATGATGCAGGGTGTAGTAAAAGATTTAGGTGATCGGAAAGGTTTAAAGGACTTTCCTTTAATTTTATTAATTCGCCCGGCATCCACATCAACACCCACCTTCTAGAGTCTTCCACTACCTGCCATGTCAACCCTAATATTCCCCCTCCCTATTAGTATAAATAAGTGAACTCCCTCATTGATTAGGGTATGTTTAATGTGATGTAAAAATGTTAGCACTCTCTCTCTGTCTCTTTCCCCAGTTTCTCTAGTTATCTCACTCTTATTCTATATTTTCCCCCTTTTTCCCTTATACTTGTATATATCTTTATTATATACATGCTTAAAGGCTTTTATAGGGGAATAATTTGAATTTATTTTTTTTTAAATTAAGGAGAAGGATTTAACTATTAGGAAATACAACTATAGGTCAATGAAAAATTCAATAAAAAAATAAATACAAACACGTAAGATCCGTGGTTTTTCCGTTATCTATCGAAAAAAAACAAACACATAAGATTTACATGGTTCAGTTTATACGTGTACGGAGTTGCAGAGATATTTTATTGCTTTGAAAGTTTTACATAATGTTCTTCTTCTTTTTTTTTTTTTTGATAATTAGCAACAGAGTCATGGAACAAGTAGGCCACTTGACAAAACGAGACCTGAACCCACTCGAAAAAGAGCGGGGAAAAACAAGAGCCAACCAAAAAAACACAAAGAAAAACAAAAACAGGGAAAACAAACGCACCACAAACACGAGCACACAAAAACAACGAAAACAAAAAACAATCAAACGGCAGGAACAGGAAGCAAACCGACGCACAGAAACCAGCAGAAAATCAAGACACATACAACCGAAAACTGAATGCAAAGCACCAAGAAGCCAAAAAAAAAAAATAAAAAAAAACCATCACAGCCTTCCATGAATAATAGCACTCACCATAGTCGGATCGAAGCCAAAAAAAAAACCGAAAGTTTTTCTTAATTCACACACCTCTTTCAAACCCGAAATAAGGTTTATATAGGCACACATAAAGAAACATTAATTTGTTGAACTGATATCACTGAAATGGGCCTGAGTCGTCCTGTGCCCAAATCGAGGCCCAAAAATCCGGAGTGGATTTGGACTTGGCCCATAATAGTATAAAATCATACTCTGCGGAGGAAGCATAATATTAACAAACGAGTGATCTATTAAAAGCTCTACTTTTAAATTAAGACATCTTACATAAGAGTTAAAAAAAGAATAAACTAGTGGATTTTTCAAAGGAACCAACTACCTCAAAAGTTTAGGCTGATAGGTAAAGTCTCGGGTCCCCGTTCATGGGGACGCTGTTTTATATTGAGCCTTGCTCTTTATTTATCGAAAAAAAAAGGCTGATAGGTAAAGATGCAAGAAAAGTTTTATATTCTAACATATCCCCTCATCCAAATGACCCTGGAACACAAAGCATCAATAATGCACATTCTCGCTTTATGCCTTAAATTATATATTAATGTTAATATTAAGAGTAATGGGGAAGTTGGAATTCCAACTCATGATCTCTCCGCCAACAAAGCTCTTTTTTTCGATAACTAGTGTTAAATTTCACCAGGCTTTTAGGTTCAACCCACATAGTTGGCATACATGAGAAGTGAAAAGAGAATGAAGCTCTGATACCATGTCAAATTTTACCTGACCCTTTTTAGGCCCGACCCGTAGAGTTGGCCTACATGAGATCCGCATATATGCCTAAGTAGGATTTCATCTTAAAAGTAATTGGCATTAAGTGAAGTAACCTACTAGACTTATAAATTGGTATCTTCACTCTCACAATTCCTATCTGAAATTCTAATTATTAGGCTCACATGTGAAGCCTCAACAAGTAGCTGGAGAACTCATGGTACAAAAATAGTATCTCAGAATAGGAGACCCGAGGGGCGCACACATGGTGTGAAAAGAAAAAATAACAAAAAAAACACACAACCATAACCACCAAAACACCCAAGCATGACATAGTGCCAATAGCTAAAATGCCTTTGATATTACTCTGGACAATTCAAAGTGAACCCCATCAAACAAAGAAAAAAAATCCCAAGAAAGTGGAGCAAAACCCTAAACGCACACAAAAAGATTTCAATCCATTGCACTTCAAATAAGGCACAACTCCCAACATCCATTGATTTCAATGCCCAAAACTCTATTCCATCAGGTGCCGGTAGGGGGAAAGATCATGGCCTGAGTTTTTCTTATGTTGTTTCTTTTTTTATGATTAACCCTAACAAAGACATCGCTTTCAAGAAAGCAAATTGTATGACGCATCTCTTTGGCAAGGCCTTTATAGCTTAAGCCCAATCTCTTTCCAAGCTCCTAAACATAGTGGGCCCTAAGGAGGGTGAGGGAGGGCTCCTTAAGATAGCATGCAAGATCTATCTTAAAGGGGGAAAGATCAACAAAGCAATCAATATGTACCCGGCCAATACAAGTTGAGAGATTATCACTCAAATAAGTATCACCCACCACCACATTAACAACCACCCCCTTAACCTCATCATCATCAATGGCCCCATCATTATCTTGATGGGAAGCGTCCACTTCAACAAGAACTTCATCAGATATACCAGCATCACCAGATAATAAGAATCAAACCTCACTGGGAGGTTATCTGGTTCCGTAGCACCTCCAGCATCCCTCTTATCACTACCCACTTTCTTTCTTTTCCTTTCTGCCGTCTTCGCAAACCTATACATGTTCAGGAAGGCTTCAAATACATGAACCCTTTCCCTTTCCCTTTCAGCCCGAATATTCCTCTTCATGATTGTCTTAGCTCAATCTTGTTATCTGTTTGTTCACTAGATTCGGATTCTAAAGTGACTCTGACAAAGATAACCAGTAAGATCCGAAATCAAATCATGTCAAGAAAACAACCATTTCAAAAGCTTAAGTCAATGAGCGAAAAATCAAAAATAGTTTTATATTTTAACATACTAGAATACCTAACACGAACTAGTTTTAGGATTCATCAAAATTTTATAGGATTTTTTTATAAATTTTTTCCGAGTTAGGAAATTTCGCAGGATACATGCTTAAAGTTAATTGCAATATCGACCCTAGTTCAAACCTCCATGGAGACTTAAAACTTTTTGGGGTCTTTCTTTATTATTTATCCATATGTTTTACGGGTGAAAAGATACCAAATGTGGTGTTCCTATGATGATTCTTAAAGCCTTCAAAATTGGGCCCAACTGGCACGCCATTAAGTGGAAAAGACAATTAATTTTGTAGTTCTATAGGAACCATGGGAGTCAACTTTGAAATTCATATGCTTTTTACTTAGGGTCCGTTTGAAATGGAGAAAATGTTGATAAAGGAAAAAAAAATTTGAAGGCAAGTGATTTTTTCGTGTTTGGAATACATAAAAAATATGAAGGAAAAAAAATTCAATGAAAAATTTTAAAACTTTACAATAGAATTTGAGGAAAGCGATTTTCCTCTTGAAACGGAGAGACAAATGGGAAAAAAAAAAAAAAAAAAATCTCAGCCTAAACCATCTCAACCCCCGATGTATTAGACTTGATCTTAGATTTATGTTAATCCATAAAATTAGAATTTTTGTAGTAAAATGCTAATATAACGCATTATTTCGTTAATATAAAGATATTTTTCTTCATAGTTCAGTAAATTTTTTTGTAATCTACAAGATTTTCATTGATAATATTATTATAACTCGTATGTATTGTTGTAATCATGTACTACATCAACATTCCGGCATAGGATATTTAATTGATAAAATTTTAAAAGTTCAGGGTACCTTCTTGTGTATATTAAAATGTCATGGTACTCAAGTGATAAATATTCAAACCTCGCGATACCTAAATAATAAATTCCTTTTTACTTATAATAATTTTAAAATTTTTTTATAAAATATTTAAAAAAATTCATATATTTTAAAAATATTTATTATATTGAAAAATATTAATACATTTTAAAATATTTTAAACTTATGTACCTGCATAAAATTTTTCTTGAAATTTTTAAAAATCAACATCTTTAATAATATGTATTAAAATATCAGATACATATGTGATGATTCAACTCAGGTGCCTAAATAATTTCCAACAGAACAATATCAAGAAGAGTCACCAGAAAAATCACACAATTTAAACGATATAAAGAGAATATAGCTTATTAAGTTAGACAATAATTATTTTTTTCCATTTCATTTTTGATCAATCAAACAAAGGACAAAAAATTTAATCTTGAAAACAATTTTTATTTTTTTTTCCTTTATCTTTCCTTGATTTCCAAACAATAATAAATAAAAAAAATTGTTTTCCTCTACCTTTTTTTCCCTTCAACTTTTTGTCCCTGCATTTTTCTTTTCTTCAAATTTTCTAAATTTCAAACAGAGCCTTAGGATTTCTTCTTTGGCGGAAAACTTTTAACCACTTTGTTATATATTAAAGGAGGTTTTATTATAAAACCATTTGATAATGGGTGAAGTAGCACCTTTAGATACATAAGTTTGTACAAAGCAACAAAGCAACAACATTCCCAGTGCTCGTAAGGCTCCCACCTAAGCAGGATCTAGGGGCAGACGTACGTAGCCTTTTCCCTTCAAGGTTTTACCCCCAACCTGAGGGGTGCACGAGGACTTCCTAGGAGATCACCCATCTTGGTACTACTCTCGCTCAAGCACGCTTAACTTCGGAGTTCTAATGGGATCCGGTGCTTGCGTGTCGGTACCCTCGTAGGTATATAAGTTCGTATCATTTCTCTATATTTTACGGTATGGGACGAGTTTTGAATTGTACATCACTATTAATGATGTGAAACGGAATGGTAAAATTCGAATCGAGCAAGTCAAATTCGAATAATAAATTCAGAATCAACCGAAGAGAGAAAATAATTAGAGTTTTTGTATTTTAAAATAGATTAATCAACCAAACTAACAGCAATAGCAATTATTTATAGGCCAAATAAAAACCCTAAAATGTAAAATTACTAAAATGCCCTAAAATATAAAAATTATGAAAAAACCCCCTAAAATGTCAAATTACAAAAATACTGTTTGGGTTTTTGGAGGTCCGATTGTTCTATAAATTCTTCGGCTGCTCGTCCTATATCAATCCCCTCCACTTGAAAAGAACTCGTCCCCGAGTTAACTTGCAGATATAGCGGTGCCTTAGAAGGGTGATAGTCATATAAGTTTGCCACATCGAAAGTTCTACATATTCCCATGCTCTTCAATAGCTCCATCGCATAGGCATTGTCACTTATCCTCTTTAAATCTTGTATGGATCATACTTCTTTGCTTTGAGCTTGTTGTATGTCCTCACAAGAAATCTCTCCTTGTGCAGAAATATCATTACGGTATCACTTTCACAAATGACCTTTTCACATCGATGCTCATCGGCAGCAACCTTGTAACTAACATACTTCTTTTCCATCTTACGTCGAACCTTGGCCTATATAATTTGGACTTTCTATGAGACCTTAAACTCCTTCCCGAACTCAAACTTAAAACTTGCAATGGACAAAAGTGAAGGCCCCTTCACTTTGACGTGTCTAACTCATTCACTTTTGGCCATAGCAATATTATGAACCTCCCAATTAAATACATACAAATTATCCCTATTTGGTAGTTCTCTTTTCCTAACAATTGGCATTAGACTCGAATGGTGATTTTCATCGGTGTCCACAAGATCACCAGCACCTTCATCTCCTTCGAGTAACTGAGAATCTTTATGTTCTATTCCATATGTCTGCAGAGGAATATAGTTTACTGATTTGTCCTGGGACTACGCTACATTGGTTAGCTGTTCTTTTGGAGCAAGTGGTAAATTTTCTCAGGTAGAAGACCCAGATCTTTCCTGAGAAGATTTTTGTGCTAATTTTACTAAAGATTCAACTCTTCTGTTGCTTTCCTTTAATTCAACCTTCAACGTTGTATTGTACCATCATCTATGGTACACAATACTTGCAATCCAATTTTGTCTTGAATAGACGATTTTTTCCCATTAATATAAAGCGAGATGCGTTGGACCTCAATTTTAGATAGGTTATTTCTTGCTATAATTCCCAAAAATTTTCATGGTTTTAATTCATCTAGAATATATGTTGTTTATAATCTGGTAGGGAAAATCTTCCCTTCAAATGTTTTCTCATCTTCCTTGAACACCTAATTTATCTTTTCTCTTCCTCTCATGATTTGTTGCATCCAGTCCCACCAAATTGCAGCACTATCTTTCAGTTTGTAAGCCACCAATTTAACTCTCTGATGTGCAGGTATATCCATCATATCGGAGAAACGTTCGACCTCCGAAAGTCAATGTAAAATTTTTTTTAGTATTTAAGTTACCATTGAAGGTAGATAACTCAGTTTTAATATTATAACCACCTTAATCCCGATTATAATGTAGGGGTGGGCTTCTCCTTTCATGTCAAACACCTTTGAAAGCTTTATTTGAATCGGAGGGGTTATTATCACTGAGATTTCATCGATTAGGATCACGATGAGCATTAGGGCTTGGGTCTTGATGGCCTTAGAGAACTCCCTTAGCATGAACATCACCTATGGACTAGATAGAGCTAGGGTTGTTGTCAACACCAAAAGCACAATGCAAAACTTTAAAATTCAACCATGTCATGCCTCTGTTCTTCAATGGCCGCCCATAGAGCAACCTTCCCACAACCAACGTCAATAGAGTTTGTTTCGTTGTTGGATTGATTGGCTATCACACCAAGCGAATTCCTACTCTGATACCAATTGATGCGGAACAAAAACGTAAAATTCAAATCGAGTACGTCAAATTCGAAAAATAAATTCGGAATCCACCAAAAAGAGAAAATAATTAGGGCTTTTTGTGTTCTAAAATTAATGAATCAATCAAACTAACAACAATGACAAGTATTTATAGACAAACTAAAAACCCTAAGACACAAAATTACTAAAATACCCTAAAATATAAAAATTATGAAAATACCTCTAAAAGGCCAAATTACAAAATACCCATTTGGATGGTTGTTCAATTGCTTCATAAATTCTTCAGCTACTCGTCCTACATCAATTCATCTTTCCGAATTTCACAATTACCTTCCATTTAATTCCGTGCAAACATTCTAAGCAATCCATGAAGCTCGAACAAAACCTTAGCACTTGGATTTTTCCTCCTCCAAAATCCCACAATATTTACTTATTTAAAGTTGATTTAAAGTGACTTTGGTGAGGTTGGGCTCCAACACCACTAGATAAGAATTACACATAATATCGAACCACAAATTAAAATAACAATTATATAAAAGGGGATTGAGGAGAACACCAAAACTTCGTGATTTAGCCAAAGTCTATATCCATGAAGGCAAGCACAATAGAATTTCATTATATCAATTGAAGTTTATATGAGACATCTCACTATCAGTCATACTTCAACCCTAACTCAAATACAAATGTCAAAATTCACGTCTTTAGGTGTACATATATATAGAGCCACCACACTAAAAACTATAGTGTGTCATCGGCCTCAATAGGATCATAAAACAAGCAAAACAAAATAATAGACCACAAAACCCCCAAATGCCTACAAACACACTAACCACCAAAAATCGTATACCTCATAAATAAGGTCCAATACAACTAAGTTCCACACATGACCCAAGAGGTGAAACGACTGTTGCTCCATTTTTAGAGAATTTTTAAGAAAGTGATTGTGTTTCCCATGAATTCATTACTATAGCTCCGTGTAACATCATTGAATCCTTAAAATTGTAAAATGATATTATCCTTTACGAGGTAAATTAATCAATCGGTAAAGAAATACAATGACAGAAAATAAAATATAATTTATTCATTTACGTGGCAAATTAAAGATCCATTTGGCTAAGCTTTTTTTCAGATAAAAAGTATATTTTCAAAAAAAAAAAATAAAATACTACTTTTAGAATTTAAAAATGTTTGACCTGAAAAAATACTTTTAGATAGAAGTAGAAATTATTTTTCATAAAAAACTATCTGTGATCCGTAAGTAAAGCGTCGTTATGCTCAATTTTTCCACTTCATTTTGAGAAATCGTTAAATCAAATACGGCAAATCTGTCTCTTTGACAACTTTGGCATATTTCGAGTCAAGAGTCTTTTTTTAACATTTAATTCTACTTAAAATAGATATAAACTTTCATGAAGAATCAGCAATACCATTACTTTCTGTCCACTACACATCATTTAAAGATTCGATTCAATAATCTATAGCATCTTTCGATAAGGAGAAAAGCGTGGCTTTTACAAAAATACTACATTGACTTAAAAAGTTATGATAGTGCTTGGTCCAATAAGATTTAACTAAGTGAATGGTGACTCGTGGTAGCACACATATGTATATACTAAAAATCCTTCGGATGTTCGTGTTTAGTGATCCTTGTAGATTGATATGTTGTTACATTTTGTACGTATTTCATGTTTTTGACTTTATTTTGTTTTTTCTTTTGAGCTCTCTTCTTTCCTTTGTTGACAGTTTCCTCTTGTCTTAATCCCAAATACAGATTTTGACTTTATTTATTAGAAAAAAAAAAAGGCACATGTACTAAAATTCACATCCACTCCCTACTTCTTGAATTCTTAGCTTTTAACCTAACACTTACATCATAATTTATGTTGAATAACATTACTTATACTCTTAATTTAAATATTTAAATTATACACCTAATACATGATGAACAATGTTATATATATATACGGAGTATAGGTACTTCAACAGTATATAACTAATAATAAACTTAAGTAAACTATTTTAAAATATTTTAATTTGAATTAATATATGATCACCCGTGTATTTTTAGGTTAATAAGATAAAAGCATTATTTAGTTTTTTTTTTTTAAAATAGATACTGATTTAATCCATATAACTTTAATTGTATCAACTTAAATTATTGCAAAGAATTTAATTTGGATTTTTTGTTCTGTTAATACAACTACGGGTGCCAAGCTGGTTCACGAGCTAACTCGTCACAAAGTTCAGAAAGCTCGCTTTGAGCTTGAGCCGAATCAAACCAACTCGTTTAGCCCATTAAGCCGAGCCTTAGCTTAGAGAAGCTCAAGCTCATAGGCTGGCAAGCTTAAATGAGCCTAAGCAAGTTTTTTTTAATGTAATATATTTGCTTATATATTATCCAATGACTCTAATTATTATTATCAAAGTGTGATTATAGGTTCCCCCCCCCCCCCCCCCCCCCCCCCCCCCCCCCCCCCCCCCCCCCCCCCCCCCCCCCCCCCGACCCTGCTTTTGCGGAAGCCCTTAGAGACACTGGGTTTGTTGTTGTTGTTGTTGTTGTTGTAAAGTGTGATTATAGTTTTTAAAATAATTTTGTGACTCTAATTATTTCTAAATCACATCATGATGCAGCGTGTAGTAAAAGATTTAGGGGAATGGAAATGTTTAATGTACTTTCCTTTAATTTTATTAATTCGCCCGGCATCCACATCAACACCCACCTTCTAGAGTCTTCCACTACCTGCCACGTCAACCCTAATATTCCCCCTCCCTATTAGTATAAATAAGTGAACTCCCTCATTTATTAGGGTATGTTTAATGTAATGTAAGAGTGTTAACACTCTCTCTCTATCTCTTCCCCCAGTTTCTCTAGTTATCTTCCCCTTCTTCTATATCTTCCCCCTTTTCCCCTTATAATTGTATCTATCTTTATTATATACAAATATATATACAAAGGGATAGTAATTTAGCTATTCTGTAGCCTTTGGTCTCGATATTGATTTGGATTTATGCTTCATTTTGTGTGTATTTGGGTGCTGATTTCGTGATTTGGGTAGGATCCGATCCAGGTCTGTAAAAATAAGCAACAAATTTCTAAAGATACGAGCTTCCTCACGTTCCATACATTTAATGTCCTTAATGATAGACTTACGCTATCCGTCTACCCTAATTCCTAACCTGACACAGGTTGCCTGAGTTTTTTGGACCTCTGTTCTAAAAGATGATTGAACATGATTTCTTAAAGGCTCTTCACCCTGTAAATCCCTCTTCAAAGTTGGGCAAGGGGAGATGTTTGTGTTGGTGAGAGTGGCTTGCAATAGAAATGATGGGTGCTCATTATTTGTGCTTTGAGGAAATTGAATGATGGGCCCAATTTGGTTTGCTAATGCTTCAGCAGGAGGGGTGTTTCACAAACAAATTTTGTGGCCTAAACAAATTTGGTTTGGCATATGGTGTGGGAGCAAAAGATATGATGTGGACTGGTACGACATAAATGCTTCAATCCAAATGGACATTTGCATGGGGGGCGTATGTTAAAATATAAAATTACATCCCGAGCTTTTACCCATCAGTTTAAACTTTTGAAAAGGTTGGTTCCTTCACAATTTTCACAACAGTTGTCGTCTGGTTCAAAGTCACCAGTGCCGGTGCTGGGAAAGTCATTGGGGTTGAGGTTTTGAAGTTCTCTTATATAAATAAGGGAAAGTCCTACATTGAACTCAAGAGTGCATGCCTGTATTTGGTACTTAGATATTATTTTAGTAGATGGTTAAATATAAAAGAGAAATATATGTAAATGTAAAATAATATTTTAGGTTGACTAAAAGTACATACTTTAATACGATGTAATTACACACGAGTAATAGTAAGGTAGCAATAACAATAATACCAAGACTATTATGTTTCATCAATGCTTAAAAGGAGATCAAGGTTTAATTTAACTTGCAAGATATATATATATATATATATATATATATATATATATATAAGGTCGAGTAACCTAAGATTTGACTTATGGGGACCTTTCAAATGCTTAAGTTAGTATATGTCCATAATGCTAGAAATAAAAGGAGATGTGAATAAACATACATTAAAATAATAGAATAAGTGAAAGAGGGCCAAAAATATTGACACTCACTAAACCTCATTATACTCAAACCTTTAAAAGCCTAAGGGCCCAAATAGGGCCCAGTATCTATAGAAGCAAATTAGGCCCAAAAAAAGTAAAAACAACTCAGCTTCATTTGCTCTAAATTGATCCTGAAGCCACAAGAACACTGCTGGGCAGCCACCGTAGGCGACAACTGTTATCAACTCGGACTTGTAGGAAAAAAGAGACCGATATATAAGTCTAGTAGTTACTCCACCTAATGTAAATTAGTTTTAGGATGAAACCCACCTTGGACATACAATATGAATCTTATATATGTTAATTTCGTGGGTCGTACCTTAAAAAAAGCCCAGTGGGAAATTAACAAGAACCCCAGTTGGACCCCTTTGCCAAGATCCTGGTCCATGGGCAGAAACCACCCAGATAGCGAGACCAACTGTTGCTCACTATGGTAAGGAACCAGTCGTCCCAAAAATTTAAACTAATGGGTAAAGGTCCAAGCTAGATTAGTTTTATATTCGAACATTTCCCAATCACACAAATGTCTATTGGGCTTAAAGTGTAGATATTACATCGACATCTTCATACCTTGTACTTAAATTATACTACGTTTTTTTCGTATAATATACAGGTGGTTTTGATTTTTTGCCTGACATTATTTTTTATTAAATAACTATTTCATATTATTTTATATATTATTGGCCACATGAAAGGGTAAATAGGCATGCATTCTTACCTTTAAAAATATGTTGTAGATGATCATTATTTGTTGTGGTTTGTGGCCCTGTATGTGGGTGAATGGTGTTGTAAGCTTGGCTAGAGCAATTATTGGTTGATTTGGGGTGATTTGTGAGATATATTGCTATTTTGTGGTCATTTCTAGCTATTTTTTTGTTATCAGTTGAAATTTTTCAAAGACAAATTAAGGTGAATTTGGAATGCCTTGTGATGTTTATTGTTGTTTTGCTTTCCTCCGTAATGCACTTGAGCACTTGCGCACGTGCTGACTATTTGACTACAGTTACCTTACATTGAGTTTTGCTTCGTAGTGCTTGGCTTGTGATTTGTACTGCTTTAATACTATGTTGATCTTATGCTTCCAGGATTCCATGCTTTCATGACGATATGCTCCTTAGGTGGGGGGTTCTCGAAAATAGCCTCCCTTTAGGGTGGCACCTAAAAGGGGGAAGATTGCATAAATCCCCCCCCCCCCCATAGACCCTGCGTATGCGGGAGCCCTTGTGGCACTGTATGGAATTCCTTCTATGCTAGGAGGAGATCGTCCACTGCCCCAGTCAGGAGATACAAACAGCTCCATATTAGGCTAGGGAGGAGAGGGAAAGGCAAGCCAAAGAAGAGATGGTTGGAGATAATCCTACAGGACCTCGCCCACCTAAACCTACTAGATGGCCTTAGATAGAGTATGATGGAGGGCTAGTATAGGGATAGCCGATGTAGCGGGTTAGACTAGGGCATCTAATTATTGCTTGCATGAGTGTTTCTTGGTGTCTTAACTTCTGCATTGGCGCCCGTATGGGCGCCCTTACTTGCCTATCTGTGTACTTGATCTCCTGTGCACTTGCTGATTATTTGGCTGTAGTTATCGTACATTGAGTTTTGCTTCGTTATGCTTGGCTTGTGCTATGTGTTGCTCTAATATTTTGTTGCTCTCATGCTTATAGACTACCATACTTTCATGATACATGATCTTCAGGTTGGAGGTCCTCGAAAACGGCCTCCCTTCAGGGTAGCACTCTAAAGGGGGAAGGTTACGCCGGAGCCCGTGTGGTACCGGAACTGTTGTTGTTGTTGTTGTGGTAATATATAAATAGTTTTTTTACGTTTGGTTTCATGTTAACATTATTTACTAATTATAGTTTTCACCGTAGTGGAAGTAACTATGAGACCCTACCCTCATTCTTTGGTTTGGATTTTTATAAATATGGTTTAATGAAAATTTAGTGTGATTCACACCCACAATATGATTGAATATCAATTCAAAATAAAATTTGGACTGAATTAACTGTATAATTAATTCATCAGTCTTCTATTAGTTCTGTTTTGGGTTTGGACCTATGAGCACCTGAGTTGCTTTAAAATAGTGACTTTCAAGCTAGATTAGAGAATTTAAATTTTATGTAGAGGACCACAGCTAGTAATGGAGTTCATGTAGCATTCTAGACTATAAAACCAAATCAAATTTGCCTATGAGTTGAAATATTTGTTATTCAATGTAGTACTTCATCTTTGATTTAGATCCTCATTAATCTTCGACCCACCTTGATTCAAGCGTAAAATAACGAACATCTTTAAAATATAAAATATCAGTTTGTTGCAACCGCACCTTAGCCTTGGCGCGTTATGGGCCTATTGGCGGGTTACTTGGCGGTTCGGGTTCTTGGTGAGATAGGTTACTTGATCTGATGGAAGAGAGACGTGGATAGAAAAAAGAGAGACACAAAAAGGGTGGAATGAGTTACAGTTTTAGACTAATCATTAAAGTTTAAATTACATTAGTTAGTTTTGTTATTTGTCTTTGTATTTTTAGTATTGTATTATGTGAGTACATGGATAGCTAATATCCATTGTTGATATTTAGATATGAATTTTATTTTAATTTTAGTTTATTCTATTTATTTTGAGTATGACAAGAAAAACTCTTCTATTTAAAGAGGAGGAAGTCTAGAGTTTAAGTCATTCAATTTTATCATAGATTTTGTATTTGTTTTAGTTTTTTCTGTTGTTCTCGGGGTGTTAGAACCAAGATTAGACTATTTCCCCTCTATTTCTTAATTGTTTTAGCAATAATGGTTTGAAGGAAAGCTGTCGAACCTTCCGTTTTCATAATTTCCTAATATTAGAATCAAGTCGAACCCTATAATCAGTTCAGTGGCAGATCTGGAATCTTCATTGAGAGGGGGCTTAGTTATAATATATGCTCACTTCACTTTTTACTTTTTCTAGATAGTAGTTATTTAATTTTATTGCAAATTTATATTCAATTTTTAAGCTACAATAAAGCTGCATCAAGGGCTTCCGCCTAAACAGGGTCTGGAGGTGGATGTACGCAACCTTCCCACTTCAGCATATTACTCCTGAAAAGAGGCTGTTTTCGATTGCTCCCAACCAAATTTTTAAGCTACAATGTGCCTTAAAAATAAGATTTCATCTAGTAGACTTCTTTTTGAAAAGACAAGTCATATGAGAAATATATATTTTTGAAAGAGTAAGCAACCCTTTAAACCTAATTTAGGCAAATATTTATAAACAAATTCCGAAAAGTATATACAAATTTAACATATTTTTATAGTACATTCCACAAATATATGACACGTAAACCGAAGTTGACATGGTTCTATAAAAAAAATATATAAGCTCGATTTGTGGGCAAATGATTTTAATAAAGTTGCACGAGTATCTTTTTATGGTACTATAAATTAAACATCTTTATGAAGTACTAGTTATAAAGCCACTTTAACATCACTAGCTTGGTCCTCGTTAAAGAAGGTACCTCTGTGTTGATCCTAGACTACTCTCCCAGAGTTTTTGCCCTAGTGGTCTCAGCCAGACTGGCTAGGGTGTAGACATCTTTTTCGATACGTTCCTATGAAGAGAGTTATTGTACCATAGTAGCACTGCATACATCACAGAGTCAACCTCCAGATGAACAGATAGCGGATGTCTCGATTGTTTGTGAGGATCCTGGAAATCCTAGTCCATGGTCAGTGAATGAAGGACTGGATGATACATGGCAGCCACTACGACAAGTCTCTATCCATCTTAATGATCAGATCCTTGGGAGATGGGCCATGGAATGCTTTTACCCCCGCGCCACATTGATCACTTGTGTTCCACAGCCCGTGGCCAATTACCGCACCAGGACGACTGAGAAAATCAATATCCTCCTCTTCCACTTCAATGGGTCGAGGATGGTAAAGTTGTAACAGTCCAACATCGTGCCCAGATAACTCCTTGTGACAACGAAGCTCCGAAAAAGAATACATAATGATTCCGTAGCCTCTGGCTCGAAATTCCCTCCAGGCTTCGAGCCCCCTGCATTGATCAGACACCCACATGCAGAAGATAGTGTGCACGGGAACAACCATGTAACAATTCCATTTATGGCAGGGACAAGCACAGATCAGCGGAAAGAGGAAAGACTGCGGACAACAAAAAGGAAAAGGAGAGCTCTGAAGCGTAAGATGAAGGAAAGAGAGAAGCGGAAGTTACATGAATTTTTGAAGGACATGTCACCCAGGAGTAGTGCAGGAAAAACGACAAAAACCACTGAAAAAAAGAAAAAGAGAAACATGGGGTATCGGGGAGATAGCGCTTCTGATGCTGAGAAGATCCTGGAAGTGGAGAGAACAATGGAAATGAGAAAAAAGGCTGGGCCTAGATTTTGAAGAATTCGATCCACCTATGGTGAAGACCTTGCTCGAAAGAAGATGAAGTTGGGAAGAGGTTGCTCTACTGCCGAATTCCCAGATCCTTTTGTTTTTTGCACGTTGCTTGACCTGTTTTTCTGTGTCTGGTTGGACCTATTTTCCGTGTCTTGTTTTATTGTGTTTTGGGGCTAGTGTTTGCCTGTTGGTTAGTCTCTGCTGTTGTGGTGTCTTATATCTTTGTTTTTGTGTTGTTTGTGTTTGTGAAGAGTCTTGAAAATTTTGATATGCTCTGATATCAATTTGTGAGGAACTGGACTCAAAGCTGATGTACACTGATATCAATTTGAGAAACGAAACTTAACACCCAATACTAGGTCCGATTAAAATATTATAACACAGAAGAGAAGTAAACAAAAGGTAAAAGAGAACAAACGAAGAACACAGTGATTTACGTGGAATACCCCTCTTCAATCGAGAAGGGAAAAACCATGGGCGGAGATGAAGATTCTTTATTGAATGCAAATAATGGAAGAATTACAATTCACTTCCTCTCTCTCAATGATGATGACGCTCTCTTTGCTTGGATAATTAAAACTGAAACCCTCAAGGTCTATTTATACTGTGCGTACTAGGGTATGCGTGTTTTGGGTTCCCGATCCATCGGCGGAGTCTCTGCGACTCCTCTGCTCCAGCACTGCACCCCGATCAATCGGACATTCCCCGATCGATCGGCCTGCTCACGGCGAGACTTATAACTAAATTACATTAAATTTGAGGCATAACCTAACAAATCTCCAACTCGACTGAAATTTAAACATAAAATATTTTTCTCCACCTTCTCCACAAAACACCCCACACGGGGTTATCTCAACAAAACAGGAAACCTAATTGAGTCCGAGCGATTCTTGAACTTTATGCTAGGTAGCACTTTAGTGAACATATCAGTGAGGTTATCAACAAAGCCATTCTTCTTCTTTTCTGAATTAGCTCTACACATAGTTGTGAGTGCACAAGCTGTCATTTCTTCATAACCATACCTCTGTGGCGCTTTAGCTTGTCTCTTCTGTCTTCCACTAGTAACTGAATACTGCTCCACCTGCTGAACAGTTTTAGGTTCTTTATTTCTTTCAGAAATCTGTACTGGTGGTGGCTGAATGCTATCTGTGGAAGCTATCTGATGCTGAACTGTGTTACTTAACTGTAGCTGAACTACCTCTGACTCTGCACTTGACCTAAGCCACAACTAACTGATGACGTCTTCTGTGGATGCAATAACGAAGACTCATCAAACGTGACATCTCTACTCGTCAGGAATTTATGAGAATTAGAAAGCCATAAACGAAATCCCTTAGTGTTAGAATATGTCTCAAATTCCTTGGATTTATGAAGAAGGCCATGAGCAAGCCGATCAATTCGGTGAGAAGCCGATCGATCGGGAAGTACGCAGAGAAAACACGGATCCAGAGAGTCCGCCGATCGATCGGGAAGGGCCGATCAATCGGAAGCCCGGACACGCGTGCCCTAGTACGCTTAGCATAAATAGATGTTGTGGGTTTCAGTTTTAGGTATCCAATCCAAATTAAGAGAGAGCCAGCCGTCATCATCAAGAGAGAGTTGAGAGGAAGTGATATTGTAATTCTTCCATAGATCTCGTTCAGAGGAAGTGTCTTTGTAATTCTTCTATTATTTGCATTCAATAAAGAATCTCCATCTCCGCCTGTGGTTTTTTCCTTTCTCGATTGAAGAGGGGTTTTCGACGTAAATCATTGTTTCCTTCATTTATTCTCTTTTACCTTTTTTGTTTACTTCTCTTGTGTGTGTATAGTATTTGAATCAGATCCAGTATCGGGTGTTAAGTTCCACTTCTTAAATTGATATTAGTGTATATCATATTTGAGTCCAGTTCCTCACAAATTGATATCAATGCATATCAAATTTGTCAAGTTTTCCCTACAATTGGTATCAGAGCCCTGTTTGTTTGATTTGGTACTACGACGTTTGTAGTTAAATCTGAAGTTGAGAAGCTCGGTGGTCAAGGGAGTTTCAGCTTATAGCATGTTCGCGTTAAGGGCATTTTGACACAGAGTGGCTTGAAGAAAGCCTTGGATGGAAAAGAGAAGAAACCAGAGGGTTTATCAGAAGGACAATGGGAGAAGTTAGATAAAAAAGCTCTCACCGCTATTCGGATGTGTCTTACCAATAACGTTTTGCCAGAAGTTTTGGAAGTGAAGACCGCTAAGGATTTGTGGGAGAAATTACAGGATATGTTCTGTTTCAAGTCAGTCTCTAACAAACTTGCAGTTAAGCGTCGATTATTCACCTTTCGTATTTCAGAAAGTACGTCACATAAGAATCATATTAATGAGTTTAATTCCATTATTCAAGAATTAAAGGAGCTTGATGATGCTCCTAAGGATGAAGATCAGGCTATGTTGTTGTTATGTTCACTCTCTACCTCTTATAAAGGCATCGTTGAAAGCATGATTTATGGTGGTAGAAAAGCCATCTTTGTTGATGAGGTTAAGAGAAACTTACTGAGTAAAGGAAGAGTAGTTAAGGAATTGTCTAATTCTGTAAATAACTCAGGAAGTGGTCTATTTGTGAGAGGAAGAACTGAGAATAGAAGATCTGATTATGATGGAAACTCATCTAGGTGTAAGTCTAGACATAAAGATTTATCATATAATTACTATCATAAGAAAGGGCACATTAAGAGAGACTGTTATCAGTCCGACCAGACCAGAAATAATCAACCCGCTAAAGCTATTGCAGTTGAAGATGAGAATGATGATATTCTGTCAGTATCTGAACCACAATCTGGATTTAGAGAAAATTGGACTCTGGATTCGGGTTGCTCCATCATGTTTGTCCCAATAATTATTGGTTTTTCACGTATGCGTCAATTCAAGGTGGAGTTGGTTTGATGGGCAATGATGCAGCATGCAAAGTTTTGAGTATAGGAACAATTCGTGTTAAGATGTTTGATGGCACTATCAGGACTTTGAGTGATGTTCGTCATGTTCCTGATTTGAAGAAGAATCTCATCTCTTTAGATACCCTTGATTCTCCTGGGTACAAGTACACAGCTCAAGGTGGAGTTTTAAAGGTCATTAAGGGTGCTCTAATTGTGATGAAAGGTAGAAGGATTGAAACTCTGTGTGAATTTGATGGTTCCACAATGACAGGATCAGTGGCTGTTTCTACAGCATCTATGCCAGAGTCAGATGAACATGGCATTTATGAGAAGCAGAAAATAGTTCGCTTCAAGCAATTCTTGATGGGTAGAGATGTCACGTTTGAGAAGTCTTCGTTGTTGCAACCACAGAAGACGTCATCTGTTGTTTGTGATTCAGGTCAGGTGATTAGGCCAAAGGTAGTTCAGTTACAGTTAAGTAACACAGTTCAGCGTCAAAGAGCTTTCACAGATAGCATTCAGCCAACCCCAGTACAAATTTCTAAAAGAAATAAAGAGACTGAAACAGTTCAGCAGGTGGATCAGTATTCAGTTGCTAGTGAAAGACAGGAGAGACAAGCTTATAAAGAAGTTACTGCTTGTTCTCTTACAGTTGTGTCAAGGGCTAATTCAGAGAAGAAGAAGATTGTCTTTGTTGATAACCTCACAGATATATTCACTAAAGTGCTACCTAGCAGAAAGTTCAAGCATTGCTCGGACTCGGTTAAGTTTTCTATTTTGTTGAGATAACCCCGTGTGGGGTGTCTTGTGAAGAAGGTGGAGAAGTTCTTTTATTTGAAATTTGAGCCAAGGTGGAGATTTGTTAGGACATATTTCAAATTCCTTGGATTTATGAAGAGGGCTGTGAGCAAGCCAATCGATCGGGTGAGAAGCCAATCGGTCGGGATACGCAGAGAGAACACAGATCCAGAGAGTCCGTCAATCGATCGGGAAGGGCCGATCCATTGGGAGCCCAAATACGCGTGCCCTAGTACGCGTAGTATAAATAGATGCTGTGGGTTTCAGTTTTAGGTATCCAATCCAAATTAAGAGAGAGCCAGCCGTCATTATCAAGAGAGAGCTGAAAGGAAGTGATATTATAACTCTTTCATAGATCTTGTTCAGAGGAAGTGTCTTTGTAATTCTTCCATTGTTTGCATTCAATAAAGAATCTCCATCTCCGCCCGTGATTTTTCCCTTTCTCGATTGAAGAGGGATTTTCCATGTAAATCATTGTCTCATTCGTTTATTCTCTTTTACCTTTCCTGTTTACTTCTCTTGTGTGTTATAGTATTTGAATCGGATCTAGTATTGGGTATTAAGTTTCGCTTCTCAATTGATATCAGTGTATATCAGATTTGAGTCCAATTCCTCACAAATTGATATCAGTGCATATCAAATTTGTCAAGTTTTCCCTACACTTAGTCTTATGCGCTACCTGATTGAACCTAACTCTTTTCCGCTTCCCATAAACGCAATGTTAATATGACTCTGAAATAGATGATGTAGAAACAGCCACTGATCATGTCACTGTGGAACCAATAAGTTCATACAGAGTTCCTACCCTTCTGCTTTTCATAATAATCAGAGCACCCTTACTGAACTTCAAAACTCCACCTTGAGCTGTGTATTTGTAAAGGAACATACCCAGTGCCTCAAGAGCTCCCGCCTACGCAGGGTCTTGGGGGGGGGGGGGGGGGGGGGGGGGGGGCTCATGTAAGCAGCCTTCCCCCTTCAGGTTGTTAACCTGAAGAGAGGCTGTTTCCGAGTGCCCCCAACCTGAGGGTGAGGACTTCCCAGGAGGTCACCCATCATGGTACTACTCTTACCCATCCTTGAGCTGTGTATTTGTACCTATGAGAATCAAGAATGCCTCAAGAGATGAGATTATTTTTCAAATCTGGAACATGATAAACATCACTCAAAGTTCTAACAGTGCCATCAAACATCTTAACTCGGATTGTTCTTGTACCCAAAACTTTGCATACTGCATTATAACCCATAAGAACGGTTCCACCATGAATTGACTCATAAGTGGCGAACCAGTCTCTATTGAGACAAACGTGATAAGAACAACCTGAATTTGGTATCCAATTATCTTTAGATATGGACTGAGATTCAGTCACTAACAGAACACCATCATCAAACTCATCTTCAACAACACTAGCTTCTGCGGGTCTTTTCTAGTCCATAATGTTTTCAGCTTCTAATTTCTTTTTAAGCTTATAACAATTTCTCTTAATGTGCCTTTTCTTATAATAGTAATTACAGGATAAATCTTTATGTCTAGACTTAGACCTAGATGTGTTTGCACCAGAATCAGATCCTCTAGTCTCAGTTCTTTCTCTCACAAACAAACCACTTTCTGAGTCATTTATAGAATCTGACAATTCCTTATCAATTCTCTCTTTACTCAGTAAGTTTCTCTTAACCTTATTAATAGAGATGGTTTTTCTACCACCATAAATCATTCTTTCAACAAAGCCTTTATAAGAGGTAGATAGTGAACATAACAACAACATAGCCTGATCTTCATGCTTAGGAGGATCATCAAGCTCCTTTAATTGTTGAATAATAGAATTAAACTCATTAATATGATTCTTAAGTGACATACCTTCCGACATACGAAAAGTGAACAACTGACACTTAACTGCAAGTTTGTTGGAGACTGACTTGAAACATAATATATCCTGCAATTTCTCCCACAACTCCTTAGTGGTCTTCACTTCCAAAACTTCTGTCAAAACGTCATTGGTAAGAGACATCTGAATAGCGGTGAGAGCCTTTTCGTCTAACACCTCCCATTGTCCTTCTGATAAACTTTATGTTTTCTTCTCTTTTCCATCCAAAGCTTTCTTCAAGCCACTTTTTTTCAAGAGGCCCTTAACGCAAACCTACCATAAACTGAAACTCCCTTGACCACCAAACTTCTCAACTTCAGATTTAACTGCAGGCGTTATAGTACCAATCGGATAACTAGGGCTTTGATACCAAGTTGTGAAGAATCTTGACAAATTTGATATGCTCCGATATCAATTTGTGAGGAACTGGACTCAAATTTGATATACAATTATATCAATTTGAGAAGCGGAACTTTGGAGCATATCACAACCGTCAGCCTCCCTGTTGGTAAAGGCTGGTTTAAACCACATAACCCCATATCACGTGACTTCACACAAAGCCCCCAGCCGGTAAAGGCTGGGCTAAAATAAATCATCTAACCTAACGCAAACAATTTATTTATCTTAACGAAAAAGCTCCCAGCCGGTAAAGGCTGGGTAAAAACAATTCATCTGACGTAACGCAAACAATTCATATAACTTAACAAAAAAAGACCCCCAGCCAGTAAAAGCTGGGTAAAAACAATTCATCTGACTTAACGCAAACAATTCATTTAACTTAACAAGTTCCTTTTTTGGTTGGGTATTTGGAAGGAGAACTAAGCTCAAGTTCCTTTTTTTTTTTTTAATGTTAGGATTCTCTTTGTATTTATGGCGAGTGGAAGGCCTGTTGGTGCTACGTAGGAGGTGGTACCGCTTGGGTGTAATTGATGGAAAAAGGAATGGTACCATTCTGATAGTATTTTGCAAAGGAGGAGGCGGTGCTGTATATAGGTTGGCCGGATAAAAATAGATGTCCTAGGGGTTCCTTTAAAAAGGGCTTGGCAGTATATGGGAGGAGGATCTTTTCAAGAGATGACCGCCGAGTTTTGTCTAGGTGCAGTTTGCTTAGTTGGCGGTATAGTTTACTTACTGTAATATGCTGCCTCTTTTTAACCCCTTTTGGCGGTTTCCCTAACACTATCAATTGAGATTTAGTTGGTATCGTATGAACTAGTTGGATTCAGCTAATGTAGTTTTTACAAAAAGTCAAAATTATCCTCTTTTGAAATTTAAAATATATAAAATAAAATATGATGGGAGGATGAAGGTGAAGGTGAAAGTGACAAGAGAACCGAATGAGGAATAGAATACTTATAGTGGGGATTCTGGTACTTCTCCCTTCATGTACAGTGATTGCAGTACAAAGTCCACTCTATAATTAACAAAAAGATTGTACCAATTCCACTCTATAATGAACAAACACGTAAAACCAAGACCGTCAACAATAAAAAATCGACATTAATTTTGATTGCTTACTTTATTGCTTACTTTATAATATAATATTCATCATTTTGTGCTTATAGTCCGTTTTACTTCTTATTAGGTTACCTTAATACTTTAAACTTATCTACTTATTTGAACGTGTATTAGAAACTAAGATGACTTGAGTCATAAATCACCGGAAACAATTTGAACTCAAGGAAAAATATATATTTTTGTTCACAATAAATTTACATCAGAGTATAACGATATATATATATATATATATATATAGAAATACAAGCCTAAAAAAAAGATAAAATAAGATCAAAACAAGATAACATCGCAGCCAAATTAAATGCAACAGTAACATCAAATATGAGAAGATATGGTGCTGATTTTATGCTGGTTATTAAAAAGCTTTGACATGCAAAATCTTGCATTAGCTGGCATGATTCTTTTCTATTAGCTAACATCACCCTACCCAATTCAAATTGGACTTGTGCTAACTCGAATAATAGAGTATACCTGAAATTTGATACAACTTTGAGAATGAAATGATTCAACCCAATTAGAAACCGAGCCACCCGAAAGTTAAAATGACTCAAATTCAAAATAATTCAATCCAATAAAAATCCAACCACAGCTGACCCAAAATATGAAATTACCTAACTCGATTGATTTAAAACTCAAAACTATTAATTATGTCATTACAATTCCAACCTACAATTTTCCTAATTGGTCAAATAATAGAATTTTAAGTTCATTCATAATTAAAATTAAAATTACAATTTATTATTCCAATTATATATTTGTATTAATTATACAAGACTACCCTTTTCTTTGGGATAAAGAGGGCACCAACACGCCATCACCGTATCTCATGAGAACTCCGAAGTTAAGCGTGCTTGGACGAGAATAGTACCAGGATGGGTGACCTCCTAAGAAGTTCTCACTCTCAAGTTGGGGGTACTGGGAAACAGCCTCTCTTCAGGTTAACACTCTGAATGGGGAAGGCTGCGTACATCCGCCCCCTCCCCCCCGACCCTGCGTAGGCGGGAGCACTTGAGGCACTGGGTATGTTCCTTTTATCCTTTTTTTTGGGATGGATGTTTATATATTAAACAAAATGATTAAATATATTATTATCTTGAGAGTAGTCAAAAAGGAATATCAATTACTTGTGTGCATTGAATTCGTTGGGTAATTTTTCATTTATCTAATGATGAACTAGTTTTTTCCCGTGCGGCGGTGCACATTTTTCATTTAGTTATGTAAATATGCATTAACCAAAACAAATGCTATGTAAGTTATACAAAATTCGTACTATAGTAAGTATATAACTCT
Source organism: Simmondsia chinensis (assembly GCA_018398585.1). Lineage (NCBI taxonomy): Eukaryota > Viridiplantae > Streptophyta > Magnoliopsida > Caryophyllales > Simmondsiaceae > Simmondsia > Simmondsia chinensis. The sequence goes on along the minus strand of JAGTTD010000013.1, from coordinate 33,204,737 downwards.
TCTTACAAAAGATAAGAAACCTGATGCGAAATTAACTTATTGTCATGGCTACCTCTCATTGCCACATGACTTAGATAAGACATAAATAATTGTGTCAGAGGCTTTTCATACTGTTTTGTTAATTTTAATGGGATACGAAAATGGCAATACATGTATAAAAAAATATAGTTACTACACTGTCGTTTCTCTTTTTTGTTGGAAATTACATTTTTTTATGTGTTGTGAAGTTATACACATATTGGAAAAATACTGTTTTCCTAAAAATAGATAAAAATTAATGATATTTAAGCATGTAAAAATACTATTAGTGATGGAGCTCGACAAAAAGTTAAAAAATGGATACCCAAAATAATGGAAAAATTGCAGTGAACGGGATTTAAACACAGGACATCCAAGCATAAAGTGGCTAGCATGTGAGACCACTATGACAAATAAATTATGTGATATTTAAAGGAATAAAATATTATCTAAAAATTGAGAAGCCCTAGTTATTAGGCAGCCGGGCCCATTACAATTAAGGGCAATGAACTGCTTACATAATACATCCGCCTCACCTCCTCTCTCGGCAAATACAGTTTTTTACCTTTCCCCTAAGAAATTGATTCATCTAATGGTGAAAAATACTATTTCCCAAAATTGGAGAACGATGCATCTCAATTGGTACAATCTTACTTTGAGGAAAATGTTATTGATGGTTAATTTGGTGTTGCTTTTGGCCCCAACTGCATACTCCTCATGCCTTTTTGGTCGTGCTGTTCATGAGTTGGTGAGTAAAGGTGGTGTTTTTGAGTGGTTTTATTTGTGGGTAATGCAAATGAAGGCTTAGAAGGATTAGTGAAATAATTTATTGTTTTCAATAATTCATTTGTAATGACTAAAATACGGCCTTTTCATAGTAGCATGGCCTTTTTGATTTGTAGTGATTGGAGTGTGTGTTTTTTTTTATATTGATTTGATTGTAGTATGGCCTTTTGATTTTTTAAATAAGGGGACAAACACCTAAAAAATTAAACTCACATAATTTATATAATTTACTAATTATGATATATTATGTAATTTATATGTACTTTCTTTTCTTCCATATTCAGTGAAAAGCTGTCCTTTTATTGTATTGAAATATTGTTCTTTTTATAATTTACTATAGTGCGATTTACATATATTGAGCATCATTTGTGGAATTTAAAAATAACTTAGTTCAGTTAATACGAAATTCACCTTCAATATAATGCAGTACTTTTATATAGATATTTATAGTGCAATATTGTAAGATAATTTTTTTGTATAGATCTTCCATGTTAAGGATGTAAATACATTTTATGGAACAAATAATTTTTCAATTTTAAATATCTCAAATAATTCAAATATGCGGCCTAAAAATATTTTAAATTTAAACTTCCAAAATTTATGTATTTTATTAATTATGACATATCAAAATTCACAACTACAAAATGTAATACAAAGCAAATACTACCCGTGCATTGCACGGGAAAGAAACATAGTATATATTTATAGTGTAATTTTCAAACTATAACATTTATATAAAAGCAAATTTTAATTAATTCAAAAGCAACTATTATAAGATAATTTTTGTATAGATCTTTCATGTTAAGGATGTAAATATATTTTAAGAAACAAATAATTTTCAAATTTGAATACATCAAATAATTTAAATATACTAGTGTTGCCCCGTGCGATACACGGAAGGTGTTTGTATTTAAAATTTACAAATTTATATATTATCATATTAGAACTTTGTTAAAATTTTTCCGAATTATCTTGTATTTTATTAAAAATTTAGTTCCATTTTTTATTTTTTGTATTGGTATTGTATTTCATTTAAATGATTAAATATCATGAATCACTTTTATACTTTTTAATTTTTCACTAACTTTCATGTGGTGTTTTAGAATTGTAATATTTAAAGTTTTAGAAATATTAAAGAAGGAGAGATTCAGCAATAATATATAAAATAAAATATAGAAAAATTTAGAAAATAATTACTAAATTTTAGTGTATCACATGATATGACAAATTTTCAAAATTATGTCAGGAAAATTTTCAAAGAAAAATTCTCTTTAAACTTTTGGAAGATATATTGGTTTTTGGTTTTTTATTTTTTATTTTTCTCCTTTCTATTTTCTTAATTATTTTTCTAAATTTTTTTACCAAGTTTGTCCTTATTTAGTTGTTTTTCTTTTTTTTTTTTCCAAATAAATAGTTATTTTAATATTTTACATAAATAAGTTTCCAAATTATGAGTTTCCATTTTAGATTTAATTTTAATAGTATAATTTTTGAATTGACAAATTATATTGTAGTTGATTTTAATTTTTATTTAATTTTAAAATCAAAGTCAACGGCCCCATTTGGATTATTGAAACATATTATTTATTTTTATAAGTTTTTAAACATTGATTTACTTCATTTTATTTTTAGAGTTTCTCTATTTTCTTCGGTATGCAAACAACAACAACAACAACAATAGTCCCAATGCCTTGCGGCTCCCGCATAACGCGGGGTCTGGGGGGATGATGTACGCAGCCTTAACTCTTCCGGCAGGAAAGGAGACTGTTTCCGGGGACCCCCAACCTGGAGTGGTTGAGTTCCTGCAAATAAACCATCAATTCATCAATCGTGCATAAGGAAAGGAAAAAAAAAAGGTAGGAAGGGAAGGAGAAGAAGAGGAAGAAGAAGAAGGAGGAGAAGAAGAAGAGGAAGAAGATCGATGTCTAAACTAGCCTAAGAGTGTTACACTACAGGTTATGCTCGCCTACGGAGCTTAGACCACCTACCACTCCCCGCCCTACTCTACTCTGCTATCTCCGCTACTCTAATACTAGCCTTCCAATGTGTCCTATCTGAGGCCATCTCCTCTCTTAGGTTTAGGGGGGTTAGGTCTTGACGAATTGTCTCCAGCCAGCTCTTCTTTGGTCTGCCCCTCCCTCTTCTGCTTATCGTTGTGTTGAGCTGTTCACACCGCCTGACTGGGGCTGAAGTCGGTCTTCTGCTGACATGTCCAAACCATCTTAGGCGTTACTCCCTCAATTTGTCCTCTATCGAGGCTACACCGAGCTTGCCTCGAATCACATCATTCCTAATCCTATCCTTTCTTGTGTGGCCACACATCCAGCGTAACATCCTCGTCTCTGCCACCTTCATCCGCTGTGTTTGATTTTGTTTCATTGGTCGATACTCTGCCCCATATAGCATAGCCGATCTTACTACCGTCTTATAGTACTTTCCCTTTAACTTTAGAGGGAACTTTCTATCACACAGCACCCCGGATGCCATCCACCACTTCTGTCAGCCTACTTTAATCCTTTTGCTGACATCCTCATCGACTTCACCATTCTGTTGTATCATGGATCCCAGATATTTGAAGTTCTCCTTGCTTGATATGGCTTGTGCTCCAATCTTAACCTCCTCGGTGCTGTCCGTGGTGGAGCGATCAAATTTGAATTCCACATACTCAGTCTTAGATTTGCTAATCCTTAGACCCCTTGATTCTAATGCACCTCTCCACAGCTCCAGCTTCTCGTTTATGTCCGTATCGGACTCTCCTACCAGAACTATGTCATCTACAAAGAGCATGCACCAAGGTACCTCTCCTTGGATATGTTTAGTGAGCTCATCCATCACTAGAATGAACAGGAAGTGACTCAAGGCAGAACCCTGGTGAACCCCTACGGTGATAGGGAAAGTGTCTGTCTCCCCTTCCCCTGTTCGCACATTAGTATGTGCCTCCTCATACATGTCCCTAATGACCCGAATGTAAGGCATCGGGATGCCTCTCCTTCCCAACACCCTCCACAGTACCTCTCTTGGCACTCTATCATATGCCTTCTCCAAATCGATGAAGACCATGTAGAGGTTCTTTTGTCTCTCCCTGTATTGTTCTATCGTCCGCCGTAAAAGATGAATGGCTTCTATTGTTGATCTCCCAGGTATAAACCCAAACTGGTTTTCGGTCACTTCCGTCTGTTATTGTATTCTCTTTTCTATGACTCTCTCCCACAGTTTGATGGTGTGACTCATCAATTTGATCCCCCGATAATTGGTGCAGCTTTGGATATCACCCTTGTTCTTGTAGATTGGGACTAGTGTGCTCTTCCGCCATTCTTCCGGCATCTTGTTCCCCATCAAGATTTGGTTAAACAGTTGTGCCAGCCAGCTGTAACCCCTCTGTCCAAGGCATTTCCATGCCTTAATAGGTATCCCATCTGGGCCAACTGCTCTTCCCCTACCTATATGTTTTAGGGCTTCCTTAATCTCCTCTGGGGTGATTTGCTCACAATAGCACTCGTTCTGATCTTCTTCCATGGTCTGGAGCTCCCCTAAGTCTATCTCTGCACTTCCTCGGTTGTTGAACAGATCGTGGAAGTAGGTTTTCCACCTAGTTCTAATTTGATGCCCTTCCACTAGCACCTGTCCATCCTTTCCTTTAATGCATTTTACTTGCCCCAGGTCCCTTGTCTTCTTCTCCCTTGCTCTGGCTATCTTGTATATATCCCTGGCTCCGTACTTAGCGTCTAGCCTCTTGTAAAACTCTTCATATGCTCTTGATTTTGCCTCACTAACTGCTTTCTTTGCTTCATTCTTGGCTTACTGATATTCCTGTCTCTTTTCCTCTTCTCTACTACGCTCCCACTCCTTGAACCGGTCTCGTTTCGCTTTAATCTTCTGTTGGACTTCTTCTCCCCACCACCATGACTCTCTGTAGGTGATTGTCCCACCTTTTGATTCTCCCAAAACTTCACGTGCCAAACTCCTGATTTGCTGGGCCAACTCATTCCACTTTCGGTTAATATCTCCCTCCTCTCTCCATTCGAGCTCTACCTCCGCTCTTTCCTTAGAGGCTCTAAGTTTTTCCCCTTTCAGGTCTCTCCAACGGGTCTCTGCACGGGGTTCCTGCTTCTTCTGACCCACTTCTTGACCTTTACGTCCACGCACACCGCCCGATGTTGTTCGGATAAATCCTCTACTCGAATGGCCTTGCAGTCCCTGCATTGTCTTTGTGCCCTCTTCCTTAGTAGTATGTAGTCGATCTGGGTCTTCGCCTCTCCGCTTTGATACGTGATGAGATGCTCGTCGCGCTTTTTAAAAAAGGTGTTGGCAATTGTTAACTCATAGATGACCGCGAAGTCCAGAAGGGATTTCCCCTCTGCATTCCTAGTTCCAAATCCGAAACCCCCATGGTGAGTCGCGTATCCATCCTCTTTCTTGCCAACATGCCCATTGAAGTCCCCACCAATCACCACTTGTTCCTCTTGTGGTATGATTTGCATCGTTCTGTCTAGGTCCTCCCAAAATGCTGCCTTCTCGTTCTCTGGTAGTCCAGTCTGTGGTGCATAGGCACTGATCACGTTCATTATCTCCCCATCTATGATCATCTTGATGCCTATGATCCTATCCCCAGTTCTTGACACTTCGACTACTTTATCCTTAAGGCTGTTGTCGACTAGAATTCCTAAACCATTCCTCCCTCTGGTTTTCCTTGAGTACCACAGTTTATGTCCTAGCATCTCCCTTGCCTTCTAGCCCTCCCATTTAGTCTCCTGTAGGCAAAGGATATTGATCCTTCTTTTCTTTCTTCGTTATGCAAGTTTTTCTAAAAATTATTTTTGCTTTTTTAATATTTTTCTTATCATCATCTGACATGTAATCATTTTATAAAAAAATATATTTTCTTAGAGCTATATTTTTAATAGTTTTAAAATTTTATTGTTAGTTCATTTTAATTTTATTTTGGCCTAATTAAAATAAGTTGATTAGGTATAACTTTTATTAATAGAGTAGTATTTGCACTTTTTCTTTACAATATAATATATATTCTAGAATTGAGTACTTAAAGCATTTATTAGATTATCGTGTCTACAACATGAAAAAAATTATATATAAATTTATGTTTGACAACTAAAATGCAAATTAAAATAGCAGTCATGGGATTAGAACTTTTGTAAATGTTGTGAATAAAGCATGCTTCGACAAATTTGGCACTGTGACGTAGAAAAAGGCAAATATGTATTCATAACTTATTATTATTATGAATTGAATTTTTCTCAAATATTGTATTAAGTACATATAATATAATAATATAGTGTTATAATAAATTATACTTAAGTACCATTCACACCCTTCAAGAAGGGGACAAATTTATGTATATAATAGCATTTTGCATCTTTTTTGTCCTTAAAAATTAATAATAAACACATATTTGGAGTCAAAAAGTTATAATATTTTCTATAACAGTATGGACCATTTAGTTTTGGCTTCAATCTTTTTTAAAAATAATTTAAACATATAGTATTAAATTGAATTTAAGAGTTGTAGTCCATATGGTAAGTAATCTTACATTAAGAAGTGTTTATTGTTATTAATTAGGATTTGAAGTATAACTATTTGGAATGAGTAATTAGTGCAAACGCTTTAATTTCATACATTTACTCTACCATATTCTTGCTCAGTCCTCACTGTATATAACTATTTTCTGGAACTTATCAAAAATAAGAAAAAGAAAACAACTTTCTACAAAGTGTAGAGTATTACAATATAAATTTAAAGCGTGAATGTTATTTTGACACTTACCTTGACATAATGGAGTTGGAGATCAATACAAGCACCCCCAGAACTTTCATATGCTATTTTCCTATTTGAAGTTGATGATTGCAATAATCCAAAATATTAAAATTGAACGTTTGGAAAGTTTACTTCCCATAATCATAGGGAGAGAATAAGGAACTACCAATATCTAAAGAAACTACCCATAATATTACGATCATTGTATAACTGCCAAATTTTTAGAAAATTAGGATTAGATATTTGGAAAATTCTGTAGAAGAGAGGGTACTTTGAAATAAAGATATAGATTTGATTTGATTTGATGCTTCTTTTATATCTTTACTTTATTGGATGCTTAATATTTTAGAAAGTTAATTTTTAAAATAATAATATACTTCTTTTATATCTTTAGTTTTTTGGTTGCATTTAGCATTTCTAAAGGCTGTTAATATTTGTTTATGTTGATAATTTATATCAATATATATTTTATCTTTTTCAAAATGCTAAATTCTTTAAAATTTTAGAAAATTTTTCGAACAATGTTCGTTGTAACTTGAATATATTAAGTACTGGTGTGCTTGGTAATGTATTTTGTATTTGTTTTTAAAAATTTAAATTTACATTTTGCAAGTATATTTTTAGAATTTCCTAACATGTGCCCTATATGTATTAAATTTACATTAATGATTACTTTTATGAATTAAAATGTTTTAGTGAGTCTAGAGTGAAATTTTCCTTTGGTACTCTATAACACATTATATTGGGAAGGGATGAAATATATAAGTTATTAATGTATAAATCAGTTTCAAGTATGATCGAAGAATAGACACTTAAATCATTGTAAGTAAACTCTATTACAAACACAATAAAAACAATCATTGAAAAACAAATATTTTCAACAATGTCGTAATTAATTAATAATTCATTAAAATTTTTAATCCCAAAAAAGAAGAGAATTAATAATTGAAGCATATAAACTATTGTTTTAAGTATATGCCTTCCACAACTCTACATATATAAAATCTAAATTACACCCTCCAATGTAAAAACCTATTAAAACGCACCAATCTCAGAAATTTCCCACAACAAAAGGAATAACAAACCATAAATATAATAAATCTAACAACAAATTTCAGAGGATATTATATTACCAACCTGATTTTGTGACTCTGAATTGGATTACCAAGATGCCAATTTTTATCCTTTACTTATATTTGAACACCAAGAGATCTCATTAAATTCTAACAAAAATAGTGATCACCTCAATATATAGCATTCTAAGAAAAGCAACTCTGCAATTAAATCTGCTCTTATATAGATATAAACATTGGTACAAGATATTGTACACGAATATCACTCCATGTATCATATGGCAAAAATATAAAATAATAATAAACAACTAATACAACAACAACAGATCCAGTGCCACCAAGGGCTCCCGCAAAAAGCAGGGTCTGGGGAGGGTAGATGTACGCAGCCTTCCCCCTTTAGGGGGCTACCCTGAAGAGAGGCTGTTTTCTAAGACCCCCAGTCTAAGATGATGGTATTGCCTCCATCAGCGAAAAGACCTGGCAAACATCAGAAAGCATAAGTACGGCCCACACCTAAAAAAAAAAAGGGGTAGATGAGAAAAGGAAAGAGAACGAGAGAGAGAATAAGATAGGGATAAAAAGATAGAAAGGGATAGAAAGATAGAGATAAAGACTACCCTACTCTAACCGGGTCATCTAATACATCTATGCTAGCTCTCCATTGGGCCCTATCTAAGGACATCTCCTTCTGAAGGTTTAGGTGGGTAAGGTTTTGTCAGATCGTCTCGAGCCATCTCTTCTTCGGTCTGCCTCTGCCTCTTCTGCCTAATGTCATAATAAACAACTAATCCAGATAATATAGATAATGATCAAAACAAATAGTGTAGAAGTTGCGAAAATGTACCTATTATAAGGATGTACGGCACAAGGCAAAAGGTTGCTTTCTTCTGTTTGAAGATATTTTGAAAATGGCTTTAGCTATGACATTGTTGATTATTAAAAAGGAAGAACACAAAATAGTCAAAAATTACATAATATGTCATATTAGTAAATTTCATAAATTATGAAAGTTTAATTTTACAATATTTACAGCAATGTAAATTATATAAATTAAATATTATTTCTCCAACTTAAATTAAGTAAATTAAATTATATAAATTAAATTATATAAATCAAATAAATTAAATTACATAATATGGCTTTAGCTATTGAAATATTGTTCCTTTCATAATTTACAGCAATGTAAATTATATAAATTAAATATTATTTCTCCAACTTAAAAATGACCTAGTTCAATTAATAAAAATTCAGAACTACAAAGTATAGTACAAAGTTCAACTTCTACATAATGAAGTACTTTATATATCTCTTTATAGTGCAATATTGTAAGATAATTTATGTATAGATCTTTCATATTAAGGATTTAAATATATCTTAAGGAACAAATAATTTTTAAAATTTAAATATATCAAATAATTGAAATATATTGCTCCAAAATATTCTAAAATTAATCTTCAAATTGATGGTATTATGGCCTTTTAATTTCTAATGATTGGAGTATGGGCTTTTTCATGTTGATTTCACTGTAGTATGGCTTTTGGTTAGGTTTAATATATTATTTTCTCAAATTGTAATTGATAAGAAGGCTTCAACAACTAAATATCATTAACATTTAGTTTGAAAAGATTATATTCTTAAATTCTAATTGCTAATTTTAATTAATATTGCATTTTTTAGAGTTTAACAATTAAATGACATTCATAGTTAGTTTGAAAAGATTATATTCTCAAATTCTAATTGCTGAGTTTAAGACATAATCCTAAGTAACACAATCAACTACTTGAGAGCTCCAAATTGCAAGTGCCCCTAAGGCGATAACATGTAAATTTCTTATTTTATTTTTGTAGTGATTGTTTAAGCATCAATTATAATTAATGTGAGAATTTTGATGAGTGAAGTTTTTATAATTTTTTAAATTAGTATTTATGTTGTTAAAAGAAATGCCGGTATATATGTAACGTCCTATTTAAAATGTTTATCTTGAGCCCCGAAAATGTCAAAACCACCCTAATTGGCAGAATATTTTACAAATATGTTGTTATTTCAAATTGTGGCTTTGACACGTGTGTATGTATATATATTTAGCACATGTCTATGTGGACGCCATTTTTTTTTTTGGACCCTATTTTTGAGATTTTTTTTAATTTTAAGCATTATATTGGGAAGCTGGCTCCATTTTGCAGGGGAATTTTTAACACGTGAATAAAAAATAAAGACCATGCGTAATATTAATTACTGGTTACTCCACGTGTGATGCACTGTTAGTTTAATGATGAAAAATACTATTTCCTCAAATCTGAGAACGACGCATCTAAAATTAGTACAATCTTACCTTGAGGAAAATGTCATTAACAGTTAGTTTGAAAAGACTATGTTATGAAATTCTAAATGTTGATTTTAATAAATATTAGATTTCTTAGAGATCAACAACTAAATGTCATTAATAGTTAATTTGAAAAAATTATATTCTCAAATTCTAATTGATGAGAGGGCTTGTTTTGGCTTTTGGTGCTAATTGATAAAAAGGCTTGTTTTGGCTTTTTGTGGGTTGTGGGGTTATGATTCATGAGAAGCCTCTTTTGAGATTTGGTGGGTTGCAGAGATAGAAAACTCTCAGATTGCATTGCATCATTTGACTAATAACAATAGTCTCACAAAAAAAGTAATTTGATTATGTCACATGCATAGTTTTTCGATAATTAGCGAGATAACTCACAATATAAAAGTAAGCACACCTACAAAAGCAAGGCCCTAGCCAACAGGCACCGTGCACGCATGTTATATTCAGCAATTTGGATATGTCATATGCATGTTATCTTCATTATCAGTGACGGATTCAGAAAAATTTCTTCACCAAGGCATATTTTAATGGTCATTGTAGTAATACTTGTGAATTATATAATTTGAAGATGATAAACACGATGTTATTAAGTCTTATTATTCATTGTATAATTACTGAGTATATTTTATGTATACAAGTATGTCTAGTTCTTTAAGATGTATTCAGTGCATGTCGTTATACCAGTTTATGTGAACTAATAGATAATCAAAGAAAAAACTCTTAATACAAATCGATACTTCTACATACAGTGATGTAGCCGGTAACCCATCAAAGACAGGTCAATACAATCGGGTCAACATCACCATGGCCGGGGCCCAGGCGGGACAAGCTCAAAGGGAGACGAAAGCCATGTTGGTGGGACTTCTGGCATGAAGTTCTGAAGAGTGGTGGCATTGGTGGCTCAGAAGAGAAGAGGAACGCGGGAAGCAGAGAAGGAGAACCCCTCTTGGCATTACCAGGGGTTGGAGAGAGACTGGTTAGGCACCACGATAGGTTCAACGCAGAACAAGGCTATTGTTCTGATGCGAGATTCATTCACTTGATTAGCGGGCGGTTTTGATAATTTCCATTTCAATAGTTATTTCATTCCTTTTTAGATTTATCCCTTTATTTAGATTTATTTCTTTACTTATTTAGATTTTGAATCTAAATAACAAATGTAATCCCTCCTCTATAAAAAGAGGCCAGGAGGCCAGTTCTTGGGTTTTGACTTAGACTTGGAATTGAAAAAATTGTTATTGTTTTGTGGAGATACCTTGAGTCCTCAAATTATGAGCGAGCAAGCTATCTATCCCTCTTTGTCATTTTTATTATTAGTTTTAGTAAAAATCAAAGGGAAGGCCATTGAGTCCAGCAACGTTCTCTGAGATGGCCCGTGGACATCCGTGGAACGCCGCCGTCGAGGATGTTACTAACCGTGACCAACATCAACAGCACGAGAGGAGATTTGAGGAGTTGGAAGAGAGATTCTAGCTAAGCGAGCACTGCTTGATTCAACTCGGGGCAAACCCCGATCTTCCACAAGGAGTTCGGCCCCAATACCCATTAGCACCGGGCGCTATCCAAGAAGAAATGGAGGAAGGCGTTCAAGATCCATTCTTCGTTGAGGAGATTCCGGATCTTCGACCTAGGTGGAGGAATGTCATTACCAGCTACATTGAAGATCGGGATGATCGGAGGTGGGAGTCAAGACTTCGAGTGGACATATTGGAGTTTGATGACGGGAGGAACCCAGACGAGGTGTGGGACTGGTTGGTGTCAGTGGAAGAGATCCTCGAGTTCAAGAGGGTCCCGGTGCACAAGTAGGCGTCACTAGTGGCAACGCATTTCCATGGGAGAACTACCGCTTGGTGGCAACAGCTGAAGCACTCATGGCTTCGCCAAGGGAAGTCTAGGATCAAGACTTGGGAGAAGTTAAAGAAGCATCTACAAGGCACCTTCTTTCATCATAACCATACGAAGATCTTGTACCAAAGGCTTCATAGTTTGTGGCAAGGCTCGAGGACCATGGAGGAATACACCGCTGACTTCTACGCCTTAATTGCTAGAAACGATTTGGTGGAATCTCAGAAGCAAATCGCTGACAGTTATATCGAGGGGCTGAGACAGTCAATCCAAGATGTCCTAAACATGTTCTACATCTTTATCATAGCGGAGGCAAGTAAAAGGGCCTTGGCGGTAGAGAAGCAGCAAAGACACCGCAATGTTGGCGGTACCATGATTGGTGCTGAGACTAGGCGTCTCCAAGTTCAACCACCACCCAACGCAGGTCCACTAGCAAAGCCAGTCACCGTCACCAATGAAACAAACTTGGCGAGTAGTTCCCACATCCATTGCTTCAAGTGTGGGGAGGTGGGGCACCGAGCTGCTGAGTGCCATAAAGGGGACCGACCGGGGAAGAACCTTCTCATTGAAGGAGCACAAGAAAAAGATGGCGACACTATTATAGAAGAGGTGGGTGCAGAGTTGACACTGGTACCTGAGGAGAACCTAGCTGGGGACGAAGGTTGTTTGCTAGTGGTAAGGCGCACCTTCTTGTCGCCAAGAAAAGAACACGGTGATGGTTGGCTTCGAAGCAGCATCTTTCAAACCACATGCACTATTGGCAGAAGAATTTTCCATGTGGTGATTGACTCGAGTAGCTACGAGAATGTCATTTGCGAAGAGGCTATGCAGAAACTCGGCTTAAGGACAGAAGACCATCCTCAACCGTATAATTTAGCTTGAATTAAGGAGAAGAATTAGGTAACTGTCACGAAGCGATGTCTATTTCACTTTTCAATTTGGGGCAAGTATGAAGACGACGTATGGTGTAATGTGCTAGCTATGGGTGCCTGTCACCTGCTATTGGGCAGACCATGGCAATTTGACCGAAGCGCCAATCATGATGGAAGAAGAAACACCTACAGTTTCTTATTTGGGAACATGAAGATCGTTTTGCTTCCGAAGAAGGACTTAGCACCACTGTCGGCCAAGAGACAAGATGTGAAGTCATCAATCAATACATTGCTGGTCGAAGATGTTCGTAATGGTAAGGCCGTAACCTTGGCGGCAAAAGGCACACCCCGAGAAGAAGAAGGGACAATAAGAACAGGGGCTAGGTTGGCAGTACAAAAGCGATCTTAGGAGGACAATCTGAAGTTAGGCGAAGAGCCACTGGGGGGACTTAATCGTTGATTAAGGAAGGTGCATCAGGTGGCCTACATGTGGCGAAACTGAGAAGCTCGAGAATACAGGCGCTGAGGCACAGACGGTTCCAATTATTGGGTTGGTTACTCGAGGATGAGTTCTTCCTCTTCTAGGGAAATTCATGGCGTTTATACCAAGCAAGGGCAGATAGAAAGGGCTGGAATCAAACACCCAGAGGAACTTAGTGGCTAAGGGCTCAAACAAGTTGACGGGGAAGCTACATGCCACAAGGCTAACCATGAAGACCCCGCTCAGAATTCGAGGGCGAATTCTCCTTAGGCCAGAGAGAATGATGCAACCGATAACCCATCAAAGGCTGGTCAATACAATCAGGTCAATGTCACCATGGCTGAGGCCTAGGCGGGACAAGCTCAAAGGGAGACGGTAGCCATGTTAGTGGGACTTCTAGCATGAAGTTCTGAAGAGTGGTGGCATGGGCAGCTCAGGAGAGGAAGAGGAACGCGGGAAGCAGAGAAGGAGAACCACTCTTGGCATTACCAGGGGTTGGAGAGAGACTAGTTAGGCGCCACGACAGGTTCAATGCAGAACAAGGCTGTTGTTTTGATGCGAGATTCACGGATTTGATTTGCGGGCTATTTTGATAATTTCCATTTCAATAGTTATTTCTTTCCTTTTTAGATTTATCCCTTTATTTAGATTTATTTACCCCTCTTTGTCATTTTTATTATCGGTTTTAATTAAAATCAAAAAGAAGGCCGTTGAACCTTTTGGTACCCCTTATTTTCCTATCACGCACTGAATCATACAGTAATAGATAGCATATAGTAATATCATTTTCGATATAACATGTATAATAACACTGTCCATGCCAAGCAAGTTGTCCTCATAATTATCAAAATGTCAACACTGTATATACCGTACTAATATTCAGATTTTCTTTTAGTTTATCTCCTCGCTTTTCTTTTCTTTTAAAAAGTAACAACTAAAACATGATATACACCCAGTAATTTTTACGATGGAATATAGTTTATTCTAAATTTTAATTACTATAAAATTTCTTTATTAAAGATTAAGAATTGTACAATAATACGAAAAATTAATTTAAAATTGTTTATGATGAATTTGGCAATGTGCTTGTTATTTATGTTTTAATTATGTTTGAAGTGACGATTATTAAGATGAGCTAAACTCAAGTTCTAACTACATGCCTGACATGATATTTTCTACAAGACAAACAAACTCATTCAACATTAGTTGAGGAAGCTTGTTAATTGCCTCTAAAAGAGAAGGAGGGAGACGTAAGGTGGAGGATGAAGGAGTGACTTGAACTTATAAATCATGTAGAGGGACAGAGAAAGAATGGGAGAGCCTTTTTATAGGGGCGGCGTGCACTTTATTTTGTCAGAGAGCGGCAGTTAACTTAATAAAATGTTCATAACTTTTAATCCATGAGAAGTTATGGGTCAAATTACATATTAAAACGAGCTCTTAAAGAGATCTACATGATCCCATTGGTATCATCACTGGAACTGGATATCATTGTGTTATAGATACTCATCCTTTAACATTTTGCTCGTTTTAAGCTGATTGATTGTCCAAATGCTTGGCTGATCGATCCGCAAACCCGAGGGGAGAATGTTTTTGGCTGAATAATGACCCGGTTGGTCTTTTTCTCTCACGTGGTTGGATTTCTCAACATAATCTTCAAATTTTTCCCTTTTAGCTTGTTTTTACCTCCTTTCAAGTGTCTTCACTGCGACACATTTCAAACCTAAATACACCTTCATTGTTCCTTAAAGCACATATTATAGCCGAAAATATCAGAGGAATGGGGTATAAAAACTATAAGATATATGGCACAACATGGGGATTCGAACTCCTGACCTCTCAGTCAGCAAATTTTTGATACTATGTCAATTGATACAGAGCGTAAAGTGAAAAATTTGGAAGCCGGAAAGTTCAACAGCCTTCCTTTAATTCTTATTAAGAAAATAATAAAGAACAAGAGGAAAATAAAATCAATTCTAATTTTTATACCTGAGAATAGAAAGAACTAACTCATGAAAAATAACCTAGAAAATTGAATGAATAGAACCCTAACTATGCCCCTCTTTAAATAGAGTAGCTTTTCTAACTAGACTCAAACTAATACAAATTTTAAATTAAATCCCTAATTAAGATTAACAGTTGAGATCGCCATCCATATGCTTCATCTAGTGATCCATGTGACCTTACTAAAATAAAAGACAAAAATATATAAAGATAAATAACTAATCTAAGCGATCCTAATTAATGTTAAACTCTAACTCCATAGCCTTTTGCCGTGTGTCTCTCTTCTCGCCATCTTAGACCGCTCGCCAAGACCTTCCCGCCAAGCTATCCGCCAAATACGAAGGCGGGGCTGCATCACAGAAGTTTCTCAAACTATGATTGTTGCCTTTTTTTGATTGAGATGAAAATTAGTATATAGTTCAAGTTGTGTTAATTTTTATATCTAATGGTCAGATTGTCACTTTCCCTCTAAAAAATTTTGTATGCCGTTTAGCCCTTTTTTCTATACCGATTGCAGCAAACACACAAAGTTGCCATTCTCTTCAATCAGCTCAAAAATGTGTATCTTGAGGTTTAGCTGTAAGAAGATAGGTTTTCTTGTCTTTTGGTTTACCCTGTTTTCCAATCCTTCTTAGTGGTGTTTGAGGCTCTTATAGTATACTTGTTTTTGTTAGTATTCCAATTTGTATTGTTTTTGTTGTTATCCCTGTCCTTACACAGGTTGATTCAGGGCTCGTTTGTTTGAGTTTCCTTCTTGTATCGCGACTTTGTCGCTAATTATTCAAAAAAACAGTTGGGTTTTGCTTTTGCTTCTTACTCTTTGAATAGCATCGAAATGGTACAAAACCAACGTAGGTTCTCAAGCTATGATTCTTGCTCTTTGTGTAAGTTGCCATTTTTTGAGCTTCAATTGATATTGTATTCTTGTGTCAGTGACATTCTTTAGTTTTAACTCTTTTTTAAAAAAACAAACGATAGGTTGCGAGTGGGAAAAAAAAAACATGTGCAATACTATTATATATTAGCATAACATTGATCATTATAATCCCAAATTATTTGATACATGTCGCATGTTACAATTTCAAGTTTTATATATCACAATTTCATACCGTGATTTGTTTTTTTTTCCGATAATTAGCAATGCGGTCATAGTATAAAATGGGTAGCTCGTAAAGACGAGGCCACAAACAACTAGCATAAAAGCAAGAATCGGGAAATAATATGTGCTTCGATGAGCCTTCAACCCAGTTTGATGGAAGAACCACAAGGCTTGGTTTGGTGGCCCGAAATTGACTGGGCTTCGCCAAAAGGCCTTGCCATCTAGGGTGCAGCACTCCACTGCTTCGCCTAGCAGTACGACGGCTGTCAGCTACAGACCCAGAGTAGAACCCAAACAATGAACTCTTCTCTTCATGTGATAAGAAAGGCTCGTGCTCTTGCGGGTCTTCTGCGGCTCAGAGAATTCAAAGCGACGAAAACTCTCGCGAAATTCCCACGGCCTTAGTCAAATAGGGGGTAGAGCGCAGTTCTTATATAAGAGAATGACGCTTTTAAAAGCTTTGCTTATGTACAAAGTAACAATCATACCCCCCAAAGCAACAGGTATAACACTTGGTATGGAAACCTTCCTTCATGAATACTTCCCTCTGGATACTACTATAAGCTAAGGCCACTACCGCCGAAGACAAAAACAGTCAAAAAAGGAAAACATGACAAAACAAAAACATACAGTAGGAAAAATCAAACAGACACTATGAAAACATCACCTCAATTTAAGACGGGCTAGGAATAGTAGGAAACTGTCAACCATACTAAAATTAGAGATGAGATTGATAGGGAGTCAGAATACTCAAAACCCTATTTCATCCTTGTAAACAACTCAACTATATCTTATTCAACACCATCATATATCAAACTAAGTTTTTTTCCCATACTCTCTTGTGCACTTCACACCAATAATCTTATCAGCTTGTACAGCAATCGTCCCTCCTTGCCAACTTCCCTTTTTTTGTTTACCAGAGGGTTTGATTGATTTCTTTGCAAGCTTTTTGAGAAACATATCCTTTAGGAATTCCTACAAATGCCGCTTGACTTGTCCCTTAATCCCTTGCTTGTGCGCTCTCCGACTCCCATTCGAAGAAATAATGCTAGTACCTCCGATGATTCACCACCATCTTCTTTCTTCTATCCCTTGCCTTACTAGACTCCACTATAGGTGACACCATAGCCAACAACGGTTCAAAACCCAGCTGTGAAGATTGAATAAAGCTTCAATAATAAATGAATGAATTACATGAGGGCTCTATATATAGAGCTAGGTAAATGACATGAGAAGACCTCCTACACATTTATGGTAAGAAATATAAAGGAGAAAATCAAGGGATCCTAATTATCTTACCTAATAGTGAATATCGACTAATACCAGCAAATACTTAGGTACTAAAGACCCAGAATCGGTATCACTAGCGGCGTTTCGAGTCTGATATATGTAGTGTAAACAAAAATATATAAATTAGCATTTTAATATACATGTTAATATTCACTGGAAAAATATTATCAAAGCCCTAGGATAGAATGTCTTAAGTTCCCCATCCTTGCTTGCTTGTGCGAATAAGGTGTCTATTTTTAGAATGAGAGTCGAATTTAAGCTCTCAGTGGTAAGAAGGCAGCACCCACGTGTCCAATCTGGTATTTCCTGTAAGATGAGCATGTTGTGAGCCATTACCAACCCTATGAATTGAGCCTCATGTCCGGTGAAAACCAGTTAGCATTTGTAGCTGGGAGACAGATTGTGGATGGAGCCTCGATCGCTAACAAGATAGTACATTGGCTTAAAAAGAAGAAGAAGAAGGGGGTCTTGTTAAAACTTGACTTCCAAAAAGCATATGATACGGTGAACTGGAGCTTTGTCTACCAAGTGCTGGAAAAGATGGGATTTGGGCCGAGGTGGTGCGCTTGGGTCCTAGAATGCATATCAATCCCATCAATGTCGATCCTCATCGGCGGCTCTCCCACCCCACCATTTAAGATGGAAAGGGGCCTTAGGCAAGGTGATCCACTATTGTCATTCCTCTTCGTATTGGTATCCGAGGTGCTCAATAGAGTGGTGATTGAAGCTGTAAAGGGGGGTGCAATACGAGGTCTTAAAGTTGGGGTTGAAAAGGTTCTCCTTACTCATCTCGAGTTTGCTGATGATACTCTACTTTTCTTCCCCACGCATGAACAGACTATCTTTAACATCCAAGATATGATTTCCTGCTTTCAAGTTGTCTCCGGGTTGAAAATCAATTATGCAAAATCCACTCTTGTGTGTTTGGGTGAATCAAGTGAGTGGACAAGGCATATGGCCGAGTCAATTGGATGCCAACTTGTGTCTCTACCCATGAAACGCCTCGGTCTACCTCTTGGCGCAAACCTAAGGCTCGTCTCTACATGAAAGCCTATCGTTGACTGAATTGAGAAAAAGCTTGCAGGGTGGAAGCAAAAGTCACTTTCGAGGGCAGGAAGATTGACATTGATAAAGTCGGTTCTTAATAACTTACCAACTTACTATATGTCGATTTTCCAAGCCCCCAAGATAGTGCTCCAGAAGATTGTAAAGCTACAAAGGAAATCCTTTTGGGGTACCAATGAGGATACTAGAGGCCTCCCATGTATTAGATGGGAACTTATTCAGACATTCAAACACTTAGGAAGGTTAGGAGTTGGTGATCCGCTTATCAAGAATGTTGCATTGCTATTCAAGTGGTGGTGGCGCTTTTCAGAAGAGGGAGCGTCAGTTTGGAAGAAAGTGATCTGTTCCATTCATGATGGTAGCACTTGGGACATCTTACCATTTCATACCACGCGATCCCTTCATAGCCCATGGAATGCAATTACGGAAGTTGTAGAATCATTCAAAGTGTCACATCAGGTAATAATTGCAACATAGTTGGAGTTGGGGGATGGATCCAGAATCAAGTTCTGGAAACATGTGTGGATCAGAGAGACAGCTTTAGAACAGCAATTCCCGGACCTGTTTAGAGTCTCAATACAAAAAGATCACTTTATCGCTCAAATGGGTGTGCGGGATGGTTTTGAATGGAGGTGGATCTTTGACAGGAGACGAAGGTTCTTTATTAGAGAGGAACCAAATCTCAGTGCACTCAACGATATGATTAGGAGTATCTCCCCTGTCCGTGAATCAGGCGATAGATTGTGGTGGAGCAACAATCCTAGAGGCCAGTTCTCGGTAAAGTTGTTTGTTGAGGAGGTAACATCGGTCACTACAAGTGCGGTCTCAGTGGATCATCTTACGTGTGAAGCATGGAAAGGCCTGGGCCCTCCAAAGATGGAAATCTTGGTTTGGATGATATTGCTTGGGAAGATGAACACGAAGGAAAGGTTGTGGAACATTGGCATCAATTGAGATCAAGAAAATTGATGCCCCCTATGTAGTAAAACTCTTGAAAATGTTGTTCATCTTTTCCTTAGAAGTATTGAAGACTCCACATGTAAGTCTTGTGGAATCCCACGTCGGAGTTGAGAGAAAGAAAAAGATCACCTTATAAGCCTAGTGGGTTACTCCACCTATTGCCAATTGGTTTTAGGATGGAACCCTACTTGGGCTTATATGTAGATCTCTTGTGTTCCAACTTTGTGGGTTCGGCCTAAAGGCCCGATGAAAATTTAACAAGAAGCGAGGAATCTTAGAAAGTTTGGTGCTCATGTCTAGAGTGGTGGGGCATACAATCGGTGTCTCCTAACTCAATCAAAGAACATTTCTTCCAATGGATATCATATGGGGTGGGTAGAAAATTCTAAAAGAAAGCTTGGTTGACACTCTTCTTCATTATTATTTGGGAAATATGGTGTGCAAGAAATAAGATTGTCTGCTAGAATGCACAATGGGCATTGAAGGACGTCATCTACTCAAGCAAACTTAGGGCCAGGTTTTGGGTAAAAGCATGGTGTTTCTCCTTCCCATATTCTCCACCTGACGCTGCTTGTAATGTAGACTGTTTCAAGAGTTGGACTCCGCCTTCGTAGGACTCTGCTGGTATTAGCTGTTGCTCTGGTTTTTGAATCGTTGTTGCTGCTGTGTGTGATTTGCTTGCTTTGGAATCCTCTAGCTGCTGCTCTGCTGCTGAGTTAAACGGTGTATAATGTTTCTGATTTTTGATATATCCTGTACTTCTACTACTGCTGTTCCGTCCATGGTATTATCACAATCAGATGCTAATGTTCTTGCTACTTGTTGTGGGTATGTTGTGCTGATGTTTTGTAAGAGCAAGGAAGTTGCAGGTTGGTGTGAGTCTGGGATTCTGTAAGGTTTTGGTGTATTATTTTGTAGGTTTTGGAGTATACTTTTGAGGATACATTTCCCAAAATAGCACAAAAATAAAAAATATTTTCTAAACTAGCTTTTTTTTAAAAATATTTCCTCAAATGATATCCATGTCATCTTTTTTTTTTTTACTACATTTATATTTTTTAAATTTATAATATTTTATGTATTATAATAAATAAATTAAACTTAATTATTTATTAAATTTTAAATAAAATTATTTATACACAAATTTAATCTAAATATTTAATAAATAATTTAATTTATATATTGTGATTAAGAAAGTATTATAAATTAAAAAAATTATATATATATATTAAAAATAAAATAAGAAAGTAAAAAAAAGTAAAACTAAAAAATAAAAAAGTCAAATGATGATATGGATGACATTTGAGAAAATATTTTTAAAAGAAAGCTAGTTTAAGAAATATTTTTTTTATTTTTTTGCTATTTTGGGAAATTGCTCACTTTTGGGTGGGTTATATGTATCAATGCTCCGGTGTTGCAGTGTGGGGGGTGGATTTTCGCTTTTCCTTGATTTTGTCTTGTTTTTGTTTTCGTTGTTTTCGGGTCCCCTGATTCTTGGGACGACACTTTTGTATTGAGCTTTTGCTCTTTATTTATTAAAAAAAGGATAAGAATGAAAATATCCCCTAATAGTTACATGTTCTTCCTACGATATTGAGGTTGTGTTTGTTTTTCCTCTATTCTCAATTTTAACTATATATAAGAAAAATAATATTATTTTTATCATAAAAATATAATTAAATTAAACAAACATATATCACCATTCTTTATAAATATACCATTAAAATAAAATTTTTTTTTATTAATTTACTAAATACATGCACAAAGTCATTCCCTTAATTATTAAATCTCCCTTTCCTTAACTTTTCCTCCCTCTTTCCTTATTTTCCCCCTCTCCTTTGAATAGTACCCCGAAGTATAACCCCTAATATTATTTCCTAAGAAATATAATTTTGTTTAGAAAAAAATATTAAAAAGGTATTCAACTATATCTTAAAATTTTTTTTTTGTATTTAACTCTTCAATAATAAAAGGAAAGCATTTAACACACATATAGAATTAATTTAAAATTAATAGCCCCTCTTCAGGTTCACACCCTGAAGGGGGAAGGCTGCGTACATCTACCCTCTCCACACCCTGCTTTTGCGGGAGCTCTTAAGGCACTGGGATTGTTGTTGTTCTTGTTGTATAGGAATTAATTTAAAATTATATAATTAAGGGAATAAATTAAGCATTCGAGAGATATATTTAGTATATATGATCTATTTTTTAATAGTTAAGTATATTTTATGATATACATTGTATAATTAAATTCGGGTTATTTATGTAAAATATTCGTGTGCTTCGACCAATGTATCGATTTATTTCTTTTATTTTAATTATAACAACTTAGTGTTTGTACAAGTTATAATAACTTCTTTTTTAATCATTTGGTTACATTGGATGTACAACCCAACGCAAACCTACTCTTTAACCTAATTAAATTCACTTGTAACTCAATCATTAAAAAAATTTTAACCACCTTGACGTTCATTTTATAGTAGTACCAAAGTAAGTTAGGCTAAATTAATGTTTAATTACCCTAATTTTACTTATAGTCCTGCAGTAAAATTAAGGTTAATGTTGTGAAAATATGTTTATCTATCGGACAATAAGTAAGTTTAATTGGACTAAATTAATTTTTAATTAGTCAATTTTACTAGTAGTGCTATAGTAAAATTAGCGTGAATGTGGTAAAACGTTTTCAACAATTGGGTGACAAGTAAATTTAATTAGGCTAAATTAATTTTTAATTAGCCTAATTTTACTCATAATCCTACAGTAAAATTAACATCAACGTGATGAAAATTCTTTTAACGTTCAGGTGGCTAGTGAGTTTAATTAGGATAAATTAATTTTAATTAACCTATTTTTATTCATACCTCTACAATAAAATTGGCGTCAATGTGGTGAAAATTTGTTTAAAGGTCAAGTCACAACTAAGTTTAGTTAGGACAAAAAAAATATGATCAAACAATTAAAAAATATGTTATTCACTTGTACAAAGACTAAACTTGTATAATTAAAATTCGAAGAACTAAATTGACATATTGAAAGAAGTGTAAGAACATTTTACGTAAATAAATCTAATTTAATTGTATAATATGTATCATTAAATATATTTAATTATTAAAAAAAATAGATTATTTATATAAGTATATATATAGAATACTAAATTTATTCCCCTCAATTGTTTAATTCTAAATTAATTCTTATATGGTGGTTCAATTTTAAATTAATTTTTATATAGGAGTTAAATACCAAAAAAATTTTTTAGAGTATAGTTTAATATCTTTTTAAGATTTAATCTTTTTGTTTACTGTATTTCATAGTTGTCAATGTTCAAAACATATTATTTGCTAAAAAATGTTATTTCACAGTGTTCAGGAAAAAAACAATTTATCTATCGTACAAAAAATTATTTTTTTGTACAAATTTTTAAACTATATGTCAACACATAAAGATTATGTATTGACACACGTCTTAAAAATTTCCTACATCATGAAAAGGTCCAAAAAAGGAAGGTTCTGCTGGGGCCATGACTAGACTGGGTCAAGAAAGAAAATCTAGTAAGTGCCTCTTTCAGTAAATATTGGGGGACATGGGTAATGATTAAGGCTCCGTTTATTTGGACGAAAAAGTAGATTCTAGACATAGATTTTTTGCTTTTTTCTTGTTTGTTACGCATTTGTTGGAGGAAAAAGCTTTCCGCCGGAAAATGTTTTCCACCATTAGAAGGAAAATGACATTTCTTTTAAAATGAGGGAAGTCATGATTTCAAGTAAAGTAAAAATTTTCGTGGTAATCATGTGCGAATCTTAATTGAACTAAAATGAACAGAATTGGAATACAAATCATTAACGTCAGAATGACAGATAAAAATTAGACCGAGTAATTAAATGAAGGCCAGATGCTACGATATCAGTGTTTCAACAAAACAAATTTCATCATATTCAATAGTTATATAATATGATATAGGGAAGTTATTATTTAGAGACCATCAAATTTGAGCATTTATTAGATAAGTACTTTGATGTTTTAATAATATGCAACGATACACCCTGAAATTCAAAAATGTTACCACCTAAGTGCGCTAAAGTTTATAAGTTTTAATGAGAATTTACTAGATTTTGATATAAGGTATACTTAGATGATAAAATTTCATGTTTTGGGGTAATTCATTGCATATATTAAAATGACAAGGTAAATGCTGAAATTTTAGAATAGTTAAGAGATAATTTTTCTATTTTATATAGCTTTGATATTTAATATTATAATTCTATTACTTCTCATATAAGTTATATTACTACTTATATTGTCCTATAATAAGTTGTTAGATGGTTAGTAAAACAAAAATGTTTCTTTTAAACTGTACAGAAAAAAAGCATAATATGGAATCAACTTTTCCTTGAAAACAAACACCGAAAAACTTTATTCAGAATTAAATTTTCCTTAGAAAATACTTTCAGAAGAAAAAATAATTCCTAAAATGTACTTTTTGGTCCAAACAAACGGAGCCTAAATTTTGGAAGATTACCCACAGCCTAGGGCCGTCTTTTTTTAAAAAAATTATTTTTTAAGTTCTTTTAATAAAATTATGTTATATTTTTTGGGTCAAATAATAAAAATTACGTTATAATATATCAATCAAATAAATATATCTAAATGTTCAAATATATATATATTCTCAAACTTCTCCAAAACCATCCCCACCCCTAATTATAAATAATTTAATATTATTATCTATACTCACTTATATTAGTTATTTTATGCTATTTTTAAAAATTAATTTTTTTTAACATTGATAAATAATTTTGATTATTAAATTTAAACACATACTTTTTAATTTA
The DNA here is from genome assembly GCA_018398585.1 of Simmondsia chinensis. Classification (NCBI taxonomy): domain Eukaryota; kingdom Viridiplantae; phylum Streptophyta; class Magnoliopsida; order Caryophyllales; family Simmondsiaceae; genus Simmondsia; species Simmondsia chinensis. The sequence goes on along the minus strand of JAGTTD010000013.1, from coordinate 33,180,302 downwards.
AAGAATAATTATGTATAAAATAAAGTAGGTATGGTGGGTATAAGGTGGGGAGGGGCCGGTATAGAGCAGGGTGGGCCGGGTACAAAACGATACCCATGCCCGTGACGGGTACGAAGCGGGTACACCTAACCCATACCTTAGTTCAATTAATGTAAAAATTATGACCATAAAATATAGTATAAAACAAACATCACCCGTGCATCGCACGGGAAGGAACCTATCTTATATACCTACAAAATGAGAAAAGAAAAAGAAAAAAATTATGGCATTTGATTTGTAAATGAGAAAAAAAAAATAAAGAAAGAATTATGGCATTTGATTTGTAAATGAGGGGGAAAAAAAAAAAGAAAAGTATTTGTCGTAATTAATAATATATATAAGTTTTACAAGTTCAACTTTAGAATGCTTTAAGCTATAAAGATCCGTACACAAGTAATCAATTACGTAGGAGGTGAATTTTGTGTCGACTAAATTAAGTTAATGTTAAGTTTCCTAAATGATGCTCAATGTATGTAACTCACATTATAGTGAACTGCGAAGAAACAATATTTCAGAATAATTAAAAGACAATATATTTGAAATTTAATGAGTGTATTTTCAGCCAATATATCTTCTTTGTATTATTTGAAATATTCTATTAAAATTTAATTACATAAATTATGAAAGTTGAGTTTCTAATAATTTTGGACAATATATTTTAAAATTTAATGAGGGTATTTTATATTTCTCAATTTTAATAAGTCATACATTATTTAATGGTGGAAGTATGGTCTTTGAAGGATTGATGGTGTTGCAAAAAAAAAAAAAAAAAAAAAAATTAAGTATGGTCTTTCATTTATAATAATTGAAGTATGGCCCCCCATATTTGTCATAAAATTTGTAATGTATTTTATACTTCTTAATATTTATTTATAATACATTTAATTACATAAATTATAAAAGTGGAGTTTATAATAATTTTGAACAATATGTTTTAAAATTTAATGAGTGTATTTTATAGTTCTCAATTTTAATATGTTTTTTTTTTTTTTTTGGTAAGTAATTTTAATATGTTATACATTGTTTAATGGTGTAAGTATGGTCTTTGATGGATTGATGATGTTGCAAAAACAAACAAAAAAAAGTATGGTATTCCATTTATAATGATTGAGGTATGGCCCTTCCATACTTGTCATAAAAATTATAATGTATTTTATAGTACCCAATATTTATATATAATATATTTAATTATATAAATTATGAAAGTGCGATACAATACAAGTTACAATGGACGCTACAAACACGCACAAATGGAAGGAAACCTTTCAGTTGGAACACGCATATTCAATACAACAATTGCAGGTTCTCCCTCGCAATGGTGCGCACACAATAGGCCATAGCTGCCAACTAAAGTTTGACCTCTCAACAGTAGTACAACACATCCCATAACAACAGTGTCTTGAAATTCCATTACAAAAGGCGGATATAGTCAAATACGAAGATGTCCCAGCATATGTAAACATGCCAAATGCATACATTGGTAGGTCGTACATAAATATTCTAACATATATTCTAATTATAGACCTAATGGTAATTTCTCTAAACAAATTGCAGATGTAATAATTGGAATAGTGATCGCCGTATCTCCTCTTACAACAACAACAAAAACGAGAGGCATTGTACGTAAACTTCTTTTGTGCAACATGAGGCAAACAATACTTCATAATGATTACATTATATGCCATGTTCAAACCATATCCAATAATAGCGACTGTACTAACAACTTCCATTCCAAAAAATTAATGCGTATAGAATGGGGACTTTGCGTCTATCATTATGGGGAGAGTTTGCGTCCGAAGAAGGGAACTGCCTCTTCACACATTTAAGGAGGCAAAATGTGCTACTCGCGTCTCAAGTAGCAGTTAAAGACTTCCATGGTATGCTTCTAAAGTAGTAAACATACTACAATAATAAACAAAGGTTTCTATTGCTCATACAACTAACATATACGTTAATCTTTCAAAAGGACCATCGGTGACAACAACTGTGTGATCGTGGCTGCTAATCAACCCTAAACATCGTGATACTTCCAAATAAAGGATGGTTAATTAATAACACCAAACTATTACACATTTATTCAAGCATGAAGGATACTTACATAGGATTTGGCACATTATAACATGTATGTATATAATGAGGAAGCACAAAAGCGAATAAGGTGGTTGCTATGAATGTAGAGAATTATATTAATTGAATGAATAAAGATGGTTACATAAGGGCCTTATATATAGGCAGAGATAAAAACAATAAAGACTAAAATATCCTTATACAAACCATAAGTCAAGGGGTACAAGGGTAAAACACAATATAAACCCTAGACTAGAGGAAGGTTCTAGAATACTCTAATACGCCCCCCGCAATTTGAGCGTGGTGGAAGAACGCGAAGATTTGTCCTGTGTTGAAGGAAACGGTCAGTAGCGAGACCCTTGGTGAAGATGTCAACGATCTATCCGTCTGTCGGAGTATAGTGGACCTGTAAATCACCTTTAAGCACCTTCTCACGAACGTAATGGAAGTCAACGTCAACATGTTTGCTGCGATCATTGGAGGTGAGATTGGTTGCTAGGTAGGAAGCCGAGACGTTGTCACAGAAGGTGATGATGGGGCCAGGATGACGCAGACCAAGGTCCCTCATAAGGTAGCGGATCCAATCACTTTCAACGACAGCTTGAGCAACAGGCCGATTTTCGGACTCAGTAGTGGATTTGGAGACAGTGGCCTGTTTCTTCGCTCTCCAAGATATGAGGTTCGGACCGAGGTAGAGGGCATAACCAGTGGTAGAGCAACGTGTATCCGGGCAGCCACCCCAATCGACATCAGCGTAAGCGGTGACTGCCATCTTTTGAGCAGGAATGATAGAGAGGCCATGTTCCGCAGTGGCTTTGAGGTACCGAAGAATGCGTTTCACCGCTTTCCAGTGAGGAGTGCCAGGACTATGCATGAACTGAGATACAAGGTTGACGGCATAGTTGATGTCTGGTTGAGTCATGGTTAGGTACTGGAGCGCTCCCACAGCACTCCTGTACTCGGTTAGTGAAAGATGTGCTCAGGTTGGGGGGGGGGGGGTGTTTGACGGGTTTGGCGTCACATAGGTCATGTCTAGAGAGGAGATTAATAGTGTATGTATGTTGGGATAGGAAGAGGTGATCAGGTGTGCGCTTGGCCTCAATTCCAAGGAAGAAGTGAAGAGGACCAAGGTCATTCATGGCAAATTGAGTAGAGAGAGAGTTAACCAAGGTGCTAAGGTGGTCTGAATGGGTACCTGTTAGGATTATGTCATCGACATAGAGTAAGAGGCAAGTGAGGTGTGAGGTTGTTTTCTTAATAAAGAGGGATGGGTCAGCACGGCAACAAGTGAAGCCAAGGCTATGTAAGAACGTACTAAATCGCTGGAACCATGCCCGAGGTGCCTGTTTCAAACCATATAATGCCTTGCGTAGGCGACATACATGATTTTGAAATTTGGGATGTATGAAGCATTTTTGTTGTCTCATGTAAACTTCTTCCTCAAAGTGACCATGTAGGAAAGCATTTTTGACATCCAATTGACGGATAGGCCAATTGTATGTGACAGCGAGAGTAAGTATAAAGTGTATGGTTGTCGGTTTGACAACAGGACTAAAGGTTTCCTTGTAGTTAAGACCTTCACGTTGGTGAAAACCTTTGGCTACGAGGCGGGCCTTGAATCGTTCAACTGAGCCATCCGCTTTGTACTTGACTTTGTATTTTCAGGTGCTTCCGACAAGATTTTGGGAGGGGTCATGTGGTACTAGGTCCCAGGTGTTGTTGAGTATGGGTGCATTAAATTCATCCGCCATGGCTTCTTGCCACTTTGGATTTTTCATTGCCTGTGAGTAGCATGTGGGCTCCTGAGCTACTATGATGGAGGGGGGAGAGAGAGGGTACTTAGTTTTGCGTATACCAGCTTTAAGACGTGTTTGCATGGAGTGTGTGTTAAGGGATGGTCCAACCGAAGTGGGGTGCACAGGGGGAGGGTGCTGGTCGAGTTCGAGGTTGTGGTGCCAGGGGGTTGGGGATTGGGGTGGGTTCGGGTAGTGGGGATCCCGAGGGGGCTGGGTCCCAACGAGGCCCACCAATTTGCTCCAGTGGCTCGGTGAGTGCACTGGGTGAAGCGGGAGGTGGAGACGGTGGCGTGGCCACCGTGGGCTGAGGCGGCAAAGGCCGCCAGTCAGCCGGAGCCGGTGAAATGGGCGGGGGAAGAGGAGCAACCGAGGAGGTAGTACAAAGTATCAATGGTGGGGGGGTAGTGACATCAGAGACGACTTGGATTAATAAGTTCATTGTAAGGAAAACGGGTTTCATCAAAGACAACATGCTAGTTTATATATAAACATTTAAGTTTAGGATCGAAACACCGATATCCCTTATATTGAGCGGCATACCTTAAAAAAATGTAGGGGGTGGAGTGTGGGGCAAGTTTGTGAGGGGCACAGGGTGTGATGTTAGGATAACATACACACCTAAAGACGCGAAAACGAGAGTAATCCGGTGGGGTTTGAAATAGTTATTGGAAAGGGGAATAATTTGAAAGATTTGGTGTGGGAAGACGATTTATAATAAAACAGGAAGTACAGAAAGCGTCATCCCAAAATTCATAAGGAAACTTAGAATGTATTAAAAGCGTCCGTGCCATTTCAGATAAATGTCGATGCTTGTGTTCTGCCACCCCATTTTGTTCGGGGGTATCAGGACAAGATAAGCGAAAGTGAATACCAGCATCACGACATAGGGCGCTCATGCGTCGATGATCGTATTCGCCTCCGCCATCACTTTGAAAAATCTTAATGGTCATATTAAATTGGTTTTCGACAAGATTTTTGAAACCAGTGAATATTTCATAGACATCAAAGTTTTGCCGCATCGGATAAAGCCAAGTGAATCGAGTAAAATCATCAATAAAGAGGACATAATATTTAAACGCAGAGTTAGAGAGAACATGAGATTTCCAAACATCAGAGTGAATTATTTGTAATGGCATAGTAGTTTTGCGTAATACACGTTCAAAAGGAAGTTTATGGGACTTATCTAAGTAACATGAATTACATGTACCTGTAAATTTAACTTGCGGAAACAAATGTCTCTTACAAACCAAATCAAGAATAGCATTGCCTAAATGTCCTAATCTTTGATGCCACAAATCTCCATTCCGCACATGTGCTATGAGTCCAATGTCATGAGGTGAGAAACTATATAGGGACCCATTACTGGGCACTCGAAGAAGCGGCGTCCCCGTAGTTTTGTCCTTGACACAAAAGGAATTGGAGTCAAATTCAACCCTGTAATTATTATCGTGGCATAGTTGTTTTATGGATAATAGGTTAAGTGTGAGATTAGGTACAAGCATAACATTTTTAAGCTGGAGGGAGGAGTTTGGGGTTGACATAGAAGTGGAGCCCACATGTGTCACAGTTAGTAACGCACCATTACCAACAAGAACACGCTTATGACCAGAATAAGGAAGAAGAGTTTTGAGAATACCTAGATTGGGCGTCATATGATTTGTAGCACCGGAGTCAGGGTACCGGTTGAAATCGTGCGGTTCTCCAATTGACATGGCAGCAAAGGATTGAGAGGGATCTGGGGCGGGGGTGTTGTCAAACCGGTGGGGACAAGTGAGAGCCGTGTGGCCAATTTGAAAACAAATTTGACAGTATTGGAGACCGGGACCGAGCACACCTGCACTAGAGTTAGAAGGGAGGCCAAATGGGGGTCGGACTTAGCCAGGGTGGGGTGGTCCATCGGTCGGAGCTGGTTGCGGGTACTGGCCGGGCCGTCCACCGCAGCCACCACGACCCCCCCCACTTGTTCCTGCCCTTGCCACGACCACGGCTGCCACCGTGGTTCGGGTTGCTATGGCCCGGTTGCTGGCCGGCCTGTGGTTGACCCTGTGCCACCATTGCATGGCTCCTGTCGGGGTGAGGACGTCTAGATTGGCGAGTTAAACAGCCTCTTCGTTAAGTAACAAGGTTTTTAACTCCTCGTAGGTATAATTTTTGTTTGTTTGTCGAGAAAATGTGGCAAAAGCACCATATTCGGGGGGTAAGCCATAAATTGCAAAGTGTGTAAATTCTTTTTGAGAGATAGGAGAATCAATGGCAGTTAGGTCGTCCGTTATTGATTTTAATTCTGAGAGGTAAGCATCCATTGTTTTGCCATTCTTACGGTGATTTATTAATTGGGTTTGGAGATCAAACTCCTTAGCCATGGAGTGATCCCGAAAACGTTTAGCCAAGGCATCCCACATGGCTTTGGATGTAGAGTGGCGAACAATGTCATTTAATAAAGGACGAGACAAAGTAGCAGAAATGCAGGATCTGAGACTTTGATCCATGCGAACCCAAGTGAGATACTCCAGGTTTGAAAAGGTCGATCCATTGGGGAGATTGATTTGAGCAGGGGGACAGCAATAGGTGCCATCTATAAACCTAATAATTGGTGAGAGACATGTTAAATAATTCACGCCAGGGCAGATAATCAATAGTTGACTCAAGTTTGATTGTTACAATATTAGCAATATTGGATAAGGGAATTAAAACAGGGGAAGGAGACTGATTATATAAATTAAGGTTTAATGGATTAGGGTTGAGAATACTGGGGTAAGCATACCCGAAGCAACCACCGACACTAGGGAGTGGCGATGGGGGGTTGGGCGCCGCATCGGCACCGACACCGGCAGTACCGATGACCTGTGTGGAGAAAGGAGGAAGGGAGAAAAGGGAAGGGAAGGAGGTGGGGATGCCCAAACTAATTCCCGGGGTCACTGTAGGCCTCCCAAGTGGTGGTAGAGTACTGGAGATGGCAACACCGGTATCGACCGACCGAGAGATTGGGTCCCCAGAGGTGATGGACCCAACGTAACTGGTGTCGGGCACCACCCCAGGCATGGCGGCACCGAGCGGCGCTGGTGGGGGGCGGTACTGTTGAGACCGGACTCCACCAGCAGCTGGGCGGCGACAGAACGAAGGGGAGAGGAGAGAGCGTTAGCGTAGGATCGACTAGAGTTAGTTGCCATTGATAAATTAAAGAATTAAAGCTGAAAAGAAAATCAAGAAATCAACACAATGCAATAAATTAAATAATAGAAATTAAATAGCAGAAGAGAAAAAAAACTAAATCAGAGCCTGGGCTTTGATACCATGTGAATGTAGAGAATTATATGAATTGAATGCATAGAGATGGTTACATAAGGGGCCTATATATAGGCTGAGATAAAAACAATAAAGACTAAAATACCTTTGTACATGCCATAAGTCAGGGGTACAAGGGTAAAACACAATATAAACCCTAGAATAGAAGAAGGTTCTAGAATACTCTAATAGTTGCAGCAAAAAAATCTTAGCATCATCCGGTTAGAGATATACTTTAGAGAGGAGAATGTAACAATATCACAATACACATTGAAAACCAATGTGAGCCACATCTTTAATACAAAAAATTTGTACAACATGAAATACGAACAAGCCTTATTTTATAAAGAATTACAAAGAATATCTCACTAATTTTCAAAAATCTTACAGGAAACATATTTTAAATTATGTGCACGTATTACAAGTATCGACATGACGAATGGCACAACTTACAAGCCATGCCAAATTTGTGAAACAAAAGTCACTTCGATTAATAGGTACTACCGTTGCGATAAGTGCGCCAACTATAATGTCATTATGGAAAAAAGGTACTTAGATTTAGCAAATAAAGACCCCCATAATATAATTTATTAACTTTCCTTTTTTGTATAATAGGTTACGCATCAAGATGGTTTTACGCGATCGACAACGAAATAAAATGAACATAACATTATTCGGGAAACAGGCAGAGTATTTAACCAAGAGCATGGCTGAATATTTTGACATGATTGAAGGACAGGTATGCATCTAAATCATCTTCAACAAAAATAATTGAATTATGTTATACTCATGTGATGCTCAACGATACAGGAATATGGCCATTACTTGCTATCCTGCGACTTAGATATATTTGTAGGCCGCAGCTGGATATTCATCATTAAGCCAACAGTAAATGGCAAGAAAGACAACCCAAACGTGGTGTTCATCACAGAGGTACATTAGGAAGAACAATGCCACTATTACAAGATGATTCAACAAGAATCAATTACAATGTTGTCTTTCGAAGAGCATATAATAAATAACATATACGCAACAAATGTCGAGGTAAGCAACAGGTCACACTTTACTATTTTATAGCAATTAGATACGACCTAACAATGGCATATTTTCATTGTAGGGAAGCGAAGAAAATTAAGGGGACATAGCATCGAAGGCAAACATAACAACCACCTTTTTTGGAATCATGTTCCCTATCTTTTGTGAAATAATATTCATACTTAATACAGTGTAAATTTTGTTTGTATTTTCATTTCTTTGAATTAGAAAATATATTTTGTCATCTTTTTAATTGAGAACTTTCACAATTACTACTATGAGAATTATGTAAATTGATTAAGATTATGGCCAACTAATCAAACAAAAGTTTATTTTATTGCAAAAAAATTATCTGCTATAAAATATAATGACAAATAAATACTGCCCGTGCATCGCACGGGAATAAACCTAGTATATATATTATCATATTCCAATAGGAAGAATGATTAAAAAAAAATACCAAATTACGCATATATGAATTTTTTAGCATTATTATATCTGCTAAGTTAAAAAGAAAGGTAATGTACTACTACAAATAAATTTTTTTGGCACCGAATTAGGAAAAAAAACTAAATTAGCATAAGTTGGAGAGTATACCCCACTTGTTGCCTTACAAGTGGGAAAAATTGAATTTGATTTTAATGTAAAAAAGCAATTAATAAAACATCAAACTATTTATATGTGAATTCTTTTAGCATTGTACTTACAAAAGTAAAAGAAAAAAGTATAAAAGAAAAAAGTATTGTCTTTTTTCCAAATTAATACTATCAGCATTAAACTATACATAAATTAATTTTTTTAGGTATTGTATAGTGTGTAACACTTGTTTATATTCGTGTATCATCTGTCTTAATTCAATGTATTTTTCCTCAAAAATAATAATGTGGATCGTAATTTTGAGAATATATAAGTATATTTTGTTGATATATTTTTAGAATAAATTGTATTGGTGGTGTATTTGATGTGTTCCATGTGTTGACACAAAACCCCAGTTTTTTGGACTAGACTATTTGTAAGTTGTGCGTTGACACAGAACATCTAGAGAGCAATTTTGTAGTATGTCAACACCAAATATGTGTTGACACACAATATTTAAGAAAAAATACATTAAATATACAAACAATAAATTTTATTTTCAAAATATATGAATAAATTATACTTATATATTATCAAATCATGTTCCACATTAGTATTTTGAACGAAAATATATTGAATTAAGATAGAGGATACAAGCATATCAACAAGTATTAAATATCATGCATTGCTTTAAAAAATTATTTTATATCTATTACGCCAAGTAACTATCGACAAACAACACCTACGTGCAAATACGAAGCCTTAAGGGCCAAAGTGTATCTCACCCTGGGAAGCATCCTGGACGGTATCCACGAACAACTACATCCCACCGGCAAGGCACGGATGCATCTTGCCACCGAGATACACCCCGAACCACGGTTGAACATCACAACAGCCTGCCAAGCCAAGACACATCTCGGGCCTGCAAAAGCATCATGCCCCGAGTTATGGTCTCGCCGGAGAATCAGCTAACAATGGCTATCCGCTACTACGAGACAAGAAAGCAACTACCCAAAACCGAGAGCCCTAAAGCCAAGAGCATCAAGCCCCACAATGAAGACCAAGCGAAATACATCTCTGTACTAAACATGGCTTTAAAGCTCCCCTAGTAAAAAGCTATAAATATGGTTCGAGGCCTTGAAACAAGGCAGGTCATTCTTCCCACCCCTAAATGATCAAACCCGGAAGCAGGACTAATCACTCTTCTTTTCTGCTATATTATACTTGTACAAAATCCGAACATTCTTGTATCTAATTCCACAATTAATAAAAAAGAGGTTTGAGTTTGACCTTCCATTAAAAGAATCTATACCCAAAACAACGCTGAAAATATTCATTTTGACTATGACAATATTTTTTTATTTTACTTTTGTAAGTATAGTACTAAAACAATTCACATATAGATAGTTTAGTATTCTATTAATTATGTTTTTTATATTAAAATTAACTTCATGGCAAGTGGGGCTCACTCTCCGCTTTTATCTTTGATCAATATTTCAGTTCTTTCTTCAGAAATGTGACCAAGACGCGTATGCCATAAAACATAGATAATTTATATATTGGACTTTTTGTGGGCAATACCCTCAACATTCATAGGGGAAAATTTTTCAAATGATAGTAGATTTAAACGATATAAACCATATTCAAAAAATCAACACCAATAACACGAGAATTGTAAATTAATTTAACCACATTGTTTTCAAATTCAAAACGATAACCGAATTTATCTAGATTTTCCAAGAGAATAAGCTTCGCCTCATGGATGATATAATAGCAGCATTTTTCAAAAATACGTAATTACGACCCATAAAGTACAACTTAATGATAACTACAAAGTTAACCTTGACTTTAAGTATATTGCAAACATAAACATTGTTCTCATCCTAATATGATCTCCATTTGCTTACAAAATCTTACAATTATTGGCAATGCCAATAAATACACGACTATCCAACCGCCAATAATTAAAAGGAACATGCAAAAGACTTATTTTAAAGCAAACAAATACAAAAGCGTCACCTCTTTTTTTTCATGCTTAATTTCTCTTTAGGCATATTTACTAGGGTAAATTTTTGTTTTTCGATAAATAGAAAGAATACTCTCAGTACAAGCCGGCGCATTCACCGAAGTGGAGCCTTAGAAAGACCCCAAAAGCGTGGAAAAAGCAAAACAAAATAAAAGACTTGAAAATCTAAAGACATCTAAAAACACACCTATACCAACTCCTGGGAAACAAAAACGCCAAGAGAACCACACCAAACTAAGCTCAAAAAAAACCTAAACAAGAACAACGAGCACTAATGGTGAAGAATGTGCTCCGTCTTTCTAAGAACAGCACAGAATAGAAGCCTACAATCTCAAACACCAATAACTCTTACGCGTGATGACAAACACCGGGCACAAGCACTTCAAACAATACTTAGCTCATGGCCGCCCCAAGAAATCTACGCGAAGAGCACCAATGACATCAAGGCCTGATGTGGAATGAAGCACGACCTGACTTCTTCTTTAGAAGCTTCTTGTTCTTTTGGAAAACCCCGCCACGGGCTTCGTCTTCAACAGTGCAAATAATCTGATGCACATAAGACTCAGGACCATCATACTTTAGGCCCAACCTTTTCCCCATGTCCCATGCCCTACGAGCTCGCTTGAGGGAAGAAGGAGGCTCGGCAAAGGATTTATCAGGACCAAGAACACCAACAGGCAAAGGAGGGGTGGGGCAGTCCATTGAATAATCAACGCGATCAACCACAAGATAAGAACCGTTGCAATTAAGCTCCACAAAGCATTTAACATGCTTTTGGCCTACATAAGTTGGAAGACCATCACTAAGGGCTTGTTTGGGATTGTTATGAAAAAACTACTTTTTTCAGAAGCATTTTTTATAAAAACACTTTTGTAAAACATGAAGTTTCAAATAAGCAGTTTGTGTTTGATCAAGCAATAAAGAAATGCTTATGGTAGTATTATGAGTGTTTGCCCAATATTAAAAATAAGTACTTTTTCTATAAAATTACTAGAAGACACACTAACAGAAGTATTTTATAGTTGAAAAAATAGCTCATGAACTATTCTGAATATTTTATATATTTTTTAAATATTAAAAATATTTTTTTCATTATTTAAAATATTTTCTAAATACATAAATACTTCTTAAATATTTAAAAAAATTTAATATTTATAAAATAATTTCTCAATATTTAATATTTTTTAAAAATTAACACATTTTCAAATATTAAAAATATATCTTTCAAATATTTAAATAATTTTCTAAATATCATAAATATATTATTAATTATTAAAATATTTTTTTCATATTTAATATATATTTTAAAATATATAAACTATTTGTGAAATATATAAATTATTTTTCAAATATATTAACAAATTTCAGGGTACCTGAAATAAACTTTCTCAATTATTTAGTTTTTGCTTCTGCTTCTGCTTCTGCTTAAAAGGAGAAGCATCAAATTTCTGTTTCTGCTTAAAAGCAAAAAAATAACTTCTGCTTTTAATACAAAGCACTTTTTCACAGTTGTCAGATACACTCAAATCTCAGAAAAATGCTTTTTTCGGAAAAAAGTATTTTTTTTTTCTGAAATAAGCAATTCCAAACAGGCCCTAAAACCAGCCTCGTGCACCTTATCTTCACCCAACACCTGTTCAACAGCCGCCTCATTAACACCAATATTGGCCTCCTCCTCCGCACCATAATTTAGATCCGGATCCTCAATTACTTCAAGGGTACCAGCAGAGTCGACACTATGAGAGCTTTGGAGGGAATCCGTGGAATCTAGTGAGCCACCCTGAGGACACACCCACAACATTATCAACTCCTAAGGAATTACCTACACCGCCCACTACTGTGGGGTACCTATCCACTCTATCCTCCTCTCTAGGGGTAGTTAAGACATTTCCTTTAGTAGGATTATTCCCATTAACACCATCACCAGAAGTCTACTCTTGAAATCATTCAAAGGACACTCGATTGGTTTCAAACACGTGAACAATGTGTTGAGATTGACCAATTGATAGTACCACTACATCCATGATTGGATCGGGTAACTCAGTCTTAATAAAGACTCTTACAACCTCAAAGAATTTGAAGTTAGAGTATAGCTTGTCCAATGCTAGGACTGAACCCCACTGCTCACATAATTTAGAGAAATTATCAAAGGACCATGCTTGAAAAGGCATTCCATAACAAGTGACCCAAGCCTTTCTCTTCAGATTTTGTTCAAATTCGGTCCAGATAGATATTTTCTTAAACCATTTTTTTATCCAAGGCCCTTCAACTTGACAAAATAATCCCTTTTCTTCTACGGATGGAAAAATGAGAAGAAATTTCCTACCACCTATGGTACAAATTTCGGAAAAGCTGAACCCCTCTTCATTCAACTTTGATGAGATTGTTTCCGATTTAATATCCATCATAGTTTCAGTAACTAGACTCCTATTTAACTTATTAACATTTTCGTCCACTACTTCCAACTAAATGATTTTTCGGTCAATCCCCCTGACCTTCACCAACTTGTCCGCCAAATTGGGTCGATCTTCCTTATCAAAAGCCATCTCTGTATTTTTACTCTTGGAGTTTGTTTACATTAACCCAGTTCTCCCTTGACCGCCTTCTCTTACTACATCAGCAAAAGTTCTCTTAATCTTGTTGGAAATATGTCGCGTACAACCGAATATACTGCACTAATACTGTGTACAATTATGCGTAAAATACTGCCATAGATAACAAAAAATTACAGTAAAATTAACCGACAAATTGCTGCTGAAAATTACAGAAAAATAACCGAAAATTGCTGTAAAATAAGCGAAAAAATTACTGTAAATTAAAGAACGAAAAACAATTAAAAACAGCATTAGAATTTGGAAAAATGCAGTATAAGTTCCAGCAATATTGTACCGTACAAAACACAATCACATAGATGAACACGACAATTAAATATTACAGAAAGAGGAAGAACAGGTTAGAAAATACCTAAGGTACCGTGCCGTGGGAAATACCACTGTCCAAAAAGACGATTTCGCCTCTGCTCCGGTGCAAACAGATATGCGGCGGCCGTCCTCCAGGATTTACACGGTCCGACCCTTAACGTACACTCGTTAATTGCCGGTTAGGAATGCCTCGAACTTTGCCCGAATCGTGGAGAAAATAACAATGAAGAATGAGAGAGAATTAGGAAGAAAAGGTTGCGGTTTTTTGAAGATTTGGGACCTAAGGTGGGATACTCTATTTATACTAGTACAAAGATGCAATCATTATAATTGCAGCAATTAAAAAGAGACTCCAACAGCTAGAAACGGCCCAAGAGTATTAATATTAAGCCGAAACAACTAGTAACGGTATGTGGGCATTTAAAATGAAGCCCAACAACTATTTATCATAAACTTCCGTAAAATAAATATACCCAGTGTGAAAACGCTCACTCTCACCCACACCTGAGCACGGCAATGCGCAACGGGCAGGTGGGCGGCGTGCGCGTGTGGTTCCCACTATTCCTTCACCCAAGACTTAATTCAAATGGGTTAAAAATATATACCCTTATAAATCCACCTACCCCGCTTTGAATTGTCAATATGGGATTGGGAGCCTTTATTTTGTATTCACAATGTGGGAAGGGGTATTTACCAATTGGGATACAACTTTCCTACTAATTTGGATTTAGCTTATATCATTTTTCTAACAATCCCCCACAAAGGATACAGGAGAAAGAGAAAGAAAGGAATAGACAGGGCAAAGGGAGTTCGGTTTTCAGTGCCGATGTCTTGCGACTTCAATCGTCGCCTAGAGTAACCCAAGTTTAGGATCAACATCTTGCAAGGTGACTTTCGTCTTGAACCTCACAAGGGGTTGTATACTCTTCCACTTGGACACATACCAACTCTAGATCTCGGCAGCTCTTGCGGTTTGGCATGTTTTATCGGCCATGCGCTCGTCCTATATATTCATAGGCACTCTAGAAGGCAAGTCTTAAATCCTTCATAGGGAGCGGCCAAACTCCCACACCTATATAGGTAGATCCCATCAAGTGTGTGTTATCGCACGCCACCAAACATATGGATATGGGTCCATTAAGAGCTTTAAGCTCAACCTTACCTCTGGTAACATACCGACAGTGTCCGTCATGTGCAAGTCGTGCTTAAACCGCCAAACATATGGCAATGGACCCGTCTCTTCACTGTCACACCATAGGGAGGGACAACATAAAACACAGTGCACATCATGAATGAAACTATGACTTCTCACATTGAACCTGTTAAAACCAGGTTAGATACATCACAGTTTATTCATGTATTGACTTTAATCCCATCCCCCTCGATGTTTCTACAATCATTTTACGACAAAGGCCTTTTGTCAACGGATCCGCAAGATTCTTTTCAGACTTTACATAGTCTAGTGATATCACTCCTCTTTCTAGTAGATCTTTCACAATCTTATGCCTGAGACGAATATGTCTCCTCTTGCCATTATAAATCTTGCTCTTAGCCACAGCAATTGCAGCTTGACTATCACAGTGAAGCGACACTGATGGAGCTGGAAGCCCCCACAATGGCACGTCTCCCAATAGACTTCTTAGCCACTCAGCTTCATGACCTGCCAACTTAAGAGCAATAAACTCAGATTCTATAGTATACGTAGCAGTACAAGATTGCTTAGATGATTTCCAAGATATAGCACCTCCAGCTAGTGTGAACACATATCCACTAGTGGAATTTATTTCATCATTATCAGACACCCAATTGGGGTTGCAATATCCTTCTAATACAGCGGGAAACTTTCTATAGTGAAGTTCCCAATCCACAGTTCCTTTCAAATATTTAAGCAGTCTTTTTAACGCATTCCAATGCTCTTGATTAGGATTATGTGTGTATCTACTGAGTCTACTTACAGCATATGCAATGTCAGATCTAGTGTAGTTCATTAGAAACATAACACTACCAATTATCTTGGCATACTCAGATTGGCACATAGCAACACCTTTATGTTTAGTTAAATGTACACTGGGATCATAAGATATTCTAACAGGATCAGTATTGACCATATTGGACTTTTTAAGTATCTTCTCAACATATTGAGACTGGTTTAGGCTTATGCCTTCTGGAGTTTTCACAATTTTAACTCCTAAAATCACATCTTCCTCACCCATATCTTTCATTTCAAATTTAGAGCATAGAAAGTTTTTCGTCTCGCACAACATTCAAATCCGTGCCAAATATCAGCATATCATCAATATATAGAAAAATTATTACACATCCATTTGAATCAAACTTAGAATGCACACATGAATCACCATTAATTACAAGAAAACTATTAGCTGCTAGCATCCTGTTAAATTTCTCATGCAACTGTTTAGGTGCCTGTTTAAGACCATATAGAGATTTTACAAGTTTACAAATTTTATTTTTATTACCAGGAACCACAAAACCCTCAGGTTGCTTCATGTAAATCTTTTCGTCTAGGTCACCATTAAGGAATACTGTTTTAACATCCATTTGATGTACTACTAAATTATGGATGGACGCAAGGGCGATCAAAGCCCTAATCGTGGCAATTTTAGCAACAGGTGAATAAGTATCAAAATAATCTAACCCCTGTTTCTGGGTTTAACCCTTAGCCACTAATCTTGCCTTAAACCTGTCTATTGTCCCACCGGCCTTCATTTTCTTTCTAAAGACCCACTTACAACCTATTGGCTTACAACCTCTAGGAAGGTCTACCAATTCCCATGTATGGTTACCTAGAATTGATTCTAGTTCGCTATTAATGGCTTCTTTCCAAAAGGTAGAGTCAACTAACCTTATGGCCTCATCATAGGTTTTAGAGTCTTCTTCTAACATATAGACATTTGCAATTTCTTCATTTATGAAATTATCTTCTGATAGGAAAGTGGTTATAAAGTCAGGTCCAAAGTTGGTTTCTTTCCTAACTCTTTTACTCCTTCGAATTTCAGGAGTGTCTATATCTTCAGTATTATCATGACTAGCAGTTACATTATAAGAAGGCAAACTAGTAGGCTATTCATCATTAGACTTTAAGAGAAATATATGTTCAAAGAATTCAGCATCTTTAGATTCTATAATGCTACCACATGTGTATGAATCATTAGATCCTTTAATCAAAAAACGATAAGTAGCACTGTTATGAGCATATCCAATAAAAATAGAATCAACAGTCTTAGGTCCAATTTTACTTCGTTTAAAATCAGGTAACCCAACCTTAGCTAGACACCCCCACTCTTTTAAATATTAGATTAGGCGCATAACCTTTCCACATTTCGTATGGGGTTTTATCTAAATTTTTATGAGAAAGTCTATTAAGTACATGACAAGCAGATAATATTGCCTCCTCTCACATGTTGTCAGGTAGTCCAGAACTAATAAGCATAGCATTCATCATACCCTTTAAAGTTCTATTTTTTCTCTCTGCAACACCATTAGACTGTGGGCAGTAGGATGGGCTTCGCTCATGTATTATTCCATTTTCCTCACAGAATCTTTCTAGAGAGGTTGGATCAAATTCTCCTCCTCTATCAGACCTAATCCTTTTAATTTTCCTTCCTAGCCGATTTTCTATTTCAGCTTTATATTTTAAAGATATTTCTTCTGCTTCATCTTTAGTACTTAGGAGATATAGCATTGAGTATCTAGAGTGATCATCTACAAAGGTTATGTAGTATCTTTTTTCACCTCTACTCAATAGGCTTTTATAGTCTCCTAAATCAATGTGAACTAGTTTAAGAAGTTTAGTTTGTCTCTCAATGGACTTAAAGGGTTTTTTAGCATATTTAGCTTCTACACATACTTCACACTTATTAAAGTTGACATCACTGAAGTTAGGGATTACGTTCATTTTATTAAGCCGTTTAATTGATTTAACATTTATATGTCCTAAGCGAGCATGCCATAATTCAAGAGATTTAACAATATAAGCAAAAGAGGTACTAGCGATGTTATTCATGCAAACAACATCAAGGACAAAGAGACCACCATTACAAAAAATATTGCCCACATATTCTCCATTCCTAGTAAGGACTAGTTTATCAGAGTCAAAGGATAACTTCAACCCAGCTTTAATCAAAAGACTGCCCAAAATCAAATTTCTACGCATATCAAACACATGCAGCACATTTGTTAAAATAAGAAATTTTTCAGAAGTGAATTTTAAAGAAATCTTCCCTTTTTCGAGGATTGGTGCCCCTGCAGAATTGCCCATAAAGACCACCTCTCCATCGGACATCTTCTGGTATTTATGGAACATGTTTCTGTTTGTGCAGATGTGCCTGGTAGCCCCAGTATCCACTATCCACTCAGTCAAGTTGTTGACCAGGTTCACCTCTGAGACAACAACTATAATGGTCTCCACTTTCACAAGGTGGGCTTTGTTTTTCGAGTCTTTAGGCTGGTTCCTTTTACTTCTGCAGTCTTTGGCCATATGTCCACGTTTTCTACAATGATATCACTCTCCGAGGAATTTGTTGTTCGGCTTTTGAATCTTTCCATCAGGCTTGAAATTTGGGTGATATTTTTTTCCTTTATTCTTGAACCTGTCTGCATTACTAGGCCTAGCTTTGACAATATTAGCTTTAGAATGATCGGAGTATGCGTACCCCCTGTCCTTAAGCTTATTTTCTTCTTCAATTTTTAAGTGGTTTATAAACTCCTCTAATGTCAAGTCCTTCTTTTTATGCATAAGTAGATTTCTATAATTCTTTCAAGAAGGTAGAAGTTTTTCAATTAAAACATATGCTTGAGTTATTTTGCAAATTTTAATGCCTTCTGACAAAAGAGTAGTTACTATATTTTTATATTTATGGACTTGATCAATGATTGGTTTATTGTCCACGAATTTGAAATTTAACCACTTACTAAAAGCGTATTTTCTAGTTCCCGCATCATCACTCCCATATTTTTTCTATAGGAAAACCTAAATCTCTTTTGCCGTGCTTAATTTTACATAAATGTCAAATAACCCATCACTCATATAATATAGAACATTTCCTCTACAAGTTCGGTCGTCTACGGTGAATTTTTCTTCATATGCATTTATCTCGTTTTCACCTTGAGGTGTCTTTTTCTAGTAGAGTACGTAATCAAGACATACTAGTTGCAGGAAAAACAGAATTTTTTGGGACCACCTCTTATAGTTCTTCCCATGTCGGGAAGGGGTATTTTTGTTGCTATGTTCAAATATTAGTACGTCAAATCTTCTTTTAGATTGTTGGAAATATGCCGCATACAACTGAATATACTGTACTAATACTGCATACAATTATGCGTAAAATACTATTGTAGATAATTGAAAATTAACTTAAAATTACAGTAAAATTAACCAACAAATTGCTGCTGAAAATTACATAAAAATAACCAAAAATTGCGGTAAAATAAGCCAAAAATTACTGTAAATTAAAGAACGAAAAATAGTTAAAAACAGCGTTAGAATTTGGAAAAATGTAGTAGAAGTTCCAGCAATATTGTACTGTACAATACACAGCCAAATAGATGAACACGACAATCAAATATTACCGAAAGAGGAAGAACAGGTTAGAAAATACCGAAGGTACCGTGCCGTGGAAAATACCACTGTCCTAAAAGATGATTTCGCCTCTGCTCCGGTGCAAACAAATATGCGGTGGTTGTCCTCCACGATTTACACGGTTTGACCCTTAACGTGCACTCGTTAATTGCCGGCTAGGAATGCCTCGAACTTTGCCCAAATCGTGGAGAAAATAACAATGAAGTATGAGAGAGAATTAGGAAGAAGAGGTTGCGGTTTTTTGATGATTTGGGACCTAAGGTGGGATATTCTACTTATACTAGTACAAAGATGCAATCAGTATAATTGCAGCAATTAAAAGGGGACTCCAACAGCTAGAAACGGCCCAAGAGTATTAATATTAAGCCCAAAAGGCTAGTAACGGTATGTGGGCATTTAAAACGAAGCCCAACAGCTATTTATCGTAAACTTCCGTAAAATAAATATACCCGGTGTGAAAAAGCTCACCCACTCCCATGGCGCGGCGGGCGGGCGGGCAGCGCACGCGTGTGGTTCCCACCACTCCTTCATCCAAGACTTAATTCAAATGAGTTAAAAATATATACCCTTATAAACCCAACTACCCCCTTTAAATTGTCAATGTGGGATTGGGAGCCTTTATTTTGTATTCACAATGTGCAATGGGGTATTTACAAATTGGGATACAACTTTCCTACTAATTTGGATTTAGCTTGTATCACTTTTCTAACAATTCTGATTCGAGTTTCATCAAACATTAACATCACAGTCATTATTACTTTGTTGTTCTCTACTCCTCTTGCTAATATCTCTTTCGAATTTTGGCCAATATACCTTCAAGCATAGGTGTTAGAAGCACAGGATCTGGGGTGGCATCTAGCTCAGGTGCACAAGAAGGGTTAGAGGCCAAGGCATCTGTGCGAGGGCCGAGGTTAAGTGTGGTGTTGTTGGCCACCGTAGGGGTTTCGGTAGCAACGGATGACCATGAGAATGAAGGAGAGGGAGAAGGACGGTCAACTAGCACCATGGGAGGCATTGGGATGGTAGGGGAGGCGGTGAGCTCTGAAGGAGCTGTTGGTGGCAAGGGGTTGGGTGCCGGTGAGACTATGGATTGTGACCTCTTTTTTTTTGGTGGGGGGGGGGGGGGGGGGGGGGGGGGGGGAACCCTAGGTGATGTGGGTGAGGGTGTCAGTCGGGGTTAGGGAGATGCTAGTGGGTGCCGCTGGTCTGGTGGGTGGCTACCGCCCGAGAGTGGCACCGGTGGGTCTGGTGACGCTAAACTAAGTGAAGGTGAAGGGGAAGGTCGACTGTACTTGCACTTCCAAAAACGCGAAAACCAGAGTAATCAGGGAGTCGTTTAAAAAGCCGTTCAAAAGGGGATGTATTTTGAAGAACGGGAGTGGAGAGTCGGTTTATTATAAAACAGGCAATACAAACTGCGTCATTTCAAAATGTGTGAGGTAAACGAGTTTGAAGAAAAAGTTTTCGTGCCATTTCAATAGTGTGTTGATATTTTCGTTCCGTCGTCCCAATTTGTTGTGAGGTACCAGGACATGAAAGACGAAAAAGAATGTCATGCTGATGGCATAGGCTTTTCATGTGACGATGGTCGAATTCACGGCCACCATCGTTTGAAAGATTTTTATTTTTGTGGAAAATTGATTTTCAACAAGGACTTTAAATGTTTCAAAGAGTTCAAAAACTTCTGACTTGTCGCATGGGATGAAAGCCAGGTAAAGCGTGTGAAATCATCAATGAAAGTGACATAATATTTGTAACATGAGTTCGATGCAATAGGGGACTGCCATACATCTGAGTGAATTAAATGCAAAGGAGAATCAACTAAATGTAAAGCACGCTAAAAAAGCAATCGATGCAATTTTCCCAAAGTACAAGTTTGACAAAATTCAGTAAAACGAGAACTAGAAATAAGTTTGTGAGTATGTAAAACATCTAACATTGGTCTACCTAAATGTCCTAATCGACGATGCCACAGGTCACCAGTTTGTGTGCGAGCCACAAGTCCAATGAAGTGTGGTGAGAAGCTATAGAGTGGTCCGTTACTGTAAACTTAAAGCAGTAGGATCCTCGTAGCCTTGTCCTTAACAAAAAAAGAATTAGAGTCAAATTTGACAATACAACCGTTGTCTTGACAAAGTCGTTTTATTTAAAGGAGATTATGTGCCAGTTTGGATACAAGCATGACGTTATTAAGTTTGAATTGACGTGGTTTAATATTTATTGTTGATGATCCCATCTGTGTAGCAGGGAATAAAGCCCCATTCCCAACCAAAACTTGTTACTGACCATTATAAGGAAGAAGAGATCGAAGCATATCTGGTTGGGGGGTCATGTGGTTGGAAGCACCAGAGTCGGGGTACCAACTATAGTCTTAAGAGTCATTGATAGACATGGCAACAAGTGATTAAGAGAGATCAGGGAAGGTAGTTTGATCAAAGCAGTATGGACAAGGCACGGCGGCATGACCTATTCGATTGCAAATTTAACAAAGTTAAGGACCCGGCCAGAGAATACCATTATCTTTGACCGAAGGGTTCCCTGCAAACCAAGGTTGAGGTGTGGGTGGAGGAGCACTATTATGGCCGGAGTTTTGCTGATGATGTTGGCCACCAGATCGGCCCCCTCAACTGCCACGGCAGTGTTACCTTGGCCACGCCCACCACGACCAAGATTGGAGCCTTGAGTACCTGCACTTGATGCGATTAAAGCATGTTGCAAGTCGGTGGGAGAGAGCCCTTGGTACCGAGATTGGGTGCTCTCTTCATTAAGAAAAGCAATTTTGAGGACCTCGAAATTCGAGGTAGGGTAAGTGTTTCAAGTGAGTGTTCCAAAAGCAGCATATTTAATTGGGAGCCCAGATAGGGCATAGTAAACAAGTTCTCTATTTGAAATCGGGGAATCTATGGCAGCTAAATGATCGGCTATAAATTTTAGTTCAGACAGGTAGGTTTCCATAATTTTGCCAGCTTTTCTTAGGTTTGCAATTTGCGTTCTCAAGTCAAATTCCTAGGCCATCGAGTAGTCTCGGAATAGTTTGACAAGGGCATCTCACATGGTTTTAGATGTGGGTTGTAGGACAATGTCATTCAAGAGAGGGTGGGATAGGGTGGCAGCGATGCATGACCTAAGGTTTTGGTCAATTCCAACCCAGTTGATGTATTTGGGGTTGGGAGTTGTAGAATTTGTAATGTAAATTGCTGGGTGGGGGTTATCGTCACTGTAACCCATGAGTTGGTGAGAGATTAATAACATATAAAATTGTTCTCTCCAGGCAGGGTAGTTTTTCCAATTTAATTGTAATTATATTGGAGATGCTAGATAGAGGGAGAAGTAAGGGTGAATTTGTAGTATAATATGAATTAGGGTTTGGGAAGTTAGGGGCAAACATGCTACCGCAGCCATGGGGCTGTGCCAGCATGTTGCTGTAGGCGCTAGCACTGGGGGACGATGATCCACCAGCACCAGCATTGGTGGTTGTTGTCAGCCCGGTGAGGAGCCCGGAGGAGAGAGAAGGGAAGTGGGGTTGACCGAAGATAGGGTATTTGGTGGTGTTTGACGGTAAAGGGAAGGGGGGGATGCCCGAGTGAAGAAATCGAGAAACTTGTGGCCTCATGGGGGCTAACGATGTATCCTAGATGCCGACACCGGTAGATGTTAAACCATTGAGGAATAGACCCGAGGATATGTTACTGAAATAGGGGAGATCGGACATACCCAAGGAGAGACCCAAAACACCGGTGTCGATGGACCGGCTGGCATAGGGACTACCGTGATCCACTATGACAGGGCGATCGGGTGACCGGTGAGGTGGGGGGGAGAATTAGGGTTAGGCACTGCCATAATAGGAAAAGAAAAAAAGAAAAGAAATACTGAGAACTTTAAACAAATTGAAAACAAATAGAGAACGTAGAAAGAATCGAAAAAAATTGCAGAAACAGAAGGAAAGAAGAGAGGAGTCTCTGCAAAGGCTCTAATACCATGTGAAGAATGAATAATGCTTCAATTGAATGAATAATGAGGGTACACAGGAACTCAATATATAGAGCCCAATATACAAGGCAAAAGATAAAAGTAACCCTACTACGTATATATGAACTAGGGACAAAAGGGAGAATGGTAGATAACCCTGGTTGACTTTCCTAAGGAGGGAGATCCCCTATTAGTATTATGGAGCCATATGTCCCAAAAATTTAAGCTAATAGGTGAAGGTCCATAATTAGTTTTATACTCTAACGTGCCCCCTCTCGCGAATACCCGTTTGGACTAAAAGCATGAATATTGCACATGCCCACCTCATGCCTTATGCTTAAATTATTTTTAATATTGAAAGTGAGGCCTATTAAAATTTGAACTCATGACTCCTTGGTTAAGAAAAATCTGATACTATATCAATGAACCATTTGTCCTACAAGTTTAAGCTGATAGGTAAAAGCCCAAAATTAGTTTGATACCTTAATTGATATTGTATACGAAACTGATATATATATATATATATATATTTTTTTTTTTTTTTTTGAATTTTTGTGACTTGCCTTCCATGTAGTTGCTTTATTTTGCCTTTTGCCTTGTTTTGCTTTTGTATTTTTGGTTTGTTTTGTGTCCTTTCCCACACACCTTGGTTTGCCCTTAGGCCCCGCTGATAAGGGTGGCAGTTTTTATATTGCGAGTTTTTTTATTAATTATTTAAAAAAATAATGGTGGGATGCTGGTTTTGCATGGGAATTGGAAGATTTGTGGTTGGTGAAATAAATCTTGTCCTAAGTAATGCATTAACATGACATTTACCACTTGTACTAAATTTAAGAATATGGTTCATTTAACAAGCACTAATACACCAGATCCCCTTAGAACTCCAAAGTTAAGCGTGCTTGGACGAAAGTAGTATTAGGACGGGTAGTCCTCGCGCTGCCAACTCTATAAGGTTGGGGTCCTCGAAAATAACCTCTCAGTAGGGTAACACCATGCAGGGTCAGGGCGGGAGTCCTTGAGGCATTGGGGTGACTTACATGTTTTGACCTTCTCTTTTGTTTTTAATGTTTACCTTTGTTTTGTTTAGGTAGTTCAATTAAGTAAGGGTTTTGAGTTTGGGTTCCGTTTTGCATTTTTGGTGTATCTTTTTGTCATGTTGTTTGGGTCTTTCTACAAACTTTGGTGTGTTTTTCAGATCTTACTTAAGTGGGGTGTCAGTTTTTATACTGTGATCTTTTTGCTAATTATTGGGAAAAAAAGTAAAGGAAATTCGTAATGAAGGAGAATTCTGGAAGCTTATTAAAGTGAGGCGGAACTCTACATAAAATAATAGATAGATTTCTCTTCTTAAAAGCCTCCATTTTATAGCTCTTGAAATTTCATACTATCACTGCAGCCTCATACCCTCTTAATTATAAAAAGAAAATGCAATTAATTTACGATTTTAGATTGAGTTTCTTAGAGAAAATGGGGACTTCTAAATTGAGTCAGAAGTGTATATCATTAAGAAGAGAAACGCTAATAACATTGAAGTAAAACAACAATTAATGAAGATAAAATTGAAGTAAGATAGCTATAAATGGAGCGACTGATGGCGATGCAGGCCGTAGTTGAAAAAAAGTGTTATAGCATTTCTCATCTTAATGATATAAACTTATTAGCGTATATTTTCTTAATGATATACACTTCTTAATGTTATTAGCGTTTCTCTTCTTTGGAGAATATTTAACATTTCTCCTTTTTTTGATAAATAACAAGCAAAGCTCAATACAGAACAGCGGCCCGGATCGAGGCCTCAAAAGTACGTACCGAAGACACACAAAAGTTAATACAAAAACATACTCAAATGGCCTAATACAATTTTCAACTCGAAATATTTAACGTTTCTCTTCTAGGAGAATAATTAACAAATAATTGAAACTTCTAGAAGAGTAATACAGATATCAACTCTTTAAGTCTGACCCCAATTTTATTTTATCCTTGGCCTCATTCTTTATTCTGCGGCCATTCCGCTTTTATCCTTGTCCCCGCTGTTCAAAATTTAGTACTTCACAACCATAAACTAGTTAGTGGATTGTCGTGCAATATGCGGACAGACAGTATCCACATTTTAATAAATTTATCTAATTTATCAATATGCATTATATTTTGTGTTTTGTAAAAAAAATTGGGAAATCGTATGAAATGGACCCCCCAACCCCCCTTTAATCTTTTTTAAACCCCCTTAACCCAAAATAGACCTTTTTGGACAAAATTACCCCTCTCACTTCAAAACTCAACCTGTGCACTCCCTCCTCCACTTCTCTCTCCTCATTTAATGCATGACAGGCAAAAGGATACTTTTTTGACTTTTTTCATTCCTTCTTTCATTTTTTTTCCCGCTCATTTATTTTTCTTCTATCATATCTCATTCTCTCTCTCCTTTTTTTGAACAGAGATATCGCATTCTCTCTTCTTTCTTCTTCTTCTCTTATTTTCGAATTTTTTTGTCAAAAAAAATATATTATTTTCGAATTTTCGAGCTCCATTCTTAGCGTCCTACGCGTTTCCTCGTCCAACTTGGGTCCTTGGGTAAAATCATACACGGTGTACGGTGAGTTTTAATGGTCTAAAATCAATATTTGCATTTTTTTTTCAAGTTTTACGGGTATAATAGTGTAAAATCAACTTTTATAAGTATGTTTCAAGTAATTATCGGTGTACGTTGAACCATACACTGTGTATAATTGGTTATATTAGTGTAAAATCAAGTTATATTAGTGTATTTGAAGTAAATAATAGTGTATGCTCAATCATACACAATGTATGATAAGTTTTAATGGTCTAAAATCAACATTTGCATATTTTTTTCAAGTTTTACTGGTATAATAGTGTAAAATCAACCTTTATAAATGTGTTTCAAGTAATTATTGGTGTATGTTGAATCATACATTGTGTATGATAGGTTATATTGGTGTAAAATTAACTTATATTAGTGTATTTGAAGTAAATAGTGGTGTATGATCAATCATACACAATGTATGATGAGCTTTAATGGTTTAAAATTAACATTTGTATGTTTTTTTTAAATTTTACTGGTATAATAGTGTAAAATCAACCTTTATAAGTGTGTTTCAAGTAATTATTGGTGTATGTTGAATCATACACTGTGTATGATGGGTTATATTGGTGTAAAATCAACTTATATTAGTGTATTTGAAGTAAATAGTGGTGTATGATCAATCATACACAACGTATGATGAGTTTAAATGGTGTAAAATCAACATTTGCATTTTTTTTTTAAGTTTTGCTGGTATAATGGTGTAAAATCAACCTTTATAAGTGTGTTTCAAATGATTATTGGTGTATGTCGAATCATACACTATGTATGATGAGTTATATTGGTATAAAATCAACTTATATTAGTGTATTTGAAGTAAATAGTAGTGTATGATCAATCATACACAATGTATGATGAGTTTTAATGGTCTAAAATCAGTATTTGCAATTTTTTTCAAGTTTTGTTAGTATAATGCTGTAAAAATAACCTTTATAAGTGTGTTTCAAGTAATTATTGGTGTATGTCGAATCATACACTGTGTATAATGGGTTATATTGGTGTAAAATTAACTTATATTAGTGTATTTAAAGTAAATAGTGGTGTATGATCAATCATACACAATGTATGATAAGTTTTAATGGTCTAAAATCAACATTTGCATGTTTTTCTCAAGTTTTACTGGTATAATAGTGTAAAATCAACCTTTATAAATGTGTTTTAAGTAATTATTGGTGTATGTTGAATCATACACTGTGTATGATGGGTTATATTGGTGTAAAATTAACTTATATTAGTGTATTTGAAGTAAATAGTGGTGTATAATCAATCATACACAATGTATGATGAGTTTTAATGGTCTAAAATCAACATTTGTATTTTTTTTCAAGTTTTGCTGGTATAATGGTGTAAAAGCAACCTTTATAAGTGTGTTTCAAGTAATTATTGGTGTATGTCGAATCATACACTGTGTATGATGGGTTATATTGGTGTAAAATCAACTTATATTAGTGTATTTAAAGTAAATAGTGGTGTATGATCAATCATACACAATGTATGATGAGTTTTAATGGTCTAAAATCAACATTTGCATGTTTTTCTCAAGTTTTACTGGTATAATAGTATAAAATCAACCTTTATAAATGTGTTTCAAGTAATTATTGGTGTATGTTGAATCATACACTGTGTATGATGGGTTATATTGGTATAAAATCAACTTATATTAGTGTATTTGAAGTAAATAGTGGTGTATGATCAATCATACACAATGTATGATGAGTTTTAATGGTCTAAAATCAACATTTGTATGTTTTTTTCAAGTTTTATTGGTATGATAGTGTGAAATCAACCTTTATAAGTGTGTTTCAAGTAATTATTGGTGTATGTTGCATCATACACTGTGTATGATGGGTTATATTGGTGTAAAATTAACTTATATTAGTGTATGTATGATGAGTTTTAATGGTCTAAAATCAACATTTGCATTTTTTTTTTCAAGTTTGCTGGTATAATGGTGTAAAATCAACCTTTGTAAGTGTGTTTCAAGTAATTATTGGTGTATAATTGGCTATATTGGTGTAAAATCAACTTATATTTGTGTATTTGAATTAAATAGGCGGGTATGATCAATCATACACAGTATATGATGAGTTTTAATGGTAAAAAATTAATATTTGCATGTGTATATAGAAGGAATAAGTGATTTCTAGTTTATGGAAGGGCAGATGAGAGCTTCTGAAAAGGAAAAGGGATGATTGTAAGTAAAAAAATGAAAGCTGGCAAAATAAAATAAGTATTGTATTATAATGGATAAAATACATACATCTAATAATCAAGCTATTTACACTCATAAATAAGATGGGGAAGAATGACTGTTGGCAAAGTACAACAAGTTTTATATATTTTTCCTTTTTTTGGCTAATCCATAGAAAGGAAAAGGATAAATAACAAGCAGACAAAATGAGAAGGAAAAAAATAAAAATGAAAAGATACATCACACCAAATATTTGATATTACACTGGAGGTGGCTGTCAAAAGAAGAGAGATAAGCAGCATCAGCTCTGCAGACAAGGTTAAGACAAAAGAATTTTCGAGATTAGAACACCGCAAAATCTTGCCGATATTCTGCATTTATGAACCACCAACAAGCTTCTTTTAAAAAATGAAAAATGAGGCATGTGGATTTCTACCTGTATATTCATTCATTTTCTCCACAGCTTGAAGTACTGTATACTAATATGTCATCAAAAAATACCAACACAAATTTTCGCAGAAAAGGGTGAAAAATATCGTTCATTACGCTCTGAAATGCCGAAGGAGCATTCGTAAGTTCGAAGGGAATGACCGTAAACTCGAAGTGGCCCGAGTGTGTGCGGAAAGCTATCTTATGCACGTCACATGGGGCCATCCTTATCTGCCAATATCCAGAATGGAGGTCGAGTTGAGAAAAGAAAACTGAACCACCAAGCTCGTCAAGTAGTTCCTCAATAATACGAATCGGAAATTTATCCTTAACGGTCATCTTGTTAAGTGCCCGATAATCCACACACAATCGCCATGAATCGTCTTTTTTCTTCACTGTTATGATGATCAAATCCAGGCCTAAACGGAGGTAACTGATTGGGCACTTCAAATAAAGCATCAAACTCTTGTAATAATGAACTCAACTTGTAACCCGGTTCACACGCTGTACCAGCGGACAGCTGCAGAGCAGGAACACTGTTTTCAGCTGCATAATTTACTTGAACAGCAAAGAGGGATGCTTCAGCGGCTTGTAGATGGCTCAAAATTGACTCCGACACTGTTTTAAGCTGTTCCTTGGGTGTGCCACGCAAATTTACCGTGCGTCCCTGCCAAACAAAGTCCATTACACACTTATAAAGGTTAATTTTACACCATTATATCAGCAAAACTTGAAGAAAAACATGCAAATATTGATTTTAGACCATTAAAACTCATCATACATTGTGTAAGATTGATCATACACCACTATATACTTCAAATACACTAATATAAGTTGATTTTACACCAATATAACCCATCATATACAGTGTATGATTCAACATACACCAATAATTACTTGAAACACACTTATAAAGGTTGATTTTACACCATTATACCAGCAAAACTTGAAAAAAAAAAACATACAAATATGGATTTTAGACCATTAAAATTCATCATACATTGTGTATGATTGATCATACACCACTACTTACTTCAAATACACTAATATAAGTTAATTTTACACCAATATAACCCATCATACACAGTGTATGATTCAACATACACAAATAATTACCTTAAACGCATTTATAAATGTTGATTTTACACCATTATACAAGCAAAACTTGAAAAAAAACATGCAAATATTGATTTTAGTCCATTAAAACTCATCATACATTGTGTATGATTGATCATACACCACTACTTACTTCAAATACACTAATATAAGTTGATATTACACCAATATAACCCATCATACACAGTGTATGATTCAACATACACCAATAATTACCTGAAACGCATTTATAAATGTTGATTTTACACCATTATACAAGCAAAACTTGAAAAAAACATGCAAATATTGATTTTAGTCCATTAAAACTCATCATACATTGTGTATGATTGATCATACACCACTATTTACTTCAAATACACTAATATAAGTTGATTTTATACCGATATAACCCATCATACACAGTGTATGATTCAACATACACCGATAATTACTTGAAACGCACTTATAAAGGTTGATTTTACACCATTATACCAGCAAAACTTGAAAAAAAACATGCAAATATTGATTTTAGACCATTAAAACTCATCATACATTGTGTATGATTGATCATACACCACTATTTACTTCAAATACACTAATATAAGTTGATTTTACACCGATATAACCCATCATACACAGTGTATGATTCAACATACACCGATAATTACTTAAAATGCACTTATAAAGGTTGATTTCACACCATTATACCAGCAAAACTTGAAAAAAAATGCAAATATTGATTTTAGACCATCAAAATTCATCATACATTGTGAATGATTGATCATACACCACTATTTACTTCAAATACACTAATATAAGTTGATTTTACACCAATATAACCCATCATACACAGCGTATGATTCAACATACACCGATAATTACTTGAAACACACTTA
Source organism: Simmondsia chinensis (assembly GCA_018398585.1). Classification (NCBI taxonomy): domain Eukaryota; kingdom Viridiplantae; phylum Streptophyta; class Magnoliopsida; order Caryophyllales; family Simmondsiaceae; genus Simmondsia; species Simmondsia chinensis. The sequence goes on along the minus strand of JAGTTD010000013.1, from coordinate 33,149,779 downwards.
TAAAGGTTGATTTTAAATCATTACACCAGCAAATCTTGAAAAAAAATATGCAAATATTGATTTTAGACCATTAAAATTTATCATACATTGTGTATGATTGATCATACACCACTATTTACTTCAAATACACTAATATACATTGATTTTACACCAATATAACCCATCATACACAGTGTATGATTCAACATACACCAATAATGACCCAAAACACACTTCTAAAAGTTAATTTTACCCCATTATATCAGCAAAACTTGAAAAAAAAACATGCAAATATTGATTTTAGACCATTAAAACTTATCATACATTATGTATGACTGATCATACACCACTATTTACTTCAAATACACTAATATAAGTTGATTTTACACCAATATAACCCATCATACACAGTGTATGATTCAATATACACCAATAATTACTTGAAACACACTTATAAAGGTTGATTTTACTCTATTATACCAGCAAAACTTGAAAAAAAACATGCAAATATTGATTTTAGACAATTAAAACTCATCATACATTGTGTATGATTGATCATACACCACTATTTACTTCAAATACACTAATATAAGTTGATTTTACACCAATATAACTCATCATACACAGTGTATGATTCAACATACACCGATAATTACTTGAAACACACTTATAAAGGTTGATTGTACATCATTACACCAGCAAAACTTGAAAAAAAACTTACAAATACGGATTTTAGACCATTAAAACTCATTATACATTGGGTATGATTGATCATACACCACTAATTACTTCAAATACACTAATATAAGTTTATTTTACACCAATATAACCCATTATACACAGTGTATGATTCAACATATACCAATAATTACTTGAAACACACTTATAAAGGTTGATTTTACACAATTATACAAGCAAAACTTGAAAAAAAATGCAAATATTAATTTTAGACCATTAAAACTCATCATGCATTGTGTATGATTGTTCATACACCACTATTTACTTCAAATACACTAATATAAGTTGATTTTACACCAATATAACCCATCATACACAGTGTATGATTAGACATACACCAATAATTATTTGAAACACACTTATAAAGGTTGATTTTACACCATTATACCAGCAAAACTTGAAAAAAAACATACAAATATTGATTTTAGACCAGTAAAATTCATCATACATTGTGTATGATTGATCATACACCACTATTTTCTTCAAATACACTAATATAAGTTGATTTTACATTAATATAATCCATCATACACAGTGTATGATTCAACATACACCAATAATTACTTGAAACACACTTATAAAGGTTGATTTTACACTATTATACCAGTAAAACTTGAAAAAAGCATGCAAATGTTGATTTTAGACCATTAAAACTCATCATACATTATGTATGATTGATCATACGCCACTATTTACTTCAAATACACTAATATAAGTTTATTTTACACCAATATAACTCACCATAAACAGTGTATGATTCAACATACACCGAAAATTAATTGAAACACACTTATAAAGGTTGATTTTACACCATTATACGAGCAAAACTTGAAAAAAACATGCAAATATTGATTTTAGACCATTAAAACTTATCATACATTGTGTATGATTGATCATACACCACAATTTACTTCAAATACACCAATATAAGTTGATTTTACACCAATATAACACATCATACACAGTGTATGAATCAATATATACCAATAATTATTTGAAACACACTTATAAATGTTGATTTTACACTATTATACCAGCAAAACTTTAAAAAAAACATGCAAATGCTGATTTTAGACCGTTAAAACTCATCATACAATGTCTATGATTGATCATACACCACTATTTACTTCAAATACACTAATATAAGTTGATTTTACACCAATATAACCCATCATACACAGTGTATGATTCAACATACACCAATAATTACTTGAACCACACTTTTAAAGGTTGATTTTACACTATTATACCGGTAAAACTTGAAAAAAAGCATGCAAATGTTGATTTTAGACCATTAAAACTCATCATACATTGTGCATGATTGATCATACACCACTATTTACTTCAAACACACTAATATAAGTTGATTTTACACCAATATAACCCATCATATACAGTGTATGATTCAACATACGCCGATAATTACTTGACACACATTTATAAAGGTTGATTTTACACTATTGTACCAGCAAAACTTGAAAAAAACATGAAAATGTTGATTTTAGACCATTAAAACTCATCATACATTGTGTATGATTGATCATACACCACTATTTACTTCAAATACACTAATATAAGTTGATTTTACACCAATATAACCCATCATACACAGTGTATGATTCAACATACGCCTATAATTACTTGAAACACACTTATAATGGTTGATTTTACACCATTGTACTAGCAAAACTTGAAAAAAACATGCAAATGTTGATTTTAGACCATTAAAACTTATCATACATTGTGTATGATTGATCATACACCACTATTTACTGAAAAATACACTAATATAAGTTGATTTTACACCAATATAACCCATCATACACAGTGTATGATTCAATATACACCAATAATTACTTGAAACACACTTATAAAGGTTGATTTTACACTATTATACCAGCAAAACTTGAAAAAAAACATGCAAATGTTGATTTTAGACCATTAAAACTCATCATAAATTGTGTGTGATTGATCATACACCACTATTTACTTCAAATACACTAATATAAGTTGATTTTACACCAATATAACTCATCATACACAGTGTATGATTCGACATACACCAATAATTACTTGAAACACTTTTATAAAGGTTGATTTTACACTATTATACCAGTAAAACTTGAAAAAAGCATGCAAATGTTGATTTTAGACCATTAAAACTCATCATACAATGTGTATGATTGATCATACACCACTATTTACTTCAAATACACTAATATAAGTTGATTTTACACCAATATAACCCATCATACACAGTGTATGATTCAACATACACCGATAATTACTTGAAACACACTTATAAAGGTTGATTTTACACCATTGTACCAGCAAAACTTGAAAAAAAATGAAAATATTGATTTTAGACCATTAAAACTTATCATACATTGTGTATGATTGATCATACACCACAATTTTCTTCAAATACGCTAATATAAGTTGATTTTACACCAATATGACCAATCATACACAGTGTATGATTCGACACACACCAATATTCATTTGAAACACACTTATAAAGGTTGATTTTACACCATTATACCAGCAAAACTTGAAAAAAAATGCAAATGTTGACTTTAGACCATTAAAACTCATCATACATTGTGTATGATTGATCATACACCACTACTTTCTTCAAATACACTAATATAAGTTGATTTTTCACCAATATAACTCATCATACACAGTGTATAATTCAACATACACCGATAATTACTTGAAACACACTTATAAAGGTTGATTTTACATCATTACACCAGCAAAACTTGAAAAAAAACTTGCAAATACTAATTTTTGACCGTTAAAACTCATTATACATTGTGTATGATTGATCATACACCACTATTTACTTCAAATACACAAATATAAGTTTATTTTATACCAATATAACCCATTATACACAGTGTATGATTCATCATATACCAATAATTACTTGAGACACATTTATAAAGGTTGATTTTACACTATTATACCATCAAAACTTGAAAAAAATGCAAATATTGATTTTAGACCATTAAAACTCATCATGCATCGTGTATGATTGTTCATACACCACTATTTACTTCAAATACACTAATATAAGTTGATTTTACACCAATATAACCCATCATACACAGTGTATGATTCGACAGACTCCAATAATTTTTTGAAACACACTTATAAAGGTTGATTTTACACCATTGTACCAGCAAAACTTGAAAAAAAAATATAAATATTGATTTTAGACCATTAAAATTCATCATACATTGTGTATGATTGATCATACACCACTATTTACTTCAAATACACAAATATAAGTTTATTTTATACCAATATAACCCATTATACACAGTGTATGATTCAACATATACCAATAATTACTTGAAACACATTTATAAAGGTTGATTTTACACTATTATACCAGCAAAACTTGAAAAAAAATGCAAATATTGATTTTAGACCATTAAAACTCATCATGCATCGTGTATGATTGTTCATACACCACTATTTACTTCCAATACACTAATATAAGTTGATTTTACACCAATATAACCCATTATATACAGTGTATGATTCAATATACACCAATAATTATTTGAAACACACTTATAAATGTTGATTTTACACTATTATACCAGCAAAACTTGAAAAAAAAACTTGCAAATGCTGATTTTAGACCATTAAAACTCATCATACAATGTGTATGATTGATCATACACCACTATTTACTTCAAATACACTAATATAAGTTGATTTTACACCAATATAATCCATCATACATAGTGTATGATTCAACATACACCAATAATTACTTGAAACACACTTATAAAGGTGGATTTTACACTATTATACAGGTAAAACTTGAAAAAAAGCATGCAAATGTTGATTTTAGACCATTAAAACTCATCATACATTCTGTATGATTGATCATATACCACTATTTACTTCAAATACAGTAATATAAGTTGATTTTACACCAATATAACCCATCATACACAGCGTATGATTCAACATACGGCGATAATTACTTGAAACACATTTATAAATGTTGATTTTACACTATTGTACCAGCAAAACTTGAAAAAAACATGCAAATGTTGATTTTAGACCATTAAAACTCATCATACATTGTGTATGATTGATCATACACCACTATTTACTTCAAATACACTAATATAAGTTGATTTTACACCAATATAACCCATCATACACTGTGTATGATTCAACATACGCCGATAATTACTTGAAACACACTTATAAAGGTTGATTTTACACCTTTGTACCAGCAAAACTTGAAAAAAACATGCAAATGTTAATTTTAGACCATTAAAACTTATCGTACATTGTGTATGATTGATCATACACCACTCTTTACTTCAAATACACAAATATAAGTTGATTTTACACCAATATAACCCATCATACACAGTGTATGATTCAATATACACCAATAATTACTTGAAACACACTTATAAAGGTTGATTTTACACTATTATGCCAGCAAAACTTTAAAAAAAAATGCAAATGTTGATTTTAGACCCTTAAAACTCATCATACATTGTGTATGATTGATCATACACCACTATTTACTTCAAATACACTAATATAAGTTGATTTTACACAAATATAACTCATCATACACAGTGTATGATTCGACATACACCAATAATTACTTGAAACACATTTATAAAGGTTGATTTTACACTATTATACTAGTAAAACTTGAAAAAAGCATGCAAATGTTGATTTTAGACCATTAAAACTCATCATACATTGTGTATGATTGATCATACACCACTATTTACTTCAAATACACTAATATAAGTTGATTTTACACCAATATAACCCATCATACACAGTGCATGATTCAACATGCACCGATAATTACTTGAAACACACTTATAAAGGTTGATTTTACACCATTGTACCAGCAAAACTTGAAAAAAAAATGCAAATATTGATTTTAGACCATCAAAACTTATCATACATTGTGTATGATTGATCATACACCACTATTTACTTCAAATACGCTAATATAAGTTGATTTTACACCAATATAACCAATCATACACAGTGTATGATTCGACATACACCAATATTCATTTGAAACACACTTATAAAGGTTGATTTTACACCATTATACCAGCAAAACTTGAAAAAAAATGCAAATGTTGATTTTAGACCATTAAAACTCATCATACATTGTGTATGATTGATCATACACCACTATTTTCTTCAAATACACTAATCTAAGTTGGTTTTACACCAATATAACCCATCATACACAGTGTATGGTTCGACATACACCAATAATTACTTGAAACACACTTATAAAGGTTGATTTTACACCATTATATCAGTATAACTTGAAAAAATACATGCAAATACTAATTTTAAACCATTAAAACTCATCATACATTGTGTATGATTGATCATACTCCACTATTTACTTCAAATACACTAATATAAGTTAATTTTATACCAATATAACCAATCATATACAGTGTATGATTCAACATACACCGATAATTACTTGAAACATACTTATAAAAGTTGATTTTACACTATTATACCAGTAAAACTTGAAAAAAAATACAAATATTGATTTTAGACCATTAAAACTCACCGTACACCGTGTATGATTTTACCCAAGGACCCAAGTAGGATGAGGAAACACGCAGGACGCTAAGAATGGAGCTCGAAAATTCGAAAATAATATTTTTTTTTTGACAAAAAAATTCAAAAATAAGAGAAGAAGAAAAAAGAAGAGAGAATGCGATATCTCTGTTCAAAAAATGGAGAGAGAGAATGAGATATGATAGAAGGAAAACAAATGGGCGGGAAAAAAATTGACAGAAAGTATGAAAAAAGTCAAAAAAGTATCATTTTGCCTGCCATGCATTAAATGAGGAGAGAGAAGTGCGCGAGGGAGTGCACAGGTTGAGTTTTGAAGTGGGAGGGACAATTTTGTCCAAAAAGGTCTATTTTGGGTTAAGGGGGTCTAAAAAAGATTAAAGAGGGGCTGGGGGGTCCATTTCGTACGATTTCCCAAAAAAATTCAGTGTCTCAATGTATTTTTTTACTTTTTTTTTCTATTTTGTATATAATTTTGTTTTAGACTTCTTGATGCACCAAAAATTTTTGACAATGAATAATTATGTTTCATTTTCTAAACTATTTTCTTGCTTTAAATATTATAATTTTTGTAGGAAAAAAAATAATCCATCTTGTGTAGTTTTTATTTTGTTTGAAATCTTTGTCTGTATTTGTTTATTATACTATTTAATAATTTTATTAGAACCAATAGATGTTTAGTATTTCACTTTTTTATTTTTGAACTTTCTTGAATCTCAATGTAATATTTTGCTTCTTTTTTTTTTCTGTTTTTTGGATAAATAAGTTATTATTGTTATTTCTTCATTTTTTTATTCAACTTGACAATTTATTTGTCATACAATTAAGAAATGGTGCCTTTGAAGTACTTTACATAAATACTTAAGACTTAAATGAGATTGTTATTCCAAATTTGGAAACAAAAAAATTAAAATAAAATAATCTATAAATAGTTACGTGATATATTTTCAGTAACATAAATAATATCAGTAATAAATTGTGTAAATTACAATAAACGAAGTGATAGACATATGATTAGAGAAAACTTATTGTGTATGAGTCTTGCGAAACATTGCTAGTAAAAGATTTATTTGCTCTCTTCAACAATCTCAATGTAGAAGGTTAAAAACAACAACCCTGTGAATCACTGTCTATGTTACAACCCTTTAATTTCTTAATCTTTCTATTACATTTTCGAGTGGATGCCAACAATTTTAGCTTTTTCCTTGTATTTATGCATATCCCTTTTAAAGATTTTGTTTTCTGCTAAATGCAAATAGTGGAATGTTACAATTAAATTTTTTATTTTCAATATCAAGTAGTGAGAAGTTAATATGCGAAATGTGGTAAATCTAACAACTACAGAATGAGATATAAGAATATATTAGTTAGTTTAGGAAATTAATTTTTATGTTCAGAATTATTTTTTTGGGTCGATATGTTTAGAACTATGTGTCTTGTAGAATTTTGTGATGTAATTTTTCCATCAAATATCATTATATTTCACTAAAGAAATTATAGTAGATATAGTTTCACAAATAAAAAAATGATATACCTATAATTTTAGTAGACTGAAATAGACCCCTCTTTTTTTCAATAATTAAAGAGCGGAAGCTCAATACAAAAGTGGCGTCCCAACAATCGGCGACCCGAGAGCAACAACAACAAACATTAAACAAGGTACAACAAAGAACTCACCCGCACCTAAGGGTGTATCTGAGCCGAGCGGAGCCCGAGCCTGCTAGGCTCGAGGCTCGGCTCGTTAGCTTTAAGCTAGCTCAGGCTTGGCTCGAAACTCGCCGAGCTTTGAAAGTTCGGGCTCGAGCTCAGCTTGTCAAAAGCTCGGGCTCGGCTCGGCTCCGCTCGATCTAAGCTCTGTGAGCTTCAAATTAGAACTGCAATATTTTGGGTCTTATGATCTCAATATAGGCTTGTTTGGGCTCGTTTAAGCTCGAGCTCTGCTTATTTAGACTTCAATATAGCTTTATTAGGTAATATTTAAGCAAATATCTTATACTAAAAAAGTTGGCTTAGGCTCGCGAGCCTATAAGCTCGAGCTTCACTGGGCTCGGGCTCGACTCGGCTTGAGCTCAAAGCGAGCCAAGCTTTTCAAGCTTTATGAATAGCCAGCTCGGCTCATTTACATCCCTACTCGCACCTACATAGCAACTCCAAATCATAGACAAACACCAACACACACACACATATTCTCCGCTACCTACAAGACATTACACCAGAGCTCATCAAACTCAAAAACCCACCGTCGATTGCAGCATCCCGGCATTTCAAAAACAATAGCTCATCCCACCAGCAGTGAGCAGCTTCAACATAGCAGTAAAAAATATCACAAGAATTAGGGTCGGCAGCAGCAGCAGCAGCAGTGAGGACTTCAGAAATCAGAAACCTTAATCCACCACTCGGATCAGCAGCAGAGCAGTTGCTTAGAAGATCTGAAGGAGCAAAAATACCGAGAGCAGTAACAACACAGCAGCAAAGGGATTCAGGAACCAGATCCAATTACACCACCTAGATGCAACACTAAGAGATAGCAACAACAACTACTTACACCAACAGAGTCCTGATGTCACTGGCTAACGAGACCAGCGACCAGCTTTTAAGACATTTCACATTACATGGTACATCAATTGGAGAAAACGGGACTGATGGACGCCATGCTTTTACCCAAAAATCAGCTCTGAGTTTACTTGATCAAATGACCTCCTTCGGGTTCCACTGAGAATTCTCAAAGACGATCTTGTTCTCAGCCATTCTTTGTGTACAAGGACCTGATCAGTGTGACTCATGGAGTTCTTTCTTCCCCATGTGAACTTCCTTCCTGTGAACGGAACACCAATTAACTCGCGGTAGTATCAAGGAATCCTTAGAAGTCTCGATTGCTTGGTGTTAGCACCGTACGTACACCCCTTTCTTTCTCCTATTGTCCAGCACCTCATTGAAGTCTCCAAGCAGGAAGGATGGTGTAATGATCGAATTCAGCATACCCGTGAGCTTGGACCACACTTCACCCCAACCTAATCGTGAGCATGGAGTGAATATCGAACAGATGGCACAATCAAACTCATCATGAACCAAAGAACCCTCTCTTCCCATTCACACTCTGATGAGCCCCAACACCTTCTGATTGTTTTCCGTAGAACATTGCTGTGTTTCGTCTCTACATGGCCAAGAACACTCATTGTACGTGAAGCCACCATATCCTTGATGACCGCCCTTTTTTCCTTTTCCCCCAATCCTCTCACATTCCAGGCCCCGATTTTCATTTTCTAGCTGCTGGAAGGGGAAGACGTCGTTTCTTTTTCTTATGAGCATTGACTGTGGGGTCGTACTCATCCTGCGAGCAGATTATACATATGAGTTCCTCCTCCCAGCCATGAAATCGAAAACCAACCTTTATCCTAATGCCCAAGCTTGGTTAGCTCTTTCTTTCCCTTTTTTGGGACATGTTTGTGTGGGAGAAGGAGATGGGTTATCTGAAATTATTTGTGTAGGAGCAGAGATTGCCAGAGACGTAGAAAGACAAATTATTTAAATCAAGATAACATTGTGTTACATATAATAATACATGTAAGTGATTAGTAGTAGTTATAGTACGGTACATAATAGTACAATATTTATATTAGATAATTAGTATAGTCTCTTCTTTCTCTCTCTTTCTCTTGACTCGGTCTCTTTCTCCTTCCCAATCCCTAACCCTAACCTCCCTTTTCTCTCCCTCTCATCTCTATCTCTTGTCCTAATTCATGATGATTCACATTTGATTGCATCACATTGGATAGGTGATTGACCTTGGTATGGGGCTAGGTCCTCAATGCTGACATTATCTATTGGTCCCTCCATTTCCTTTTCAAGTGTTGAGTCCTTGTCTAAAGGTCTTTCACTTTCTTTCCAGTTCCCTAAAAGTCGATTAATGTTTGTGTTTGAGTACAAAGTTATTTCTGGATCTTTACCTATCAATTTAAATTTTTGGAAAAGTTAGTTCCTTGACATGGTACCAGAGCCTTACTGACTAAGAGGTCACGATTTCGAATCTCAACCGCCCCTACTTTAAATATTAAAACAATTTAAGCATAAAGCATGAGATAGGGCTGTGCATTATCCACGCTTCAAGTCCAATTGTCATTCGTGTCAAAGGACATATTAGAGTATAAAACTATTTCTGAACTTTCGCTCATTAATTTAAACTTTTAAAAAAATTGATTCCTTAGTTCCTTGACAGTTTGTAGTCCTTTCCATGGGAACCTGGGAAGGAGATGCTTGAAAAGGTAATGGGGTATGGTGAGTTGTCAGGGCAATTAATGCAGCAGCAGGTTGATGTTGGAGGTGTAAGTTCATGGCGGTGTTCGATATTGGTGGTTCTGTTGGTGGTCTCTGGTTGCCAGTAACCTGTTATCGGAGCTGGTCGGATTGATTAGTGTCACGTATTAGGGATAGTATCAATATATTAGGATTTGGTATGCTCTAATATCATGTCAAGGAACTATCTTTCCTAAAAGTTTAAGCTGATGGGTGAAGGCACAGGATTGGTTTTATACTTTAACATGGCTGGCTCGGCTGGAGTTTCCTCGACCACTGACATCTCCTCAAACCCTGTATCTCGGTCTTGGACTGAAGAGTAATCCGGTACCATGGCCAGAGGAAGTGGAAATCGTACATGGGACTGAAATAGGCCCATGAATGCAAAAGTTTTGAGAGACCCCTGCCTCACCAATGTGCGACGCCCTCCAACGGTGAAGTATGTTATCTTCCACAAAGAAGCGTCGCTCCGATGCAGACTATCTCAGGAGAGTCCAGAGCCCATACTCAAAGTGATCGAGTAGTCATAATAATAAAACAATGAATGGCAACAAAGTTTGCTACTATCCTAAATTTTGATAGGTAGATGGTGTAAGGAGCTCCCATACAGTGGATGATATTGCTAGAAACCCTCTGTTGCTGCTTCTTTTTTGTTGGTTTTGTGTATGTACGTTTGGTTTTGCCCCTCGGTAGTATTTTCTGGTGGTTATGTGGCCTAATCTATGTTTAATGTCTGGGATGTCTAGGTGAGGTGGGATGTAGGATGTTGAGTATTGAAAGAAAAAGATTAAAGTAGATTAATGAAATTATGGTATGGTAATTAATAAAATAAATAAACATAAGTCGGTCAAACTCAAAGATTGTTTTTAGGGCAAAATATAGTAAGACCCCTTGAATTTTACAATTAATCACAGCACATCCCCTATACTTTCAATTTCAAAAAATAACCCTCTGAACTTTGTAAATTAACACAACACACTCCCTGCACTTTTAATTTCATAAAATAGCCCCCTGAACTTTGAAAATTAACACAACACACCCCCTGTATTTTTAATTTCACAGCCCCCTAAACTTTGTTATTAAACTCAATTTAACCCTAAACTTTATACTAAACTCACCCCTTAAACATTAATAAATTTAAAATTTAAAACAAATTATGAAAAAAAAGGAAAAATTTTGAAAAAATATAATAATACTTTTTTAACTTTAATAAAATTTAGAATAATAAATTTAAAATAAAAAAACTATCAAATTAAAAATAAATAATTTTCTAATTTTATACAAAATATAGAAATTTATATCTTTGGACCAAAGGTAAGAGCTTTGTTTCAAATTAAAAATAAATTTTTTTTAATTTTATATAAAAGATAGGAAATTATGCTTTTAAACGAAAAGTATGAGCTTTATATTAGTAAAATATAAGAGATTTTTTTTTTATTTACAAAAAAAAAATTATTTTAATTAATATAGTAAAAACATTATAAATTTAGAAAATAACAAAATATATTTTTAAATTTCTATAAAAAATATTATAAGAGATAATATAATAATTTTTAAAAAATAAATTCTAAAATCATTTACAAATTTAAAATTTAAAATTCATATGAAATTAAAAATCTAAAAATAAATATTCAAAAAAATATTTTTAAAAACATTGAAAAATAAAAATTTAAAATTATTATTATATTTTTTCATACATTTTTCAAAAAAATATCTTTTATAATTTATTCAAAATTTTTAATTTCATACTCTTTTATTTTAAAATTTTTTAAATGTCTAAGTATTGTGTTATGTTTTGTAGCAAAGTTCGGGGGTGAGTTGTATGTAATAACAAAGTTCAGGAGACTATTTTGTGAAATTAAAAGTGCCATAAATATATTATGATTAATTGTAAAGTTTAAAAAGTCTTACTATATTTTGTCTTTCTTTTTATAAGGGAGATGTAATTGAGATTGTATACCATTTTGGGTCCACGTATACCTTGTATACAAGGAACTCCATATATTTTTTTTAAAAATTACCTTTTTTTTTATTAAGTTAATTTTTCGGGTCCTTTTTTTTGATGATTAGAAAAAGCTTCTCAATACAAACAGGTACATCCGCTGTCTGAAAAAGCCCGCAAAATAAAATAAGCCAACCACCGAAGTACTATAGTACAACAACAACAACAATCCCAATGTTCTAAGGTCTCCCACCTAAGCAGGGTTTGGCACTAAAGTACCATAGTATACCCAAAAAATCAAAATATCTATACGTACATCAAGCTGTAAAACACGGAGAGTCAAATGAATATATATATATATATATATATATATAAATGGGTCGATATTTTACATTTTGGGTTTAAAAAAGCAAAAACATTTAAAAAAAGTGGGGTAGTAGGATGCTGTTACTGGGGTTATAAATACCGCCTTATTATCCCCGTAAACGTCTCATTCCTCTTAGCAATGGCGAATGACTACAAGGCTAAGTTTGATCCCTACATGGTATATGAGCTGCTTCATTCCTAATTCGTAATTCCTTTCTTTCTGCAATTTCGTCTCTCTTTCCTATCATTCTAAGTGTTTTTGGGTTTGTCGGGATGCTGAATCACTCACACAACCATCGGCGTATCCGAGCGAACCGAGAGGAAGTACGAGTAGAGGGATGGGAAGGGATACATCTGACATTACAAATCCTAAAACAGAATATAGTCCGGATCAGAAACCCTAGCATACTTATTCCACATATGATCCTAATGCCATCGCCACTCCCGACGTAACTTATCATCAGAGGTCTCTCTCTCTCTCTCTTGCATCATTTCCTTATACAATTCACTTCATTAATTTCTTCCCATTTGTTTTTTAAAGAATAATTATGACCCTCGTGATATTTTAAACGTTATTTTATTAAATATCTGCTAATAATTTTATTAAATACCAGTCCACACTTCCTCCGGCCACCCTCCTCCACCGCATGCATACGCCGGCCTTGGCATGCAAGTGGCGGAAAGAGAGGGAGAGGGGAGAAGAGGCTGGCGGTTCAGGGTGGGAGATGCCGGTTGGGCCCAGACGTCTCCATTATGCATGCGAATCTGACAACGTAATCTCTGAAAATATGTGGGGCCAAGAAAAGTTTTTTTTTTTTTTTTTTTTTTTTTTATTTTATCTAAGGGCCAAGAAAAGTTGACATTCACCGTTTATACCCTAGTACTTTACATTTTAATATTAGGCTGTTATGACGTGCGATACATAAAAATATTTATATTTTTAGTTTTTTATATTATTATTTTATATTTGTATTATATATAAATATTAGTATATATAATAAAAATTACAATAGATTTTAAACTTTATAATTTTCACATATTAAGATTAAATATATATCTTAATTAATAGCATTGCTTTATTGACCGTTAAATAAAGACACCGAAAAAATCTAATTTCTCCCTTTTAACCACTTTTTAATTATTTTGTATATTTATGAGTTTATATGCTACGATAGATAGATAATCATAATTTATCTTTTATGTATATATTTATCTACAATTTCCTTAATCCCTACAAAACTTTCCCACCCTTTTCCCAAATAAAAATTACATAGAAACATTTGGATATAACTGCCCCGTCTCATAATCTTTTTATAGGATTCACTTACTAGGCACTAAGGTATTGGATCCCATTAGAACTTACAAGTTAAGCGTGCTTGGGTGAGAGTAGTATCAGGATTGGTGGCCTCCTGGGAAGTTCTCTTGTTGCCAACTCTATAAGGTTAAGGGTTCTCGGAAACAGCATATCGGCAGGGTTACACGCTAAAGGGGCAAGGCTGCATACATCCACCCTTTCCAGACCCTGCTTATGTAGGAGCCCTTGAGGCACTGAGTTTGTTGTTGTTTATTTGTTCTCATGATCTTTTTATGTGGACAGGTTGTTTTTCACGTCCCTGGTCATGGGTGAAGGGAGGTTAATAGATTTTATTTGTTGTTGTAAAAGCAAAATAAATTCAAAAAGCAACATAAAAAAATCACATAAAATTTCAACTTGAATTAGAAAACCAACAAAAAAGAGAAAAAAATTCGGATAAGAAAAAAAACCAGAAAGACATAAAAAATTTGAACTTGATACGACAATTAATTTTTATTTATGTTTTTATTCCCATTTTTTAGTTCTCTACTCGCAAGTTGATTTTCAGATTTGTTTATTTTAGATGGGATTTACAAGATTTGTTCTTTCATTAATACATGTCTTTTTTTTAATAGGTGCTTTAATTTTTTTCCCTCCTTTTCGGAAAAAAATTCTATCTATATTTTAATTAGAAGTGTTACTTCCCCTACCACATATAAAAATCCTTCATTTGCCTATTTGTCTGTTTCTAAAACTTAACTCTTTTTTCATTTAAAAATTACAAAAAAATCTAACCCACATCCAAATCAACTACTCCATATCTTGGTGTTTAATAAAAAAAAAAACTACCATATCTTTTCTTTTTTTTTTTTTTTGTATAATAAACTCCCACGTAAGAATTTTTAACAATTTTTTTTTTTTTAACAGTTAAGTACTACTTCAACCTTTAATATTTAGTTCATAGTTTATAAACGTATCTGATTCAAGGATTAGTCTGTAATATAACATTTTCAGAGCAAAAGAAAATATATATATATACTTTTAAGGGTGGCACATTGTACTCCTTTACCGGTAAGTAATTCTGTACCCATACATTTTATTTCATTTTTAATCCTTAATTATTAACCATGAGAGTTTACTCATCTATCTATTTCATTAATCGAAGTTTGCTCTTATCCTTAAAGTGTTCCTACCTTTATATATATTTATATATACTAAAGGTTTCATTTTGAAATTTAAAAACTAAAATAAAAATGTTTAGTTTTCATCTTTTTTGTTTTAATGAAAATAATAATTCATGTTTTAACTTCTTACTCACTCTTAACTTCCCATTATCCATTTCTTAATCAATTAAAACTATAGGGACATTTACAACCCCATTACCTCTGGCGGTATTCCTCTCTCAATATTAGTTCATAACTCGATTTCTACTCTTCATTTCTTATATCATAATACAATCAATCCAATCTCCTTTATGCAGTTTCTCCATATATCTGATTATTTTGAGGCTCTTCAACAATTTAAGGTCGGTATGAAATTGCACTAAAATTCTTTTATATTGTATTAATGATGACTCCTAATTTTTATTGTACCACTGACAAATCAAGCATTATGAAATTGGGAATTTAAATAAGGAGAGATTTGATGAGGATAGAGCTCCATTATAATATCGACTACTGATAGCCTTCACTTATGTATTAGTTTATATATAATTGTCCTCTCGTCATATCCATTTGAAATTCAATGAATCACTAATAAAATTCATGAAAAACTTTACTGCACAAAAGTAACTGCTGGAAAAAATACATAATCTTTGTTACCTTAAATTTTCTCTTTCCCATCTATCAATAAACTACAAAGAAAAATAATAAAAATAATTATCACTTCAAGAAAATTTCTATGCGATCTATTTACTTTGAAGAGATAGAAATAATTTTAAAAAAATACAAAGAACATCTACAAGATGAGACCTAAACGAAAAACTACGCGGCTATTATTGAAATTGCAAAATGACAATGGACATTAATGTAACTCAAGAACTCCAAGTCTTTCAACCAATATGCACCAACAAGCAAATATCTTTTGATAAAATTAGACTAATTTTTTTTGTCAAAAGGTAAAGCACGAAATTCTCATTATATCAAAAAAAATATATATACAATCTGTAAAATTCGACTAATCAACGGCTTGAAAGTTTGGTAAAATTTCCACTTCTTTTTAATATGATTTAATGAACCAATTAATCAAAAATAAATAAATTTCAAAAAAAATTAAGAAATGGAAATTTATTTCAGAAAAAATATTAAAAATAAAATTATTATCAAGAAAAAGAAAACATTAAGAATATGAATAAAATAATTTATTGTTAGAAAGGAATTTTTCAACTAAAACAAAAAAATTTAAAAACAATGTAAAATATAAAAAGATAATTCAAAAAAATATTATGCTAAGATACCTTTTCTTAAACAAAACCAATATTTCTTTAAGAATATATTGCAATTAAATTATCCTATTACTATCTTAAAATACCATTAATTCATTAGCACAATGCAATTTCAAGAATTAAGTTGTTAAGTTCATTTAGCGCATTCAAGATTGAGTTGTCAAGCTTAGGTACAACTCGAGGTCTCACACAAATCAAGTTATTTTCATATTCTTTATTAAATATCAAAGAATCTATAACTTGGGACACTTTGCCATACTTGACTAATCAACAGTTCAAAAGTTTGATAAATTTTGCACTTATTTTCTAATATCATTCAATGATTAAATTGATCAAATATTAATTAAAAATACTAATATTTTATAAGCTATTAAATTATATAAAATATAAAAATGACTATGCATCGCATGGGAAACCACTAGTTGTAGGATTATTAGAATGAAAAATTTTAGGGGGATTTATGGGGAATGAGAGTTTTGCAATAATCTATCTATCGATCTATCTATATTTTAAGGCAAAGTCTCTCCTTCCTCCAAAAATTAGTAAATATGTGATCCTTTAATTCTAGACAATCTTGACAGTTGCTAAATTATTAAACCATAAAATATAAAATATTAGTAAAAGAAATGACAGAATAAAATTTAATTGGATAATTTTTTAACTGTCTTATTTTGAGTCAAGTAAACCTCCCATCCTCCCCCTCCACCCACCCCACTCTCCACTTTCACTTGCAAGGCCTACAAACCCTAACTTTCCTCCCCTTCCTTTGATTGCATTATTATTTACAAAAAAATTTTAAGCATCATAAAACCCTTGTCCGGAGAATTTTGAAGTGTTATGCACTTTCCTTTGCTTTTTTGAAATTCACAATTATAAACAGAGAACAAGTATAAAGGCTTAAATAAAAGAATTGTGTACGAAGTTTATCTTGGCTGTTACATCAATTTCGGATTACAATATGCCAATGTAACATTTATCCTTTAGATTTAAAATCTATATATATTTTTTTTGTAGTTACATAACAAAAATATTACATTTACAGTAATTACATTTTTATTATATATATTGGACATATAAGATTCAAGATTCGAATAACATTAATTTGTTTTTTTTTCCTTATTTTGGTCAGTTGCAGAAAGTTGTTAAGTTAGAAGTCCTCGATAGCAAGCATTAATGCTATATACTATAATAATAATAATAATACTACTACATATATTTTTTTTACAAAAATTTTTAAAATTTTGATATATCAAATAATAGTATTTATATAACACAATACAAAGAATTTAAACAACACTTTTTGATGAAATGTTGTTGCTGCCGTAAAAAAAATAATTAGAAAACAATAATTTTTTCTTTTTTTTAAAAATAATAAAAAGACCAAAATGCCCTTTGCTTAGGTGGCAACTTGCCACATGGCATGCTGACTAGGCGTCTTATTTTAATAATTTCTAATTTTGTGTGCTATTTTAACAATTTTAAATTTTTACGCTTCATTTTAGAAATAAAAATATCAAAATGTGCTATTTTAAAAAATTACCCATATCAGTGAGGTGTAGAGGCCGGGCCCCATTATGCTGGGCATATGGACCCATTAATTTTTGGTACTTGGACATGCACCCTATTGTAAGGGATGATAATTTCATCCGAATCTATTGTATATTTGTTTAATCCGATCTACTTGACTTTGTATTTGGATAATAATAAATGAGTTTTTGAGTGGGGTTTGAAAAATCCATTCTTGATATCGTGCCAAAACCGATCCGAAATTGTATTTAGTATAGGATAAAAATTCAAAATTACTAAATTTTGAGTCTTTTATATAATAAACTAGATTTGAATTTTCTTTTTTAATTGTGGCAATAATTTGGAGCTTGATTTGGCACAGTAAAAATCATATGACATAACAAATTCACATATAAAAAGCAATAGTTAAGGGGTCTTTGAACAGTTGCCCTCTGGCCACCATGGCAACATGTTGAAATAAAATATGTGCTTTTACACTGAAAAAGAATTCTTTTATACCAAAAAAAAGCGACATGGTAATATGTTGCTAGGTGTCACAGATAATTTAATAAATAACTGTGATGGCAATAAGGCTCGCTCACCTAGTCAACAAAACACAAAAACAACTAAGAATATATGCCCACAAGGGACATACGAAGTAAAGGATAATTTCTATTAATTAAACTCAAGAGCATTCGATACTTCAAATTGAACCAAAAGCTCATATATATTGGCCTTGACAACCCGAAGGCCATGGGTTTAAATTGGGCAACTGCTGGTGCCAAGTGTCCCGTTTTGTTGCTGCCAACCGGTTCCACGTTCAGCATGCATTCCTAGCTGCTGTTAAGGTTCAAAACCAGTCAAGCCCACTCCTTTTATTTTTGGCACCTTACCAGGTCACCCATTCTTCTCATTTTCCCGCCTAAGGGGAGCCAAACTCAAGTCAATGGAGATCATGGAAATTTTCCGCCTTTTGCATCCATAACCGTCAATCACATGCCTAACATTATCCCAAGCCTAGATTGGCCTTGTTGGGCTTGTGCAACCCAGCCCTGGGCTTGCTCTTGCTTGGGCAGGGCCATTGCTTGTGCTTTGCACTGGGCCTATGTTGGCATCCTAGACATGTCCCTGGGCCAATGTCCATCCTGAGTCCCACCTGATCCGTCACCTAGGCCTAGGTCCATTGTGACTTGAAGCACCCTTACGAGGTGCACACCTTGTATTCTCAATTCCGCCTTCGGCAACCCACATTACACAGTACAGGCGCAAGGCGTGCCCACCTGTGTCCCGGTCCGAAGTGTCACGGGTCTTACACTAGGCCGCCTCGTCATTGGTTTGCAATGTAATTGACATGCTTTATGTAATTATTATATTTTATATTTTGTACATTATTAATAAATTAAGGATATTATTTAGAAAAATTATTATTTAAGTATTTTGAGGTTTGACCATTTATCATTTAGGTAACCTAACATTTCAATATATAAAATGAGGCATCCCGATGTTTTAAAATTTTATCACTTAAGTATTTTTTATGTGAGAATTTGGTGAATTTTTGTACAAATTCGAATATTTTCACTCCAAAACATTGATATCATACATAATTACAATAATATATGAGCTATATCAATTTTTTTAAAGAAAACCCATCCAATTAAGAAAAGGAATCACTGAATTATGACGGAAGAGAGCTATATATTAGTGAAATAATGTATTATGTTAGCATTTTGAGATAAAAAGTTAAAAAATTATGATAGAACACACCTATATATTGTTATAGTTATGTCCTATGTTAAAAATTTTAAATAAAAATCGATTTAACTTTGAAAATTGGTACTTGATTGATAAATTCTTAAGTTTTAGGGAATCGAAGGGATAAAAGTTTTAAATCTTAGGGTATCTCATTGTATATATTAAAACGGCAGTATACATAATTTATAAATTCTTAAACCTTAGGGTACCTAAGTGATAAATTCCCTAATGTTTATTTATAATTTATATGTGCTATGATATAAAATATTAGTTTAAAAGAAATTATTAAAATTAACTTTTTTTGGCGATTCACTTGCATATTATCATGTACATTCTAAAATATTTATTAGAAGCAGTTGCCTTTTACAGAAGTCGAAAAAATATTCTCTAACCAAAGTAAGAAAAATTCCAATTAATAATAAACGGAAAAAATATTTTAAAGATACTTTATATATATATATATATATATTAAGCCTAATTTGCAAAGCCCAGCCCAAAATTACGGCCGAGGCCCAACAGTAGCGGGCACACATTCAATTTGGGCCAATGTTTTGTCTCAGGCCCAAGTGGCGGAACAATTTGAGCTTGCTTCAGGTGGGCCCTGGATTTTTGTTTTAGGCCCAAGTATCCCTCTGGTTGTTTAACCTAGGCGCCAAATTAATTTTATTGGTTCTAGAAATATAAGAGGCCTCAGGTTACAGCTTTTATGCAGTATTGAGTTTGCTATTTTGCATTGTTATTTTAAGCCTCCCTCTTGTTCTTTTGACGAGGTTGTAAAATACGTGTATAATTGGGGTATTAAACATATATATGTATATTTATGTTTAAAAAGGACGTTTATGAATGATTGTCAAAAATACGGTAAAGTACACGTTTTTTTATATTAGTCATTTAATACACGTTTTACAACACGTATTCATATTTTTCCAAATAAAAGCAATAAAGCAGTTTGAAATTAATTATATCTAAACCTAAATTAAGTATTGACATTGCATATTTTGCAAAATTTGTCAATTCAATTTCCAAAATTATTGGCTCATACATTACTTTTTAGGGTAAATTACAGAAAACCCTCCTGTCTTTTGCTTCAAAAACAGAAAACCTCTCTCACAAATAAAAACACTCACAAAACCCCCTTACTTTTAAAAATTTATCATTTAACCCCCATGTAACTTATTCTTGACCATTTTACCCCTAATGTTTAATTTTGTTTTTAGAAAAAGGTTTTATATTATTAGACAAAAATTAAATATTTTATGTTTTTAGCAAAAACAATTAAGAAAATTTTCTATATTTATAAAAATATAATTATTTTAAAATTTTTAGGAAAAAATATTATAAGATAAAATATAACTTTTTTTTGGTTGAGGGGCAATGTTCAAAAAATATTATTTGGGGGCACAATGAAAAATTTCCAAAAGTTAGGAGGTTTAGTGAGTGGTTTTATTTGTGAAGGGGGTTTTTTGTTATTGAAGCAAACGTCAGGGGGGTTTTCTGTAATTTACCCTACTTTTTGTTATGCATTGCGGTTCTTTCGTACTATAGGTAATACCATCAAGTACAAGTCAAAATTCACAAAAATTACGTTTATTTCTACTTTATATTTATTTAAGAAGAAGCTGTTATGAACATCATTGTAATCATATATAAAAGCCCTCAGGCTACATCTTTTAGACAGTTTTTAGTTTACTATTTTACACTATTATTTGAAGTCCCTCTCTTGTTCCTTTGATTTAGTAAAAAAATTAATAGAAGACTTTTGAATCTTTCCCTTCTTCCCCTCAGAAAATTTGGTGATTCACATCAAAAAGATGTTAAGTATAATTGTTGTGGTTATTCAGGCACGAGAATACTGAAGATCAGAATTATTGGAATACTCACCCAAGTTTCGATTCATCGAGTGTCGTGGGCTATGAAGGTCATCCTAGGTATTTTACATACTTTCTAAAGTTTATAATTTGCCACTGATAAGTATTTACATAATTATGTCATAATACTTTGTTTAGGCTCTGTTTGATAGAAAAAAATTGCTTTTCTTAGGAAAATTTTTCTCGATTAAGTAATTTTTAACAAAAAATATAATATATGTAGGGGCCCTAATATCATATGTTAAGATCACCTATAGAACATACAAACCATAAATCGAAGTAACAATCATAAACAAAGGGGGTACGGGAGAACACTAAAATTTACGTGGTTCAGTCTAAGGCTACACCCACGGAGGGGAGCATGATAATTTCAATATAGTATTAGATTTTACATGAGACGTCTCAACTCTCAATCTTTCCTCACTCAAACCCTTCTGAACCCTTATGGTAACACACACATCCCCGTGTATATACATGGAGTCACCACACTAAAACTCTAGTGTGTCATGGGCTTCAATGGGATTGATGCAATTCTATATTTTATAACAAAGCCCAATACAACCAGGCTTCATATATAACCCAATAATATATATGTACTTTAACTTACTTTTGATTTAAATGGAAAAGAAAATTATTCCTACCCCACTATTCAACACATTAATTTCTTTAATTTCTTACTTTTGATTCGGAATTTTTTAATCAAGGAGTTTCAAGTAAAGTTGTCTGTAAAAATCTAATTTCTTAGAAGTTTGAAAACAAAATTATTACCATAAATATTGGACACAATATGAGCAACATATTTATTTATTTATTTATTTTAATATTTGATGTTGTAATGGATGTAAATTTTTTTTATTTTATATTTTACACATTATTAATGAATTCAAGATATTATCTATTTATGTTTTGCATGTTGTTGAGAAATTTAAGGTATAATTTAATATCTATTGTGTATAAAGAAAATTATTAAGAGTTACTTTTTTTGGTGATTCACTTGCATATTGTCATGTGTTTTTTTAAATGTAATTGTATATGTAAAATATATACTAAAATCGATTTTCTTATAGAAAACTTGAAATGAAAAGAATTTTGAAAAATGTTAAATATAATTATTGCTGCTATTAAGACATGAGAGTACTGAAGATTCGAAGTATTGGAATACTTACCCGGCTCAAGATCCATCTAGTATCATGGGCAACAACCAGGATGATCAAAGGTATCTCTTACACCCACCTCATCTTTATCATTTTATTTATTTTATTATTCTATACTTTCTAAATTATATTTATAATTTGCCACCTATAACATAATTTATAACATAATATCTTATCTAGGTTATCATTTTTATGGGTCAAGAATCACATCTGGCTGTGGGTCGAGCCTAAAAGCCTAGTAAAATTTAACATTTGTTGAAATGTATATTTTTGCATTGTTTTACTGTATTCAGTTATTAGGTGTAATTGTGTAATTAGTAGAGCAATTAGTAGCAAATCATTCATTAGGCAAAATTGATTGGGGACTTTTCCCATCGTGACCGGTTCCCATTTCTCTCTTCTACTTGATTAGGCTTTTTATTGTTTTTGTCTAGAGCTAGTCTTTTGAGATGCTTGTTAGAGTATAAAATTATTTATGAGCTTTCACTTATCAGCGTAAACTTTTGAAAAAGATAGTTCTTTGACATGGCATCAAAGCCTTGTTGACCAAGAGGTCACGAGTTCGAATCTTAATAGCGCCCCCATTTTCAATATTAAAAATAATTTAAGTACAAGGTATGGGGTGGGCTTGTGCAATAGTCACGCTTCAAGCCTAATTGTCATTCGCGTAACGGGACATATTAGAGTATAAAACTATTCCTCTCAGCTTGTCTATTTTGTTGCTTTAGGTCTAGTATGAATATGTAATACTTTCTCATGAATGAAATCATCCAAGTTTATTCATTCATCTGTTCTTCACATTTCAAGTGTTTGAACTCGGTCGGGCGATATTTATTTCACAACTTTTCACCTTTTTTACTTCGGTCCTTTTGGTTTTCTGGGATTACATAGCAAAATAAATTGCATTGTGTTAATAGTGGTACTGGACTGGTTAGACTTCCTAATGGTTCTTCACTGCACGTTTCTCAAGTTGGAAGGTCTTTTGTCACTAAGGATCTTGTCCTTAATGTCCTCAAGATCCTATGTTTTCGTTGCAATTAGTTATTTATGAGTAAGTTGACTACAGACAAAAATTATGTATTGACATTTTTCTATAAATTTTGTGTGATATAGGCCCTTTCCTCGAAGTGGCTGATTGGAGTGACTAAAGAGCGAGATCAGCTGTATGTTTTGGAGGAGAGACATGGTTCACCACCAGTGGCTCATGAATTATATGTTTTCTTAACCGGCATTTCATTTACTATTTCCTTTTTCAATTACCAAAACTACTATCATGTATTGAACTCATGTATTGTGTGATATTTGGGGTCCATATCGAACTTTACAATTAACTAGTGCTTAGTTCTTTTGACGATAGTAAATGATTTTAGTAGATGCACTTGAATTTTCCTTATGAGGGACAAGTCTAAATCCCATCAGCTTCTCATAAATTTTTATAATTAGGTTCCTTTAGAAAAAACTGGAACAAACTTGATACACTCGGATACCAATATGTTAGGAATCTTGACTCAAATCTGATATACAATGATATTAATTTGAGAAGCGGAACTTAACACCCAATACTGGATTCGATTCAAGTACTATAACTCACACAAGAGAAGTAAACAAAAGGTAAAAGAGAGCAAAGAAAACACACAATGATTTACATGGAAAACCCTCTTCAATCGAGAGGGAAAAACCATGGGCAAAGATGGAGAATCTTTATTAATCACAAATAATGGAAGAATTACAATGACACTTCTTCTTAACGAGATCTATAGAGAATTACTGAATCACTCCCTCTAAACTCTCGTAATGCTCTCAACCGAATGTGACGGTGCTCTCTTTCTTACTTGGATGCGTAAACCAAGGCCCTAAACCCATATTTATACTAAATGGCTAGGATATGTGGAAACAACCCCTCGATCGACGCGTTTCTCTCTAGTCGGTCAGTGGTACCACCCAATCAATTGGCTTGCTCACGGCGAGACTCTTGATTAAAAACATAAATTTGAGGCATCTTCCTAACAAACCTCCACCTTGACTCAAATTTATACGTAAGCAAAATTTCTCCACCTACTCCACAAAACACCCCTCACACGGGTTATCTAAACAAAATAGAAAACCTAACCGATTCCAAGGGATGCTTGAACTTCTTGCTAGGTAGCAACTGAGTGAACTGGGAGGTTATCAGCAATGTCGAGCTTTTTCTTCTCTGAATTGGCTCTTGACACATCTTCTGAAACAGCCATCCACTGCTGAACTGTGTTACTTAACAGAAACTGAACTCCCTCCGGCTTATTCACCTGAACTAAATCACAAAAAATGGATGACATCTTCTATGGACTTAATAATGAAGACTCATCAAACGTCACATCGCTACTTGTCAAGATTTGCTTAAAGCGAACTCTTTTTTGCTTCCCATAAAAGCCTTGTTCATAAGATTTCAGTCCTTTAGACTGACCACACAACGAGCCCCTTTTACTAAGCTTAGGCAGACCCTTATCACCTGAATGATCCAACCTCGTGCCCCATGACTTTGTGATACCTAGCTCTGTCAACGATGATGATGAAGATATTTTAACTAATCTTGCAACTCTGGAACCGACAAGTTTATATAATGTTCCTACTCTTCTACCTTTAATCACAGCTAAAGTACCCTTAACGACCTTCATAACTCCATATTTAGCTGTGTACCTGTACCCATATGACTCAAGAGTACCTAAAGAGATGGGATTCTTCTTCAAAACAGGAATGTGACGAATATCACTCAAAGTCCTGATAGCCATTGAACATCTTAATACGAATTGTTCCTATACCCAAAACTCTGCATGTAGCATCATTACCCATCAAAGCAACTCCACCTTGAATTGACTCATACGTAGAAAACCAATCTCAATTGGGACGAACATGATAGGAGTAGCCCGAATCCAAAATCCAACTATCTCTAAAACTGGACAGAAGTTCAGACGCAGACAGTATATCACCATCATTCTCATCTTCAACTACAACAGTGGCTGCTGTGGATCTCTGGTCATACCTGTTATCTGCTTCTAGTTTCCTCTTAAGCTTGTAATAGTCTCTCTTAATATGCCTTTTCTTATGACAGTAATTACAGGATATATCTTGATGTCTAGGCTTAGACTTGTTTTCACTATGATCATATTCTTTAGACTCGGTTCTCTCACTTACAAATAAACCACTACCTGAGTTCTGAATAGAGTCAGACAACTCTTTATCTACTCTTTCTTTACTGAGGAGGTTTCTCTTAACCTCATCAACTGTGATAGTTGACCTACCACCATAAATCATGCTTTCTACAAAGCTTCTATAAGAGGTAGAGAGTGAACATAACAATAACATTACTTGATCTTCATCCTTAGGAGCATCATTAAGCTCCTTTAATTCTTGAATTAATGAATTAAATTCATTAACATGATTATTAAGTGACGTACGAAACGTGAATAACCGTCGCTTAACTGCAAGTTTGTTGGAGACGGACTTGAAACAAAACATCTCTTGTAATTTCTCTCACAACTCCTTAGCGGTCTTTAATTCCAGAACTTCTGTCAAAAAGTTATCAGTAAGACACATCTAAATTGCCATAAGAGCCCTTTCGTCTAACTCCTCCCACTGTGTTTCAGATAAACTCTCAGGTTTTTTTTTTTTTCTTTCCCATCTAAAGCTTTCTTCAAGCCATTCTGAGTCAAGACGCCCTTAACGTGAACTTGCCATAAACTAAAACTGCCTTGACCATCAAACTTCTCAACTTGAAATTTAATTGCATATGTCATAGTACCAAATCGAACAAATGCGGGCTCTGATACCAATTTGTAGAGAAATCTTGAACAATTTGATATGCTCTGATACCAATTGTTAGGAAAAACTGGAACAAACTCGTTACACTCAGATACCAATTTGTTAGGAATCTTGACTCAAATTTGATATACTATGGTATCAATTTGAGAAGCGGAACTTAACACCCAATACTAGATTTGATTCAAGTATTATAACTCACACAAAAGAAGTAAACAAAAGTTAAAAGAAAACAAAGAAAACACACAATGATTTACGTGGAAAACTCTCTTCAATCGAGAGGGAAAAACCGCGGACGAAGATAGAGAATCTTTATTAATCACAAATAATGAAAGAATTACAACGACACTTCCTCTGAACGAGATCTATGGAGAATTACTGAATCACTCCCTCTAAACTCTCGTAATGCTCTCAAACAAATGTGATGGTTCTCTCTTTCTTAATTGGATGCATAAACTAAGGCCCCAAATCCATATTTATAGTTAACGGCTAGGGTACGCGGAAACAGACTCCCAATCGATCGGCCAACACTGATCAATCGGCCCCTCTTTTGCAGCTCTTCTTGACTTTTTCTCCAGCGTTGCTCTCCGATCAATCGGTTGTGCCACCCAATTGATCGGCTTGCTCACAGTGAGACTCGTGCTTAAAAACATAAATTTGAGACATATTCCTAACAGGTTCGTAAACACTTTGGTATGTAGGTTAAACAAATACGAAGTGGTAATGGGCAAGAGTTTCAATACAGTCCTTTGTTGGACTATTATGGGGGGAATGGAATTTGTTAAAATTTCAACGGCCCTTTTAGGCCTGACTCAACAAGAGACCGGAAGTATCAATCTGCTACGATACCATGTTGAATTTAGACTAGACAAGAATAAAATAAATTAAGAAAAATGGAATGAGACTTGGATATACATATTGAGACTTGGATATGTTATTCATGAACAAAAGCTCCTATTTATAATACAATCAAGGAAAATGAATGATGCAACCACCAACCAGGATTGGCAGGTGTGGCTTGGTGGCTAGCAAGTTGGCGAGCATGCTTGCGGCTGGGAAGATTGTATGTGGCCAGGGTTAGGGTTTTTACATCTAATAGGATATGTTAGCTTAGGAAAAGTGTTTTAGACTAGCAAAGATTCATTTATGATTTTATCTTTTAAATCATTAATATTATTTTAAGGTTTTAGTTCCTCTATATAAGCGAGAGGAAGTCTAGGGTTTTGAATCAGTTCAATTGTTTAAGAAATTTTTACCATTGTTTATGTATTATTTCTAGTTCTCTGGGTAAAAATTTAGTTAGACTCTTTATTCTCCTTTGTTCTTAATTATTTTCGTAATAAGAATTTAAAAGAAGGCTGTTGAACCTTATGTTTCCCTTATTTTCCATCTATACTGTATCATTGAAAAGACTATCATTAATGATTTTTATCTCCAGCCTAACTTTGAAAAGGGCCTTTGAAAGAAGGTAATTTTGGAATAATTGGATACCCCTAGAATGGGGAGCCCTCTCGTATATATAGAGTTTTACATATACATGATGATAGGCTGAATGGACCTGATATATACAATTATAACTCATTACAAATATAGCCCGCTATACAGTATACTCTAACATCCCCTCTCAACCGAAGCAGGAGATTAACGAATGCAAAGGTTGTGTCTGAATAGAAGGATGAGTTGATGTGGCAGATTCTTGGTAAAGATATCAACTATCTATTGTGATGAAGGTATGTGAAGGACCCGAACAAGACCCATGTGGACGCGCTCTCTAATGAAGTGAATATCAATCTCAATATGCTTGGTACGAATGTGCTGCACAGGATTGGTGGACAGATATATAGCCGAGACATTATCGTAGTAAAGCAAAGTGGCACGTGGAAGAAGAAGAAGACCAAGCTCACCAAGGAGAGAGCGTATCCAGCAACACTCAGACACGGCATTAGCAACTGCCTTATACTCGGCCTCAACGCTAGAATGTGAAACTATAGGTTGACATTTAAAGGACCAGTAAATAAGATTACCTCCAAGAAAAACACAAAAACCGGATGTAGATCGACGAGTATTAGGATATCCGGCCCAGTCTGCATCAGAATATGTCACAAGGTGATCCACGCGAGAAGAAGAAATGGTTAATCCATAATCAATGGTGCCCTTGATGTATATGAGAATGCGTTTGACAGCCATTCAATGAGGTAAACGTGGAGTATGCATAAACAAGCATACTTGTTGCACAGCATAAGAGATATCGGGACGAGTGAAAGTAAGGTACTGAAGAGCACCAACTGTAGATCGATATAAGGTAGGATTGAGCATAAGATCTCCGTCATCTTTCGAAAGTTTTGACTTGGAATCTGTACGCGTGGCTACAGGCTTGCAGGAGAGCATGTTGGTCTTATCAAGCAGGTCATGAGCATATTTAGACTGAGATAAGAAGAGGCCATCTGAAGAGTGGGAAACCGAGATTCCAAGAAAATAATTAAGCAGCCCCAAATCAGTCATATCGAATTCAGAACATAGAGAACAAAGTATAGCTTGAAGAAGCATATTCAAAGATGCCGGAAGCACAATATCATCCACATAAACCAACAGTATAGCCATGTCGCTGCCACGATGTAAAATAAATAGTGAAGAATCAGACTTACAACCGGTGAAGCCAAGCGTGCACAGAAAGGAGGCGAAGCGATTGTACCATGCTCGGGGTGCCTGCTTAAGGCCATAAAGAGACTTGTTCAATACCATGAAGAGGTTTCACAATACCAGCTTTGGAATGTGTGACCATAGGATGAAGAGATCGGGAAGCATCCCGAGGCTGGCACGGTGCATCGGTCTTGGCTTGAACATGGGGCAAACTGGGCACCGATGTGGTGACCCATGGCAAGGAGTCCGGCTGCAGTGGTATGACGGGCGGAGAAGTCGGGTCTGTTTCGGCGAAAGGGGAAGAAGCAAGAGGTGATGAGAACACTTGATGGAGCCGATTCATTGTTTCTTAAGAGAAGGTACCCACCCGAGAGAGGAAAATCTGTTTCATCAAACACAACATGTCTAGAAATAATGACTTTGTTAGTAGAAAGATCTAAGCATTTGTACCCCTTATGATTCGAAAGATAGCCCAGGAAAATACATAAAGTAGACCAAGGTGCAAGTTTATGTGGAGTAGTAATAGTCAAATTGGGATAGCAAGCACTCCCAAAAACATGATGGTGATCATAGTCAACCTTTTGTTTATATAAGGGTTGATATGGGATCTTTTTCTTTATAGTAGTAAAGGGTAATAGGTTGATGATATGAGTAACAGCTGAAACAGCCTCAACCCAATACTCTAGAGGCATACAAGCTTGAAAAAGGAGAGATCGCATCACATTGCCAATAGCTCTGTGCATACGTTCAGCTTTCCCATTTTGTTGGGATGTATGAGGGCACGAGACCCGGCTAAGAATGCCTCGCTATATAAAAAGTGCATTAAAATCATGATTAATATATTCAGTCCCATTATCACATTGAAACTATTTGATTTCCCACCCAAATTGATTTAAGATAAGTGCATGGAATTGAAGAAACAAATCAAACACCTCTGATTTAGAACGCATCGGGTAAATTCACACAAAATAAGAATAATCATCCAAAAATAACAATTAATATTTATAACCATCGAAACTAAAAACAGGTGATGTCCATACATCAGAATAAATAATGTCAAAAGGACACGTAGTACTAGAAACAGACTTCTGAAAAGGTAAACGATTATCATTGCCTAGTTGTCAAGCATGACACAAACTAGACTCTAAGGGACTAGAACAGGAAATAAATTTTTGTTTGACTAAGGATGACAAAACGGGCTCTCCTGGATGGCCTAAGCAACGGTGCCAAACAGAAGAGGAGACTCGTGAAGCAAAGAACGATGTAGTGACGGTATTTGATCCTGGTACTGTGAAGAGAGGCCTCGGACTAACACAGTGGATGGTAGTTGACTTCAATTTAGGATCCTTAATAGAAAAACCAAAATAGTCAAATTCGAGGAGACAATTGTTATCTGAACAGAATTGATGAACGAAAAGTAAATTTTTGGAGAGACCAAGAACAAATAAAACTTTGTTTAAAACAAAGTGACCTGCAGGAATAGATATGAAACATGACCCATTACCAGCAATGGAAAGACAAGCACCATTACCAACTAAAATTTTATCAGACCCGACGTATGGAGACAAGGGTGCTAGGATACCTGGATTATTTGTCATGTGAGAGGAGGCCCCGCTATCCATGACCCAAAAGGGGTTAAGAGTAGGGGTTGTATAATATGGTGGAGAGAACTAACTTGCATCAAAACCCGGGTAAAAACCATAACCAGTGGTATAAACATTATTTACTGAATGAAAATTGTGGATTAGAAATATTACCACCCGAAGAAGTAGAACCGAAAGGAGGAGGTCGTATTGTGTGTTGAACTAGGGATAAACGACATGTACGACATTCCCCTATACTTTGGACCCCACATACTCGACATCCACTGATTTCCATAACCACGACTGTTTTTACCACTACCACGTCCATTACCACGATCTCCACGTCCATGACCATTACCTCGACCATTACCATATTGATTTCCAAAACTGGACTGGTGTTGGTGAGCGGGGAAAGCGGTTGGCTGCTCGATGGCAGCCGATTACTGCTGTGCCGTGGCGGCTCCCACAACCGTGGACGGCTGGGTGGCTGGGGGTGCAGCCGGAGAACCGGCGGCTAGGAGAATAGGTGGAGTACGTGCATTGATATTCTTAAGGCAAGGTTCTTCATTCATCAACATAGATCGGGCCTCAATAAAGGACGAGAAGGGAACACGAGATGTAATAGATGTACACACAGCACTGAAATCCTTTTCATTAGACATACCATCCACAGTGGCTAGAACCATATCAATATCAGTAATAGAGGCAAACTTAAGATTGTCAGCCAGAGATTTAATCTTCGTGAGATATGCTAACATGGAGAGAATTCCTTTCTTAATATTGGTCAATTCACGTTTAAATTGTAACTGACGTGATTGGGCAAAGTCAGTAAAACGCCGGGTGATAGAATTCCAAAGTGATGCAGCAGTTATATCATCATCACTAACATACACAGCACTAGCAAGGTCGGGAGAGATAGTACCGAGTATCCAGGGGATGAGAAGATTATCAATTTGTCTCCATTAGTGATAATTGGGATCTGAAACAGCAGGTTGAGCAGAGGTCCCATCAAGGTGATCATCCACAGCATAACCTCACAAGTAGAGAGAAAAGAGTTGCACCATACTAAACATGTGGAGGGATCGGTCAGATCTAATGTAGAAGAAATTTGATGTCTGATATTTGAGACACTGAATGGGGAGGGAAGGGCCAGACCACCAGCCGCACCAGCGGTAGAAGGCTGGACGATGGCGTGGGGAGTGGTGGTTAAGGAGGTCGCATCAGCCATGAGGAAGAAGTTTGGTTGGAGGTGGTGTGCAACGACAGCGGCGGCGCTAGGGTTTCGAGGTGAGGCTGTGCCGGTGCTAGGGTTAGGGAAAAAAAAAATCGGCTAGGATTTGTTTTATTTTACGAGAGAGTTAGGGTTTGCTCTGATATCATGAAAGAAGGTAATTATGGAATAATTGGATACCCCTAGAATGGGGAGCCCTTTCGTATATATAGAGTTTTATATATACATGATGATAGGCCTAATGGGCCTGATATATACAATTATAACTCATTACAAATATAGTCCACTATACAGTCTCACAGTCTTACAAGGTGAAGAGCCTTGAGAAATCATGTTCAATCGTATTTTAGAGTAGAGGTCCAAACACTTGAGCAATCTGTGCCAGGTTAGGAATTAGGATAGATAGGGAGTTTGAGTCTGTCATTAAGGTCACTGAATGTATAGAACACGAGGAAGCTAGTGACTAGAAATCTATCCCTTAATCCCCTCTACCCAATCCTCTAGGTTTTATGGAGATTCTTGTTTGGAACATAAATGGGCTGAATTTAGGTAAAAAGAGATCAACTATTCTTCATTTGGTGAGAAAACAATACCTCATACTTCCTTTGTGGCCAACAGACCAAAATACAAACTTTCAATGAACGAGCCATATCTAAAATTTGGGGTCATAGATTTAATGGGTGGAGGAACGCTGCATCTGTTAGGGTGTCGGGTGGACTTATTTCGGTTTGGAACACCAAGTCCTTCTAACATCTTTGTGACACTTGGAAGGATTGTTGTTTCAGAACAGTGGATTTCAAATGGGTTCAAATGCACGATTATCAATGCTTATGCCCCTTGTATTAGATCAGATCGCCAACAATTGTGGGAGAATTTAGCTCAACTGAAGCATTCCATTAATCTCCCAATCATTGGGGTAGGAGATTTAAATGAGGTCTTATCTCCTGAGGATAGAAAAGGTTGTCAAAATCCCACGCCATACATGGTTGCCTTAAAATTTCATACAAAAAACATCACTCTTAAACCTTCCATTGTATGGGCAAAATTTCATTGGCGTAGAGGGAACTCGATGAGTAGAATCAATAGGAGGTTCCTTGGTGCTCTGCCTTTGCCCTTTTTAAGCTCATAGGCTTCACTGGAAAAATCTCACACCATGCACCCTTACTAGTTAACAGAGCCAAAATAGATTGAAACTCCGACTCTTTTAAATTAATAAAAAGGCATTTAAATTCTTGTTGCACTTATAAAATGCCCCTAAGTTTTTGTTGTATTAAAAAAAATGCCCCTCTCCGGTGTGATGGCATCCTTTTTTATCAACCGAGTTGACGTGGCAACTGGATATTGTTAATGCTATCGTAAAATGACAAAAATAGCTTTCAATAACCAATTTTTAAACAGATTAGACAAAACAAATAGTTTTTACATAGTATATCTTCTCGAATTTTTGTGCTTATAAAGAAAGAATAAATGAATTGAGGGGTAGCTTTGTAATTTTACTATATCATTTATAAAAAACAGTTGTCATTTTAGATTTGTCAATAGAAAATAATTTCATTACGCCGGAGAGTGGCCTTTTTATTAATATGATAAAAACCTAGAGGTCTTTTAATTAATTTAAAATTGTTAAAGTTCTTTGTATTATATCCAAAAAAATCGAAATACTAAAATATAAATAACCCTAATAAACTTAGCCTATCTATTTAAACTCAAAATTATCTTTCACTTAACTACTATACTAGATTTTCCTCATTTGATGCATGGATGATAATCAAATTTTGAATAACTAAAAATTTTATATTGGAAATAATTTATATAATATAATTTTCTTTGCTAATAACTGGTATCACAATTTAAAATTATATGTTCTCATAGCAAAATTATTTTTCCATCTCATACTTTTTTCATTTTAAACCTTTCACATTTCTTTTGATGACTACCAAGGAGTAGTCAGGCCTTTTTTGATGCTCTGATTGCTGTTTCATTGTCTTTTTAATTAATTGCAAGAAATTAGTCTAAAAGGCCTTCCAAATAGGTAGATGTATAAACTTTTTGGAAGGTCACTTAAAAAAAAACAACTTTTCAACTTATATTCTAATTTTTTTTTCTTTATTTTGTATTTTTCATTCAAATTTTATTTGAAATTGGATAAACTTGTACTAGTGACTCCTGTGCATTGTACAGTCAGGTGTCAATATTTTAAATAACTTTGAGATATAGTTAGTATATGTACATCATGAGCTTACTTTTGTAATATTTGATCGATCATCAAAGTCAATAACATCATCATTCTAAAATATACTTTAATTTCGTATGAAATGTAACTATTTTAATTAATATTTTTGATCAATTGATTTATTAAATTATCTTAGAAAATATGTGTAAAATTTTCGAACTTTTTGACCATTGATAACTCAAATAAAGCAAAGGGTGCCACGTGATAAATTCTTTAATATTGAACAAAATATAAAAAATTTTAAGAAATTTTTATGCTTTTTTTTGAAGTTTTTCATATTTCTTTTAGCATGTTCAATATATTTTTATCAATTCACAAATACTAGTTTTTTAACAACATGTTCTTAATTGTTTATATTTTTTCCCATTATTTTATTCTTTTTTTTAATTTGATGTTATCTCTTCAAAGTATGTAGATTACTCTAAAATTAGAACTAAGGTGTCATTTGAATTGTTCGAACAGGCTACCTTTCTCTGAAAATTTTTTTAATTTAATTATTTTTCTACAGCATGAATGTTATGCTTTCTCTAATTTTTTTTTTTTTTTTTTGATTTATAAGTAGATAGAGTAGATGTAATTGTTAAGTCTATTATTTCTAGTGTTCGGTCTAGATTTAACTTCTTGTATAAGGATTAGGTCGTTTTTGTTGTGGTGCCCTTTTTTGGTTGATTTGTTGGGTGCCTCTTTTGGAGTTGTTTTTGTGTTTTTGTTTCATTGAGTTGTGTTTGTTTTGGTTGGTTTGTTATATATGATATTGCGCTTGCCGTTTGGCAAAATATAAGTAGATACAGTACTTATTTTTTTCTTTAATTAGCAATAGTGTCGCAATACATAGCAGACAACCCGACTAAGCAAGCCTTGAGTCAACCCGTAAAAGAACGGGGACCAAACTGAGAAAACCAAACAAACAGGAAGACAAGCAAAAATAGGCAAAATACAACGAGCCTCAAACACCATTAGGCAAGACACAAAAGCGTGGCCAACTAAAAAATAGAAAAATAGGACAATGAAGTCGTAAATCTATAGATAAAGCATATATAATTTTCATTAAAAAGTGTTTTATTTATTTTCACTTTTAAAATCCCTTTCAAATCTCAAATGAGGATCTTCTTTTTATTTTTTTATTTTTTTTGGTGCACTTCTTTTGTCATCTTTAATCTATCTTTATGAACTTTATAAAGAAATTTTTTGAAGTAAAACTTTTATCTGTACCCTTAAATTAAGCGGATTGGGTATATGAATTATGCATTATTTTGATTGTTTTTTCTTTATAGTATCAGTTTATTCTAAAAATTGGTTTGGAAGATATTTATGTCAATTGTATATAGAGGGATGATTCACATATGGAAGGATAATTCATGTATATATTGAGAGAAGAGTTATGGTAACATACCTAACAGGGTGCTAGGGTATCATATATATAGAGAAACTAAGGAAAGCACAATTACAAAAAAGCCCTTGGGCTAATAATAATATAAATAACTCTATTATCCTAATACGCCCCCTCAATCTGTACTCGGGGGATCAACGTGCAAATTGGCTTTGTGGCTGCGGAAACAAGCAGTAGCCAACCCTTTAGTAAAAATATCAGCAACCTGCTTGGTAGTAGGAGTAAATCGAACCTGGATGTCACCCTTGACAACCTTTTCACAAACATAGTAAAAATTGACATCAACGTGTTTGCTACGATCATTAGAGATAGGATTTGCAACAAGGTAAGGAGCAGACACGTTATCACAGTAAATAAGAATCGGACCAGTGTGTCGCAAACCCAAGTCACGTATCAAGTATCGGATCCAATCACACTCTGCTACGACTTTGGCAACGGCACTATACTCAGACTCAGTGGGAGACTTTGCAACTGTAGGTTGCTTTTTAGCGCGCCAGGAGATGAGATTAGGACCAAGGAAAAGAGCGAAACCTGTAGTAGAGCGTCGCGTATTAGGACAACCATCCCTATCAACATCAGCGTAAGCGGTGACTGAGGTGTAAGACCCAGGAGTAATGGTGAGACAGTGATCAGGAGTGAGCTTGAGGTATCGCAGGATGGGCTTCACCATTTGCCAATGAAACGTCGTGGGAGCATGCATGAACTGGGACACACGGTAAACCGCAAAGCATATGTCGGGATGGATCATGGTTAAGTACTGGAGTGCACCCATTGGACTACGGAACTCGGTGGGATTGGCTAGGAGGTCCCCATCAGTAAAAGAAAGTTATGCTTGGGCTGGTATCGGTGTTTGTACAGGTTTGGCCTCAAGCATGTCATGCTTGCGAAGAAGGTCCAGGGTATATTTGTGCTGAGAGAGGAAAAGGCCATGGCGGGATCGTTTGGCCTCAATACCGAGGAAATAGTGAAGCGGACCGAGGTCTTTCATAGCAAACTGAGTGGATAGGGAGGCGGTTACTAAGAAGCGCAGGGTTAGAGCCGGTGAGGATGATGTCATAAACATAGAGCAAAAGGCACACAATGCTGGTAGGGGAGTGATGAATAAATAGGGAAGAATCTGCCTTACTACAGCAGAACCCAAGACTAAAGAGGAACATGCTAAATCTGTGAAACCAGGCCCGGGGAGCCTGTTTTAAGCCATACAGGGCTTTGCATTGTCGAAATACATGCGTAGGGAATGTAGGGTGGACGAACCCAAGTGGCTGACGCATGTACACTTCCTCATTCAAAAAACCATGTAAAAATGCATTTTTCACATTAAGTTGGCAAATGGGCTAGGATTTTGTAACAGCAAGGGCCAGTATGAACCTGATAGTCGTGGGTTTTACAACAGGGCTGAACGTTTCGGTGTAATCAATACCTTCATGCCGATGAAAGCCCTGGGCAACAAGGCGAGCCTTGAAGAGATCAACTGAACCATCTGGTTTATACTTGACCCTATATTTCCAAGTGCCCCCAACAACATTGTGAGAAGGAGAGGGAGGTACGAGATCCCAAGTGTAATTTTGAATAAGAGCATTAAATTCCTCAGCCACGGCTTCCTGCCTTTGAAGGTTTTTCACAGCCTGATAAAAAGAAGTGGGTTCCTGAATCACAACAACGGAGCCGAGGGATAGGATGTGCTTGGTCTTGTGAATTACGTCCTTAAGACGCGTACGCATGAGGTGGCCACGCTAGATAGGAGAGGAATCCTTCGGGATCGTAGGCGTGGCAACACTTGAGATAGAATAGGGGAGAGGCTGAGAGGTAGGGATGGGACTGGCTAGAGGCGTGGGTGAAGAACCACCCGAGACGCTCCTTGGAGCCGACGGGCCTGCACCACAAGGGTGAGACGAAGGAGTCCCACGAGCACCTGCGTCAGCATTGGTCGGAGTGGGAACCGGGGCTGGTGCAGCCTGCTGGACCAAAGGCATGGTAGCTGTAGACATTGCACTGGGGAGAAGGGGAAGGGGAAGGGGAACCTCAACAAGTTCACTAGACGGGGGCACCGTGCAACTAGACACTAACGTGTGGTATGGGAAAATATTTTCAACAAAATGCACATGATGACTGATATAAACACGACCAGTAGTGGGGTCTAAACAGCGGTAACCTTTGTACCGGGTGGCATATCCCAGGAAAACACAGGGGAGGGAGCGCTGGGCTAATTTATGAGCGGTACGGGATGTGATGTTGGGAAAACAAGCACACCCAAAGACCTGAAAAAGGTTATAATTAGGGGCCTGATGAAAAAGCTTTTCAAAGGGAGACAAGTTACGCAGTAAAGGAGTCGGTAGCCGATTAATAATATAACAGGCAGTGTAGGCGTCTTCTGCCCAAATTTCAAAAGGACGTTGGGTTTGAAGGAGAAGGGTCCGTACCATTTCACTTAAATGTTGATGCTTACGTTCCGCCACTCCATTTTGCTGTGGAGTATTAGGACATGAAAGACGAAAGTGAATACCGTGAGTGCGACAAAGGGCCACCATTTACCTGTTGTCAAACTCACGACCTCCATAACTTTGAAAACACTTAATTTTAGTGAAAAACTGATTTTCAACAAAAATCTTAAAGTCGGAGAAGATGGAGTACACTTCGTCTTTCCGTTGTATCGGATAAAGCCAAGAGAAGCGAGAGTAGTCATCAATAAAAATCACATAGTAACGTAAAGCCGAAGTTGATTGAACTGGAGATTGCCAAACATCGGGATGAATTAACTGTAAAGGAGCAGTTGTTGTATGTAAAACAAGAGTAAACGGTAAACGACGAGACTTACCTGGACAACAAGCCTGACAATGGGAAATAGAACTAGAGCTAAAACGTAGTAAACAACGTGAACGTAAAACATCACAAACTGAGTGACCTAAATGTTCTAGGAGCCGATGCCACAGATCTGGGGGTGCAGTTTGGGCAACAAGTCCTATGAAATGTAGAGAAAAGCCATATAGAGGACCGTTATTGCGCATCTTGAGTAGGGGCATCCCTGTAACCTTGTCCTTAACACAAAAAGAGGAAGAGTCAAACTCAATACAGTAGTTGTTGTCACGACACAGTTGTTTAACAGATAAAAGATTACAAGTGAGACCAGGCACTAGAAGGACGTTAGATAGTTTTAAATCCTGCTTGGGAGCTCGTAATTTAGAGGAGCCAGTATGGGTAACAGGTAACAAGGATCCATTACTAACTTGAATAGATTTAAAACTAGTGTACGGCGAAATATTTTGTAAAACACTTGTGTTAGAGGTCATACGATTAGACGCTCCAGACTTAGGGTACCACGTAGGATCAGCAGAGTCCGCAACCGACAAGGCAGAGAAGGAGTGGGAGAGATCGGTTTGAGCAACGCGGTGGGGGCAAAGAGAAGCAGCAGGGCCAACCTGATGACAAATCTGACAAACAACGGGACCAAAGCCGAGTATACCTGCTTGCGGTGGATGAGAAGCATAGTCGGTATTGTTGAACCAAGATTGCGGTGAAGTGAGTGCAGCTCCAGAGTTGACCGTCCCTGTCCCCGAGGTTGGCGACTGACCATATGACCTGTCGTGACCCCCTTGACCTCCTTGGCGATTGGAGTTGCGCCCACGACCCTTACGCCCATGACCACTACGACCCCGGCCATGACCCGACGAGTCAGATGGTGCACCTGACACGGCAAGGGCATGCGCATGATCGAAGGAAGATCATGACTGAATCTGGGAGATGGCAGCTTCGTCATCCAGTAGTGTAATTTTAAGGCACTCAAAGGGAAGTTCCCGAGAGGACTGACGAGTAAATGTACCGAAGGCCGCACATTCCAGTGGAATACCAAAGACGGCATAGTGCATTAATTCACGATCCAAGATAGGAGAATCTATGGCAGCAAGGTTATCGGCAATGGTCTTAAGCTGAGTTAGGTATGCAGTCATGGTTTTGTTATCTTTGCGGAGAGTGACAAGTTGGGAACGGAGGTCAAATTCTTTGGCAAGAGAGTGGTTACAGAATCTTTTAGCTAGAGTATCCCACATGGCCTTGGAGGTTGGGTGATGGATAACATCATTGAGGACTAGGCGAGCGAGAGAAGCTGAGGGACAGGCCCTAATACTCTGATCAATACAAACCCAAGTTTGATGATCAGGGTTAGAGATGAAGGCACCAGTGGGGATTTGAATTTGAGGGCAAGGTACGAGCCATCAAGAAAGCCCATTAAGCGATGGGCAAGAAGGAGCATGGAGACTTGTTCATGCCAGGTATGATAATCTGTTGGGGTATCAAGTTTAACAGTAACCAGGCTTGTGAAAGACGATGTAGGGAGGGGAGCAGAAGGGAGGGTCGGTTGGTGATACCCAGAGAAGGGCACGGCTAGGGAACCGGGAGGGGTAGGAGATAGGCCAGAGATTGAGGATGCATGATCAATGCCTAGAGGCATAAAGAATAAACTTTGCGAGCTGTAATTGGGAAGGGACATACCATAGGCGTACCCGGCAGAGGGAGCAGAGGTGACGGCGGGACGAAGAGAGCCAAGAGTTGGGGGTATGGACGGTCGGCCAGTGATGAGTTGGGTTGTCGGTGATAGGTTTACCGGGGAAGGGTGGTCGACTGTGGTCAGAGTGGTTGGAGAGGAGGAGGAGGGGGTGATGGGTTGCAAGCCATAGATTCACCAATCGAAGAGGAATACACGGACTATACCTCCTGAGATCGGATCGGAGAGACGAGGCTGCGGCCGGACGTGAGGAGAGGAGGCTGCAGCTTGGTGTGAAGAAGGGCGATGATGCAAGGGAGAACGGCCGTGTGGAGAAGAGGGGTTCGGGAGAACGGTCGGTTGTTCTTGCCGGAGAGGGACGGCGGCGGCACAACACGAGTGAGTGGCAGCCGGACATGCAGCGGCACGAGGGTGAGGCGCTGTGGGAGGGGTTCGTGTGGTGATTGGGGTGAGGGAGGAGGTGCGGCGGCACACCTGATTTGGGGTTAGCGTTTCTGTTTACCCGATTTTTCCTTTTTTTTTTCGAGAAGAGGGTATCAAGGGTAGTGCTCTGATACCATGTGAGAGAAGAGTTATGGTAACATACCCAACAAGGTGCTGAGGTATCATATAT
This sequence comes from Simmondsia chinensis, assembly GCA_018398585.1. Lineage (NCBI taxonomy): Eukaryota > Viridiplantae > Streptophyta > Magnoliopsida > Caryophyllales > Simmondsiaceae > Simmondsia > Simmondsia chinensis. The sequence goes on along the minus strand of JAGTTD010000013.1, from coordinate 33,108,848 downwards.
ATAGAGAAACCAAGGAAAGTACAATTACAAAAAAAACCCTTGGGCTAATAATAATATAAATAACTCTATTATCCTAAACATAAATAACACTATGCGAAAAATATTACACAATATAAAAGCCCGTGGCACGTTGAATGTAACAATATTTTAAGTAGACTTACCTCACTAATTTTTCCTTAAATATTGATTCTTAAACAACCACTTCAATCACAGAAAAAGCAAAACAGTAGATGTATAAACTAACCTGTTTAAAGGAACATGCCAAATTCGAGATTCATCTCGATATATAGACTTTGTTGAAGACAGAATACTGTATTGACTCTGGCTTTATCCACTGAATCAGTAGTACATCTTGGGTCGCTGCATATTTATAAGAAAATTTAACACAAAATTTATTTCCTAATCAGCCATCTTTGCGTTAAGAATAAGTAAAAAATAGAGTAATTACTCACTGTCAATTTGTTGAAGACCCCAACAATTGTAATAATTTGGCAAACAATGAACCTATATGGATGAGAAAACCTTAGATGATAAGCAGGCGTGAAAATTTGTTTATGAGTACTCTAAATTTTATATTGCGTTGTACAATACCATTTTTGGAAACCGCTACTTAACTTTATTCTTAGTTGGTGTGGAAATTTTGATTGCCAAAGAAATTTACAATGTATAGATAATAATTTTTGCAAACTGACATTCTTCTTGGTGGGTGTTGGATGGCATGGTTGAATGCCAAAATTTTGACATTTTTGGATGCATCGTGTAATGGAATTTTTGGGCTACGGGAAGGTTCAATTGCCTTCCCTTTTGAATTTTATTAACTGGAATAAAATGAACAAAAGAGTTTCATAAACTCGTTTCTCAGAGGTCGATAAATCGAGATTATAAAAAGAAGAGAATAATCTATTGGAAGTTTTAATTAGCTACCGAAAACTAACTCCTCTTCTCCTCTATATAGAGGATAACAAATGAATTTGAATTCAAAATTTGAATTCAAATTTATAAGATTTGGAAAGTAAATTAGCAAATAAGGAAAAAAAATCAGCAAATAAAAGAAAGTAACAAATAAGTTAGCAAAAATCTCGACTGAATCTCGACTTAATCAAAGCTGGCGAAGTTGGAGTTGCGCCATGCTTTTCCTTGCGCTAAGCTCGCTAGCAAGCCCTCACGGTACTGCCTAGTCTTGCCATCGTCATCTCATCAAGCTCCAAGTTCCCCTCATGCCAAGCTCTTAGCTAGTTGCATTATCCTCCCGGGGTTGGAGAGGATTCATCCTCGAATCTTATGGATCAACACTGTTGTTCTCGCCACCAAAGTACGGACTGAGGTGCTTGACATTAAAAATGTTAGAAGTTTGCATACAAAGCAAAAGTTGCAGACGGTAAGCATTGTCGTCGATTTTCTCAAGAACTGCCAAGGGCCCTATCTTACGGGCTGTGAGCTTGTTATATTTGCAAGGCAGGAAGCGTTCTTGTGTCAAGATTTCCCAAACCTTCTCACCAACTTGGAATTGAACACCCCATCATCTGCTGTCACGATCGTCTTTGTACTTGGCGTTAGCCTTCAACAACCGAGCCCGCGTTTGTTCATGAACGTCTTGAAGTGAAGGTATGAACTCTTCAGCCTTGCTATGGGGGCATGCCAAGTCCGGGACTGGTGTCAAGTCAATAGGAGCTCGAGGGACAAATCCGTAAAAAACTTGAAATGGTGGGAACCCTATGCTTCTATTTACCAAACTGTTATAAGCGAATTCATCTTGGTGAAGCTTCATTGCCCAACCTTTGGGGTTTTCTGTAGCCAAACATCGAAGCATATTTCCCAAGGAGCGGTTGGTTACATCGGTCTGTCCATTAGTTTGCGGGTGATGAACTGTGCTGAAGGAAACCGTAGTATTTGCCAACTTCCAGAGGCTCCGCCAAAAATGGTTGATGAACCAAACGTCCCTATCTGATACAATGCTAGATGGTAGGCTATGGAGTTTGTAAACGTCCTTGATGTAGAGACTTGCAATGTGAGTGGCATCTACGGCTTTCTTGCAATCGATGAAATGTACATCTTGGAAAACTGATCGACAACAACAAAAATGGAATCAATCCCGCCAACTGTCCACGGTTATCCCAAAACAAAGTCTATGCTCACATTTGCCCATGGTTGATCTGGTAACCTTAACGGTAAGTAAAGTCCAACATTCGTCATTCCACCCTTAGAGATCTGACAAGTACGACATCGCTTGACGAACCTATCAACCTCCTTGCGGATTGAGGGCCAGAAATAGGTGGCGGTAATGACCTTAAGCGACTTACCCCTGCCGGCGTGTCCGGAGTTGTGCTTTTCTTCAATGATTTTATGATGCCAACTAGAGTTCGGGATGCACAATTGATTCCCCTTGAACAAGAATCCGTTGTGGAGCGAATAATCCGGTACTAGGCCTAGCAGTGCGTCATGCCAAATACTGCTGAAGGTTGGTTTGTTATAGTACATGCCCTTGAGGTGCTCAAATCAAGTAACCTTAGTCTTGCATTGTGCTAGAATCATGGTTCTTTTGCTTAAGGTGTCAGCCACCTTATTCAATGTGCCCGAAGTGTGTTTGATGGAGAAGTGGAAGAGTCGAATGAAACCCGCCCACATAGTGCGCCTTTCTGATAACTTCTCTTGGCTGTTGATAAACTTCAGGGCCACGTTGTTCGAGTACAACACACACTCACGGTTCGCCAATTAAGACTTCCAATGCCGGAGTGCACTAACTAGAGCATAGAACTCTAAATCATATGTCGAATACCTCAGCTTACTTCCATGAAGCTTCTCACTGAAGTAAGCAATCGGCCTTCCTTCTTAACTAAGGACAGAGCCAAAACCAACTTTTGAAGCGTCGATGTGCAGCTTGAAGGTCTCTTGAAAATCCGATAGTGCTAACACAAGAGCTGTTGTTAGCTTCTCCTTGATGATGGCAAAAGCGGTTGCAGCTTCGGGCATCCACACGAAAGAACCCTTCTTCAGGCAATCTGTGATTCGCGCTACGATTGAACTAAAGCCAGGAACAAAGCATCTGTAGAATGATGCCAACCCGTTGAAGCTACGGGCCTCGCCAATTTTTTTTGATTGTCGCCAGTCACGGATAGCTGCAATCTTACCCTCATAAGCGGAATTACCACCATTGGAAACAATGAAGCCAAAGAAGGTCACCCTCTCCCTCATAAACTCACATTTCTTCAACATCACAAACAAACAGTGAATCCTCAAAGTATGAAGAACCTCCCTCAAATGATCAATATGCTCACTACGATTACGGCTGTAAATTAAAATGTCGTCAAAATAGATGACGACGAACTTGCCAATAAACGGACGTAATACCTGGTTCATGAACCTTATGAAGGTACTAGGCACGTTGGAGAGGCCAAATGGCATGACCAACCACTCGTAGAGACCCTCCCTTGTCTTAAAAGCTGTCTTCCATTCATCACCGGGAGATATGCGGATCTGGGGGTAGCCACGCTTGAGGTCCTGCTTGGTAAATACCTTGGCATTTTGCAGTTGGTCTAACAGATCATCCAATCTTGGAATGAGAAAGTGGTATCGCACCGTTATCTTGTTTATGGCTCTGCTATCCACACACATACAACAACTTCCATCATTCTTTGGCGTCAGTAAGGCCGGAACAGCACAAGGGCTTAAGCTTTCCCTAATGAAGCCTCTGGCCAGCAGCTCTTCAACTTGGCGCCTGAGTTCTTCATGTTCGGAAGGACTCACGTGGTAATGAGGCTTGTTTGGCAAAGACGCACCAGGAACCAGATCAATCCTATGTTGGATGTCACGTAAAGGCGGTACTGTGATCGGTAAGTCTTCCGGGAATACATAACATACTCCTTCAACAAAGGCATGATCTCACTCAGTAATTCCATGGGAACAACTTCAGCCTCCTTCCCAATCAAAACGAACACAACCTTGGTGGCGCCAACTTCTCTGGCAAACATGGCGCGACCCTGCACATTGGGGTGTTGAACTACGAAAATTTTCGATTTCTCTTCCTTCTTCGGTAATAGCATGATCTTAAACCCTTCAAATAGGAAGCTATGCGTATCTCTTCTCCCATCATGCACAGCTCCTCGGTCATATTACCAAGGACATCCTCAAAGCAGGTAGCACGCGTCCATGGCGACTACGTCGCACCATACTCCCTCCTTGTATTTCGGCTCGATGGAGAAGCTGACAAAGCATTGCTTGGAAACCGTTACCTTTGTAAGGTTGTGGGTGCACTTCTGTTCAAGCCAAGACAATTTGGAAACCGCTACCTGATTTCCTTTCCTTCGAAATGACATTCTCACAACTTCCCGAGTCTATGACTACACGGCAGTCTCTACCGCCAATGGTGCATGTCGTCTAGAAAATATTGTTCCTCAGCCAACCGTCTCCTTGTTCATTCCTTGGGTGAAGCAGACAAGTCTAACAACCAACAACTAATCTTCGTCACCTGTAATAGGATTCTCCTCATCTTCCACCAAGTCTTCTTGGTCGTCTTCCTCAATAGCCTCGCCTTCTCTCCTTCCGTGGGCTCGTTAATGAGTAGGGCCTTACCTAGCCTGTCCCCCTTGCGGCATTCAAAAGCACGGTGACCCACTTCTCTGCACTAGAAGCAACGTATTTGGGAGGAACCGCTTACTTCTTGGTTGACTTGCTTCCCGATAACGACAGGTGGGGCTCTACTTTGAACGTTTTGGTTTTGTGTGGGCGGTGCGTGGCTCAAATCCTTGCCACCAACTTGTACGTTCCAGGTTTCGCCAAAAGGGCGGCGTCTTTGCTGCCGTTCCACATTCACGGCCCTTTGAGATGCTTCAACTACAGTGAATATGTCAAACATGTTAAGTATGTCTTGGATTGGCACTCTCAGGCCACTAATAAAATGATCCACCAGCTGTTCTTCTGATTCCGCCAAGTCATTTCTGGAGACTAGAGAATTGAACTCAGTGGTATAATCCTCCATGGATTTAAAGGCTTGGCGTAGCCCTTAAAGGCGCTGGTACGTCATCCGTGCATGGTTGTATGGCAAGAAGGCGCTGCGAAGATGGTTCTTCATCTTCTCCCATGTCTCAACCTTGGACTTCCATTGCTGGAACCGCTTTTGCTTTAGCTAGCGCCACCAGGCGGCTGCTCTACCCTGAAGGCTGGTAGAAACGAGCGGTGCCTGCTTCCTCTCAGGTATTTCCCTAAACTCAAGGACTTCTTCCACGGCTACGAGCTAGACTAAGAACTCCTCTGGACGTCCTGCTCCACTGAACTTCAGTATCTCAATCTGAAGCTCGGATTCCCACCTTCGATCTTCACGGTCATCAACATGGTGTTGATGACGCCTGTGCCTTAGATCCAGTAAGTCTTCGTCAAGATGTTGGTTCAAAAAGGGGTCACCCACATCTCCACCGTTCACGCCAGGAGAAGGTTGGCGTTGGGGCCTAGCTCCACCCTCTGGGTTGAGGCTGGCTCTGACTTGGACCAAGTGTTGCTTGATCCGCCGAAATCTCTATTCCAATTTCTCAAATTTCCTTTCGTGCTATTGGTGTTTGTCTCGCTCAGTAATGTCCTCCACGGTGGCATTCCTCTGACGTCTTATTGGGGGCATCATTTCAGGAAGCTAACTGTGCTCTGATGCCAGATGATGCGGCGTGCAATGGGATTTTTGGGGTACGGGAAGGTTCAACGGCCATCCCTTTTGAATTTTATTAACACTAGAATAAAATTAACAAAAGAGGTTCATAAACTCGTTTTTCACAGGTCGAGAAATCGAGATTACAAAAGGAAGAAAATAATCTATTGAAAATTTTAATTGGCTACCCCAAACTAACCCCTCTTTTCCTTTATATAGAGGATGACAAATGAATTTGAATTCAAATTTACAAAATTTGGAAAGTAAATAAATCAACAAATAAGGAAAATAAATCAGCAAATAGAGGCAAGTAACAAATAAGTTAGCAAAAATATTGGCTGAATCTTGACATAATCAAAGTTGGCGAAGTTGGCGTTGCGCCAAGCTTCCCCTTGCGCTAAGTTTGCTAGCAAGCCCTCACGGTACCGCCTAGTCTTGCCAATGTCATCTCGTCAAGCTCCAAGCTCCCCTCATGCCTAGCTCTTAGCTCGCTGCATCATTTTTTTATTCAATTTTACTTTTTTTTAATGATAGGTTGTTTTTTCTTAAAAAAATGATAGGCTATTATTTTTAATTAAAGTTTTTTTTTTTTTGTTTTATTTTTTTTTTAATATCATTGGATGAACCAATATGACTCCTGGAATCTGCATGCGGAGCATTTTGGTGAATTCGGGCACTTGGCCTTAAATACATGCATAGATTTTAAATTGTTTCAAAATTCAAGGGCCCCGCGCAAATAGTTATTCAAAGCCGGCAAATCTACCCTTGAAGCCAAAAGAAAAACCCTTTCTTCATAGCTGCACTAGCACTGCCTCTTTTGTGCGTCCTTTTGTTTCATTGAGGTGTGTTTAGGGCGCCGAGCCGGCGTTGGTTCTCCCACCAGCATTTAAACCACCTTCTCTGACTCTAATTTGCATCGGGACCACCAAATATAACATTCAGTACAGTGATCCAGTCTCTCGCTCCTCCACTTGGACCAAATCACCATCCCTAGCACTCAGCCCCCGCCTCTTGCACAGTGGCACACCCGTGATCTTCTACTGGCATCTCTGTAATTTACACCTTCCCTTTGCTCTCTCACAACTTTCCGAAGCAATCACTGGGAGGCATATCCTCTCGCCAACAGTGCACGTTGTCTGGAAAATGCTACTCCTTATCCAACTGTATCCCTCCTTTTCCTTTGGCGCAAAGCATACTTGCCTCACCACAAGTAAATGGCCCATATCGCCTGCAACTGCTTCCTCATCTTGGGGCGCCAACTCATTGCTAGCCTCTTCTGTAATAAGCCCGCCATCGTCTCCATGGAGTCCCTCGATGTCAAGACCCTTGCCCAGTCTATCGCCCTTATGATACTCAGTAACAAGATAGTCATCATCTTGCCATTTACTGTTGAGATCCAGCACCAGAACCACTGTTTAGATTTACCATCATTAACATTGGTGACTGATTCTCATCTCGCACAGGCTATTAAACCTTTATTTGGGTTTAACCTAGGCTCTGATATCATTTGTTAGAGCTCTGATACCAATTGTTAGATACACCTAAAGAATATTGAAGTCCTAAATCAAAATAACATGACACACAATTGGGGATTAAGGAGTAAAATCAAGAACACTAGAATTGACATGGTTCAATTGGAGCCCACATCCACGGAGGGTTCCCAATAAATCTACCATATCAATGAAAGTTAAATGAAACGTCTCAACTCTCAATTATCCACAACTCTAAAGATAACATATAACACTCTCTGTGTACATGCAGAGTCACCACACTAAAACTTTAACGTGTCATGACTATCCAATCCTCTACTTTATATGAAAAAAGGCTCAATTACAATCATTATTCACATGTAATCCAACATGTTTCCTGAGTAAAAGCACATGAATTTCCAAGAACTCTTCCTCCGTAACATCCCACGCTTCCAATAGTACTACAAAATAAATTTTTCTATTCACCGCAATGAGCCATTACCCAAAATGCCCCAAATTTAAAAAGTATTATCAAAAGTGACTCTTTTTTTAAAAAAATTACATAAATAGCTTTCGTGTCAGCAAATTAAAATTTTTTTTAAAAACGTATATTATAAAGCTAAATATAACATAATAATAAATATTATAAAACTAAATATAACATGATAATAAAAATTTGAATTTGAGTAAATATTTTTAAATTTAAAAAAAAATTAAATTTTTAAAATTTGTTGATGTAGAGACTATTTAGCTAAATATTTTTTAAATAAATTATTTTTAATAATAATTTTTTATTTTAAACTATTTTGAGCAATAGCTCCGCTGCAATTTGTGTTCAAGAAAGGAGGCATATCCCTTTTGAACAAAAAAATATATGTGGAAAAATCGAGCCATTGTCCAAAATAATTCAAAATAAAAAATATTATCTAAAATAATCTATTTTAAAAAATATTTATCTAAATAGTCTTCAGTTCATTAAATTTGAAATTTTATTTTGGTTTTGAAAATACCTCCCTATGTAATACCCTGTCTAACTAAATTAAGAATTTAAGTTTGGTAGATGAAACTTTTATTTAAGGTGGAAATAATGTAATACTCAATCTAATTAAATTGGACTAGGTAATATAATATATGACACCTAGGATAATTGAACTAAATTAGGTATTATAATACAACTAGAAGTCACTATTATTTCGATTGGGATGTAAATAATTAATAAATTAATATAAGAATAATTATATATACATATATATAAAGAGTAGGGACCAAGCATATATTGAGTGGGGAGCAAGGCTAATTAAGTAGGGACCAAGTACATAGGGAGCAAGACAAGCAAGAATGAAGGGTCTATAAATACCCAAGTCCCCAACCTCATTTCCTCACCCTTCACCTCTCGACTCTCTCTCTCCTCTCGGTTTTTTTCTCTCCACCACTCACGACTCTCTCTCCTCGCCGGTATAGATCCGGTCACCCCGCCTGCGTCACCACCTCTTAGAAGCTAAATTTGTTGGATTTAAGCTAGTGAATGTAAGTATACCACTTCCCCTACTCGTTTGTAAAGTATGAAAATTGTTTTAGATGACTTGATTTGTGTGACTTATATTTTGAATGATTTATTGGTTTGATAAAATACGATTGGGCATAATTATTTATGTGATTATGTGATTTATACTCTTATGAGTTGAATTATATTGGTTTATACATTGATTTAATAGGTGAATTTCGAAGGAGTTTTTACAAATATGTGAATTTCAAAGGAGTTTTTGCGACTATATGAACTTCGAAGGAAATTATTGTGAACTTGTGATTTGAATTTCGAAGGAAATTATTGTGAACTTGTGATTTGAATCCGGCTGTGTAAGCGTACGAGGGGGAGACGTCCAAATCCCGGTACGTATGACGACGCAGGGGAGACGTCCGAATCCCGGTCGTTACATAGAAGGAAATTATTATGACATTGTGATTTGAATTTGAAAGTTTTATGGGAAGAGCTTACAGATAACTTCGTTGACCCTCTGGGGTCTATCGACGATGTGAAATGTGAAATACGAAATGTGAAAAATCGATATGTGACCCTGTCGCGGGAATAATACCGGCACATAAATCTATGTTCGATCCTACTGGATCTGTCAACTTAGAACCGGTTCAAATATGTGAAATGTGAACGTCGATCTGTGACCCTATCGCTGGAATAATACCGGCCGTAGTATTCGATGCGTCTGTAAGTTTTACTAAAAAAGCTTTTGTGAATGAAGTTTTACCAAAGTGCGTTTGCAAATTGATTTAAAGCGCGAAGAAAAATCAGAGCCGTTGATCCTCGGAACGATTCCAAGGAGCTCGGTTTGGAACGGGACAGACCATGCTCCAGAGTCGTGCTCGGTCCGGTATGGGATAGACCGTGTCCGATGGCCGTAATTAAAAGTATAAAGTGATGATTTATGTTTCTTAGTGAATGTTGAAAATAAAAGAGATTTTGATCGTTTTACGAATGACTTCTTGTGAAATGAAGTAAGTTATGTAACATTGATTTGTGATATCATAACATGATTTTAAAGATGAATTGATTTTACTGGTTTTGATTGAAATTTTATTTGTTTTAAATAATATGCCTGATCCGGGTAGGGACTGTGGTGTACTTACTGAGCTTGTTGTTTGCTCACCCAATTCATTTACTTTTCAGATTAGTTGTTTATGGCAATTATAGAGGAACGAGGAAGGCAAGGCGACGTATTTTTCCGAACATTGTGTTAATTTCGAAGGTTTAGATATTAAAATAAATTCGTAGTTGAATATGATGGACTATTTGAGGTATTGTAATTTTGAGCTTCCGCACTATTAGATTTAAGTCGTTGGTGATGATGTATTGGATTTGATGTCCTATTTGTTGGGAAAAATTTATGGAAATTTGAGAAAATTTTGATCAGAAGATTTGGGCTTCGTACTACGATGTTGGGATTCATTGTAGCACGGCCGTGTAACTAGGGATGGCAATGGGGCGGGTAAAACCCGCTATCCGCGGGTACCCGCCCCGTTTGGGGTAGGTACGGGTATAAATGGGGTGGGTAGTGGGTACGGATTCTGTGTACCCGCCACGAGTATGGGGCGGGTACGGGTATAGTTTTGTACCCGCCCTGCCCCGCTCCACCTCATACCCACCATACCCGCTTTATTTTGTACATAATTAACCTTCAAATTAAAAAAAATACGTGTTTAAATTTAATAACCCAAATTATTTATCAATGTTATAAAAAAATATAATTGATTTTAAAAGTAGTATTAAATAACTAATATGACCATGTACAGATAATCGTTTTCTACGCACATTAGAGAGGGTACGGAGCGGGTAATGCATACCCATTGGATACCCGCGGCGGGTACGGGTATGAGTTTGTACCCGCCGGGGCGGGTACGGGTATCCACTTCATACCTGTGGCGGGTAATGGGGCGGGTACGGGTATAGGATTTGGACGGCGGGTACAGGTATAGAGGAGACACCCCCCCGTATCCGCCCCGCCCCATTGCCATCCCTAGGTGTAACGCCTTCTAACTTAAGCCTATTCGATAATAAAGTTGGGGGCATTACACCGTACCTATATAATAATTTTAAAAATAATAATTTATATTAAATATTATATAAGCAAACAACTATTATTATATAACTATAATAATAAGTAAATTAAAAAATTATATATAGAAAAAATTATTAAATATTTAATAAACAACTTAATTTAAATTTTTTATTATAAATTACATATATAATTTAACTAAAATGCATGTTATAAAGCTAAATATAATATGATAATAAGAATATATTTAATATATTTAATTTAATTAGTAATTTATAATTTATTAAAATTAAATAAAAAATTTTTAAAAGTTTAAAATGTCAAGTACCCAAAATTTAAAAAAAAAATTTAAATTAATGATGTGAAAGTTATTTAAAAAACTAATTTTTAAAATAGACTATTTTAAATAATAATTTTTTATTTTAGATCATCTTGAATAACAGTTCGGAGAAATCACAAAGAAGAACTCAAAAAGTTTTAAGTCTTTTATTCCAAGTCAAGTCCCCGAATTCGGTCGAAAGTGCCTTTGAACAATATTGCTGTTGACTTTTAGCATGATTCCCGTGACGTTTCGTCCCGTTCGCTCCCAAAATTAATTCGCATGATTATCCTAGTCTCTTAGAATATAAAACTATTTTTAATTCTTAACTCATTAACTTAATTTTTTTGAGTAGTTGTTTTTTTTAACAGAGCATCAAGTTTTATTGACCAAGATGTCATAAATTTAAATCTTAACATCCATTCTTAATATTAAAATTAATAGAAAAATTATTATTTAGTTATCCTGATATTTGAACATTTATTACTTATATTTTCTGACTTTTTAATATATACAATTGGGTATTCCTAGATTTAAAATTTTTATCACCTAATTACCCTATGTTGAAATTTGATAAATTTTTATAAGAATCTAAAACCATTTTTGTACAAACAATGTAGATATAATACATAATCACAATATATATATAAGTTATGCCAATATGTCATCAAAAATTCTGTAAATTGTGTAAATGAGTTACACTTGTTCAGTAATTGGGTAAACGGGGTAAGGATAAAGAGAGTTATACTTATAACAAATGCAAAATTGTCCAAAATTTTTTAACAAAAACTTTTTGAAATTTGGCTTGTTAGCAAAAACATTTAGCAAAATGACACTCTAAAATGCGCTATTGCAACTAGCGCATTTCAAATTTAATGTGCCAATGACATTGAGGTATTTAACGTAAAATTTGGCATGTTTTTTTAAACTAATGGGTAAAGCTTCATAATATAATTTTATATTCTAACATGTTTCCTACAAAAATGCCCATTAAAATTAAAACGTGGATATTATATAGACTCACCTCATTCCTTTCTTCTCCCATACCCTGCCAAACCAAATTTGTTTAGGCCACAAAATTTGTTTGCAAATTACCCCTCCTGCTGAAGCATTACCAAACCAAATTGAGCCCATCAGTCCTATTGCAAGGCACCCCTCACCAATCCAAACATCTCCCGAGCCCAACTTTGAAGAGGGTCTGGTGAAGAGCCTTAAGAAATCATGTTCAATCATCTTTTAGAACAGAGGTCCAAAAAACTTGCACAATCTGTGCCAGGTTAGGAATTAGGTTAGACAGAGAGGTTGAGTCTATCATTAAGGTTATTGAATGTATGGAACATGAGGAACCCATTGCATTCAGGAATTTGTAGCTTTATTCTCTCTATCCAGCCCTCTAAATTTAATGAAGATTCTAGTTTGAAAAAAATGGGCTGAATTCAGGGGAAAAGAAATCAGCACTTCTTCATTTGTTTTTGATGAGGAAACATACTCCAGATTTCTTGTACATTCAGGAAATTAAAACGTTTGACTTTCAATGAACGAACTGTATCTAGAATTTGAGATCACAAAGTTAGAGGGTGCAGGCATGCTAGTTGGGGTCTTAGATGGACTTATTTCGGTCTGGAACACCGAGTCCTTCAAGGTCACTGACATCTCTGCGACACTTAGATGTATTGTTTTTTCAGGAGAGTAACTTTCAAATGGGTTCAAATGCACAATTATCAATGTTTATGCCCCTTGTGTTAGATTAGATTGCCAACAAATCCGAGACATTTTAGCTCAACTCAAGCATTCCATTAATCTCCCGATCATTATGGTAGGAAATTTAAACGAGGTCTTATCTCCCGAGGATAGGGGAGGTTTCAAAAGTTTGCACCACACATGATTGCCTTTAAAGATTTCATACAAAAACCGCACTCTTAGACCTTCCATTGAATGGGCGAAAATTCATTGGTGCGGAGGGAACTCAATGAGTAGAATTGATAAAGCCTTAATGGATGGTATTTGGTGCACTGTCTTTGCCCTTTTTAAGCTCATAGGCCTCAACCAAAAAATCTCAGACCACACACCCTTACTAGTTGATGGACCCAATATTGATTGGGACTCTGACCCTTTTGAATTAATAAAAAGACAACTAAGTTTTTGTCGTATTTATAAAATGCCCCTAATTTTTTGTTGTATTAAAAAAAAGGCATCTTTCCGGCATGATGACATCATTTTCCGTTGACAGAGTTGGTGTAGCAATGTTTTTTGTTAATGTTACAGAAAATTGACAAAAATACCCTTCAATAACCATATTTTTAAACAGATTAAGCAGCACAGATAGTTTCTATAAATAATAAAATATCTCGAATTTCATACTTATAATGTAAGAATAAATGTATTAAGATTCGGTTCCGAAAATAATACTGAAAAAAAAATAAAGCTGAAAAAAAAATATTTCCATATCTATTGTTGAACCGTGATTTTTAAAGACGATTTACTTCACATTAAACCGCGTTTGATAAATGCGGTTTATTTCAAATAAACCGCGTTCCAAAAAAGCAGTTAATAATGAAATTAAATGCATTTACTAAACGCAATTTATATGAACCGTGTTTAGTAAACGCGGTTCATTGTCAGCATTTATTAAATTTAATTTATAGTGGTTTTAGTTACGAGAATTCAGCACTAATGTCTTGTTAGCCTAATGGTCATGGTTATTAAATAGCAAATGCTTGACATGGGTTCGATTCCCACGTAATGCAATATTTTTTAATTTTGGGAGAAATTTTTTAAGCTTTTTCTTGTGTATTATATTAAATATATTTTTTAATGGTAAATGCTCACGAATTTTTATTTAAGTATATTTATACACATAATTTACTCATACATACCCTTCAAAATACTTATCTTGGGAGATACAATTAATTATACCTAATGAATAATATTAAATATTTTTTATTTTGAGAGAAAAATAAAAATAATTAATTATATTATATGTTAGTAGTCTTACTATTTTTATCTTAATATACACAAATTACTAATGTGTACTTATGCACCAATTCTTATTTAACTTTTTTTCTAATATTTTTACTTGTATAAAAAATATATAATATCTTATATGTAATAGTTAAAAACTAAACATACAATTTTAAAATTATTTTTAAACTCTTATGAGTCTCAAATTTGTATTTACCTTTTAAAATTATTTTTTATTACGAGCCTCAAATTTATTTTTTTTATTACGAGCCTTAGCTTTATAATTTTACAATATTATTAATAAAAAAGCGTTTGCCACGTTCGATTGTCCAATGAAAAATGATATCATTACGCCTAAAAGTGGTCTTTTTATGAATATAACAAACACTTTGAGATGTTTTCATTAATTTAAAATTTTCAAAATCTTTTGTATTATTTTTAAAAACATCGAAATACTAAAATATAAACAAGCCAAAAAAATTTAACCTATCTGAACTATATCTTAAGATCAAGTTCCTTTATGAATTTTTCTTAAAATAAAAAAAATAGAAGAGAAAAACCTATCCCCAAATCTGCACAAAATTAAATATAAAATATAAATTAACCACCCACTATTTTTTTTTCTAACTATCACTACTTTAATCACCCAATAATATCTTTCACAATATCAAAAAAATGTGCGAAATCAAATAAAAAAATATATTTATTGTCCACTAACCTTTTTTTCTCCAACTACCCATATTTTAGTCTTCTTATAATATCTTTCATATCTATTATCTTACTCAATAGTTCCACAAGATATGATCTTAAAAAGAGAGATAGATAGAGAGACAATAAAGAATTCGTCAAGTTTTACTTCAAAATGTAAAAGGAGAAACGGGAGAAAGAGAAAGAGATAATAAGGTTGGAGTGTTAGGCTAACAATATTGATTCACCGACTTTCAGCTGTACGTCTTATACAATACGATATTATTAGAGAGAAGCAAGCAAACCTTTTACAACGAGGCTTGGCAAACATCACATATTGATAAGTTTACTCTAAACCTTATCTATTATTTTCTTTATTTTACAATTTTGTTATTAGAATATAAAGTTTAAAAATAATTAAATACTTTACGCAATCTATTAAACCATATGAAGGCCCAATACAAAGTTAAAGCCTCAAAGAAATTATAAAGTTCAAATTTTAAATACATCACAATATAAATATAAATTGTCATTATTGTACAAAAAAAAAAAAAAAGCAAAAAGAGTACATTGTGATTGAATAAAACAAATATAAGAACTCAACACTTACTATTATTTGGTTCTTACTGTAGCATTAAATATTTTCTTTGTAAAATTATAGTTTCTTTGGAAATATTTTAAGAAAGGAAAAATAACTCCATGTGTTGCATAAATATTTTCTTTGTAAAATTATAGTTTTTTATTTAAAGATACAAGTAGTCTAGAAAATAAAACATAAAAATTCATTACTAAGAACATTTCATTACATAGAATACTTTTAAACAAAAATATACAGAACATGAAAAAAGCTAATTAGTATTGCGCATTGCCCAGTAGGTAGATGAGGTAATGGTGAGCAGGCATTGTTGGTGGAGCGAGCGAAAAATAGCAAATAATAGTACTCAAAGTTATTATGTATTATGACTTTTTTAACTACAATTATATTTTGGTATATCATTTAGGTAAATCGAGGTTTGAGAATTTCTCATTCAAGTACCATAACATTTCAACATATACATTAAAGCACAATGAGGTCTAAAGATTTTATCAATGATGTATCACTAAGTTTTAAAATTTATAAATTAGGTATTCTATTCCAAAATTTGATAGATGTTTATTAGAAATTGCTAAAATAAAATATAATTATAACAATATTGGTGTCTCCATCATAATTATAACATAACTGCAACAATACTTGAACAATCTACTCTTATATTTCGGAGAAATATACTAAATAAAAAATAAGTTTAAAAAGTAAATAATAAAAGATGAAAACTGAAAAATAACAAAAACTAAAGTTTGATAGAAATCTAATAACAATAAAAGATTAAAAATAATTTATTTTTTAGTTTTAAATTTAAAGTTTGATAGAAATTTTATTTGTATAAATATTTAGTCAAAATTACAAATATTATATTTTATAAATAACAAAACAGCCGTACATCGCACGAGATTTCGCTAGTTTAAAATTATTTCACACTTAACAACCATATTTTAAATTATATCAAAATTCGAGGACCCCATCCAAATAGTTATTCAAAGCTAGCAAATCTACCCATCGACGCCGCCGCCTATGCGCGTCCTATTGCTTCCGGCCGCCATCGGCTGCCGTTCAGAGAACACAACAACGCGAGACCTAACTGCCGCCACCCCCAAAGCCGATGCCGTCTTAGAGCTGTTGCCGCCCGATAGATCCACTGAATCACTCAACCGCGTTCAGATCAAGCACCTCGTGGACGTCGAACCACTGTCGCTCTGTTCGCTCAAACCACTACCTCAGACGCCAGAAACAACCCTGGCCGTTTGCTTCACTGAGGTGCGTTTAGGGCGCCGCGCCACCGCTGGTTCGACCCACCTTCTCTGACTCTAATTTGGATCGAGAACGGCAGATCTAACATTCAATATAGTGATCTAGTCTCTCGCTCCTCCAGTTGGACCAAATCACCACCCCTAATGCTCAGCCACCGCCTCTTTTACCGTGGCACACCCGTGACCTCCTACTGGCACCACCGTAATTTACCCCTTCCCTTTACCGATTAAACACAAGCTTGACCCGACTCATGTTACAGCCCAAAGGTATCCCACATCGGTGGGATCACCAAAATAATACCAATTTATATACTAGGGGAGCTACTCCATTCATTATCAATTGGTTTTAGGGTGGAACCTCCTTTGGTATGTAACAAATCAACCATCATCTTGCCCTTTACTGTTGAGATCCAGCAATAGAACCACCGTTTAGATTTACCACCATTAATGTTAGTGATCGGTTCTCGTCACCTTCGATTTGGGTTCAACCCAGGCTCTAATATCATTTGTTAGGGCTCTGATACCACTTGTTAGATACACCCAAAGAATATCAAAATCCTAAATCAAAATAACAATGACACAAAAATTGGGATTAGAGAGTAAAATCAAAAACACCAAAATTTACATGGTTCAGCCGAAGCTCACATTCGCAGAGGGGTCACAATAAATCCACTATATCAGTGAAAGTTTACAAAAAACATCACAACTTTCAATTACCTTTAACCCTAATGGTAACATATACAATTCTTGTATATATATATATATATATATATAAAACTATCATACTAAAACTCTAATGTGTAATGGGCCTAAATTGCACTACCTAATCGTCTATTTTATTTAAATAAAGGGCTCAATACAAATAAACTTTACATATAATCCAACGTCTTTTCTGAGTAAAAGCACATGAATTTCCTAGTTCGCTCTTCTTCCACAGCATCCCATGCTTCCAGTAATGTTAAAAAATAAATTTTCCTTTTCGGCGCAATGGCGCGTATCCTTGTGTTTGAGAAAAGAGACATCACTTGTTTTCCCAAAATATATAGGGAGACATCATCATAAAGAAAGACCCCACAAAGCTAGTCTTTCTGCAAGTCAAGGAACCGGGGCGCAATGTGCTTTTTAGCAATAATGCAATCAACTATGGCATGTATCATGTGAAGTTTTGTACGTAAGATCCCGAAATATATTTGATGCAGCGCAGGGTAAGAAAAATTGGGTAACAGGAAGGTTTAACGGCCTTCTTTTTTGAATTTTATTGTTATTGAAATAAAATTAACAAAAGAGGTTCATAAGCTCGTTTCTCACAGGTCGAGAAATCGAGGTTACAAAAGGACGAAAATAATTTATTGGAATTCTAAATTGGATGCCTTCTAAACTAATATAACATCCCTTTATATAGATTAGGGATGCCAATATTCAAACTCAAATCAAATCTAAACCGAATTAGGAAATAAATTAACTAATAAAAGATAAATCAAAATTAAGGAAAGAGATAATTTGTTGAGTTGGAAATCAGTCAAAACCGCCCATGAATCAAGCCGGAAATCTCGCAAGGTCTTCAACCGTGATTGACTATGGTGGCGCCAAGATTAGGTGGCGCCAAGTTCTTACCCTACATGTCCCTGCCGTAGGCTTCCTTCCGCCAAGCTGGGCCCAGGCGCCTAAGCTCGCTGCATCATCCTCCCCGGGTTGGAGAGAATTCGCTCTCGAATTTGACTGGGGATCAACAGTGATATTCTAGCCAAAGTAAGGACTGAGATACTTGATGTTAAAAATATCTGAAGTTCGCATACCAAGCGACAGCTGAGTCGGTAAGCGTTGTCGTTGATCCTCTCAAGGACCGTCAAAGGGCCTATCTTGCGGGCTAAAAGCTTATTATATTCCCAAGTCGGAAATCGTTCTCGTGTCAGAATAGCCCATACCTTCTCTCCAATTTGGAATTGAATTTTTCGTCTCCTGTTGTCATGGTCGTCCTTGTACTTGGGGTTAACTTTCAACAACCGCGCCCTAGTCTGTTCATGAATGTTTTAAAGGGACTATATGAAGTCTTCAGCCTTACCATGATTACATGCCAAGTCTGGAACCGATGCCAAGTCAATAGGAGCTCGTGGAGTGAACCCGTAGACAACTTGAAATGGCGTAAATCCCGCGCTTCTACTCACTGAGCCGTTAGAGGCGAATTCAGCATGGTGAAGCTTCACTGCCCAACTCTTGGGATTCTCTGCAGCCAAACATCTTAGTATGTTCCCCAAGGAACGATTGGTGACCTCCGTTTGGCCATCGATTTGCGGGTGATGGACAGTGCTGAAGGAAAGTGTAGTGTTGGCCAACTTCCAAAGGCTGCGCCAAAAATGGTTGATGAACCGGACGTCTCTGTCGGACACAATGCTGGACGGTAAGCCATGGAGCTTGTAAACATCTATGAAGTAAAGACTAGCAATGTGGGTGGCGTCTGCGGCTTTCTTGCATCTAATGAAATGAGCCATCTTCGAAAATCGATCAACAACAACAAAAATGGAGTCAATCCCGCCAACTGTTTGAGGCAACCCCAATAAAAATCTATGCTCACGTCTGTCCATGGTTGATCCGGAATTGGTAACGGTAAGTAGAGACCCACCTTCATCATTCCACTCTTAGAGATCTGACAGGTGCGGCACCTCTTTATGAATCTCTCAACTTCCTTGAGGATTGTGGGACAGAAGTAGGTGGCGGTAATGAGTTTCAGTGTCTTGTCCCTACCAACATGCCCAGAGTTATGTTTCTCCTATATTACCCTCTGACGCCAATTAGAGCTTGATACACACAATTGGTTTCCCTTGAACAAATATCCATTGTGGATCGAGTATTCCGGTACTGGGCCAAGTTGTGCGTCACGCCAAATGCTGTTGAAGGTTGGATCATCACAGTACAAATCCTTGAAATGCTTGAACCCAATAACTTCAGCCTTGCATTGTGTTAAGACCATGGTCCTTCTACTTAAGGCGTCAGCCACCTTGTTTATTGCGCCAAAAGTATGCTTGATTGAGAAGTGGAAGAGTTGAATGAAACCCGCCCACTTGGCATGCTTCTCTGACAACTTCACTTGACTATTGATAAAT
Source organism: Simmondsia chinensis (assembly GCA_018398585.1). NCBI lineage: Eukaryota > Viridiplantae > Streptophyta > Magnoliopsida > Caryophyllales > Simmondsiaceae > Simmondsia > Simmondsia chinensis. Next base: position 33,089,265 of record JAGTTD010000013.1, on the reverse strand, counting down.
TTTAGGGCTATGTTGTCTAAGTACAGAATAAACTCGCGGTTTGCCAGATAAGATTTCCAATGCCGGAGCGCACTGACCAAAGCGTAAAACTCTAAGTTGTATGTAGAATACCTTGGCTTACTCCCATGAAGCTTCTCACTGAAGAAAACAACTAGTCTTCCTTCTTGACTTAGAACGGCGCCAATACCAACCTTTGAAGCGTAGGTGTGCAGCTCAAACGTCTTCTCAAAGTCTGGTAATGCCAACACTGGGGCTATTGTCAGCTTTTTCTTAATTATGGTGAAAGCAGATGCAGCCTCAGGCGTCCATACGAAAGAACCCTTCTTAAGGCAGTATGTGATAGGCGCCACGATAGAGCTGAAGCTAGGAACGAAGCGCCTGTAGAATGACGCTAGTCCATGGAAGCTTCACGCTTCGCTAATGGTCTTTGGTGGTGGCCAGTCACGGATAGCTGCGATTTTACCTTCATCAGCTGAAATACCGTCCTTGGAAACAATGAAGCCAAGGAAGGTCACCTTCTCCCTCATAAATTCACACTCTTTCAATGTTGCAAACAAACTATGACTCCTCAAAGTAAGAAGAACTTCCCTCAAATGATCGATGTGCTCAGTACGGTTACGACTGTATATTAAAATGTCATCAAAATAGACGACGACAAACTTGCCAATGAACGAACGTAATACCTGGTTCATGAACCGCATGAAGGTACTAGGCGCGTTGGAGAGACCAAACGGCATAACCAACCACTCATAGAGACCTTCTCGTGTCTTGAAGGCTGTCTTCCATTCATCCCCGAGAAATATATGTATATCATGGTAGCCACATTTGAGGTCCAGCTTGGTGAACACTCTGGCGCTTTGCAATTGGTCCAATAGATCATCCAGTCTTGGAATGGGAAAACGGTACCGCACTGTTATCTTGTTGATGGCTTTACTATCCACACACATACGCCAACGCCCATACTTCTTTGGCGTTAGCAAGGTAGGGACAGCACAAGGACTCAGGCTCTCCTTGATGAAACCTCTAGCAAGCAACTCTTCAACTTGACGTCTGAGTTCTTCATGCTCAGAAGGACGCATGAGGTAATGGGGATTGTTTGGTAAGGATGCGCCACGAATTAGATCGATCCTGTGCTGGATGTCACGCAAAGGCGGTAGCGTAGCTGGTAAATCGTCTGGGAACACATCAGCAAACTCCTTTAATAGAGGCAAGATCTCACTCGGTGGCTTAGCGGGCACACTGTCAGCTTCCTTTCCAATCAGAACGAACATGACCTTGGTGTCGCCAACTTCTTTAGCAAACATGCCATGACCTTGCACGTTGGGGTGTTAAGCCACGGTAGCCTTTGGTTGTTCTTCCTTCTTTGGTAAAAGCACTGTTTTCACTCCTTCATACATGAAACTATAAGTGTTTCGCCGTCCATCATGCATAGCTCCTCGGTCGTATTGCCAAGGACGCCTTAAGAGTAGGTGACATGTGTCCATGGCGACTACATCACACCATACTCCCTCCTTGTATGTTAGCCCTATTGAAAAATTCACGAAACACCGTTTGGAAACCATCACCTGACTACCCTTCTTCAGCCAAGACAGACAGTATGGTTGAGGATGGGCTTCAGTCTTTAGTGCTAATTTGTTAACCGCCTCCTCGAAGATGACATTCTCACAGCGTTCTGAGTCTATAACCACAAGGCAAACCTTTCCGCCAGTAGTACACATTGATTGGAAAATATTGTTCCTTAACCAACTGTCTCCTTGTTCATTTCTTAGCGTGAGGCAGACATGCCTAACGACAAGACATTGACGCTCGTCTCCTATAAGGGGGTCCTCTCCTTGTTCCGCCAATTCCTCTTAACCATCATCTTCAATGGCCTCGTCTTCTTCTTTAGTATGCTCGTTGATGAGAAGAGCCTTACCCAGTTTGTCTCCCTTTCAGCATTCGGAGGCACGGTGACCTACTTCTCTGCACTTGAAGCAACGTATATGGGACAAAGCGCTTGCCTCTTGATTTACCTGTTTCCCAATGACAACGGGAGGGGCTCTGTTCTGAGCGTTCTAATTCTGAGTTGGCAGTATGCGGTTCAAATTCCTACTGCCTGCTTGTGTATTCTCGGTCTCGCCAGAAGGACAGCACCTTTGTTGCCGTTCCACGTTCATGGCTCTCTGAGACGCCTCAGCCACAGTAAAAATATCAAACATGCTAAGTACGTCTTGGATGGGCTCTCTTAGGCCACTAATAAAGCGATCCACCAACTTCTCTTTGGACTCTGCCAAGTTGTTTCTGGCGACTAGGGAGTTAAACTCGGCGGTGTAATCCTCAACAGACTTTGAACCTTGGCGTAACCCTTGAAGGCGTTGGTACATGATCCATGCATGATTGTATGATAAGAAGGCGCTACAGAGGTGCTTCTTCATCTTCTCCCATGCTTCAATCTTGGACTTCCCATGCCTGAACCGAGTTTGTTGCAGTTGGTGCCACTAGACGGCGGCTCTACCCCGAAGGCAAGTAGCGACGAGCGGCGCCTGTTTTTCTCAGGTATCTCCCTAAACTCAAGGACTTCCTCAACAGCTACTAGCCAATCTTATAACTCCTCCGGATGTCCTCCTCCATTGAACACCGGTATTTCGATCTGAAGCCCGGATTCCCACCTTCGATCGTCATGATCTTCACCACGGCGCTGTTGGCGCCTGGGCCTTGGGTCCGGTTGGTCTTCATCAAAGAAAGGGTTCACAAAGGGGTCATCCTCGTCTTCACCATTCACGCTAGGCAAAGGGTGGCGTTGGTGCCTCGCTCCACCCGTAGAGTTGAGGTTAGCACCGATTTGGACCAAGTGTTGCTCGATCCGCCGGAATCTCTCTTCCAGTTCCTCAAATCTCCTCTCGTGCTGCTGGTGGCGATCTCGATCGGTAACGTCTTCCACGGTGGCGTTCCTTTGACGTCTTCCAGGGGCAATCGTTAGAAGAAGCGAACTGTGCCCTGATACCAGATGATGCAGCACGTGGTAGGGAAAATTGGGCAACAGGAAGGTTCAACGGCCTTCCCTTTTGAATTTTATTATTATAGAAATAAAATTAACAAAAGAGGTTCATAAACTCGTTTCTCACAGGTCGAGAAATCGAGGTTACAAAAGGAAGAAAATAATTTATTGGAATTCTAAATTGGATGCCTTCTAAACTAACATAACATCCCTTTATATAGATGAGGGATGCCAATATTCAAACTCAAATCAAATCTAAACCGAATTAGTAAATAAATAAACTAATAAAGGATAAATCAAAATTAAGGAAAAGAGATAATTTGTTGAGTTGGAAATCAGCCAAAACCGCCCGTGAATCAAGCTAGAAATCTCGCAAGGACTTTAACCGTGATTGACCATGGTGGCGCCAAGTTCTTACCTTGCGTGTCCCTGCCGTAGGCTTCCTTCCGCCAAGCTAGGCCTAGGCGCCTAATCTCGCAGCATCAATATTCACATTAGGACTCCATTCGTTTCGAGGGAAGTACTCCTTCCTCGAAAAATTATTTTCCTTTGGAAAAGGCAATTCTTGTTGAATTTTTCTGTTGTTTGTTTCTACGACAACAAGCAATATTCTTTGTTTGTTTAAGGAAATCACCTTCTATCAATCATCTTATACCTAGTCTTTGAACAATATAGGTAGCAACATCATACATTTGAAATTATCTAGACTTGGTGTAGTTGTGAAATTCTTACTAAGGTACCCTGAGATTTAAGCATTTATCACCTATATCATGACATTTCAATATCCCTGAAGTTGAATATTTTACCAGTACCATGTTTCAAATTTGATAATTTTTTGTAAAAATCTAACCAAATATAAAAGTGCCAATATAATATATAAATATGATAACATTTAAAAGTTATGTCAATGATTTTAACAAATTATGGCAAAAGTTCATCATATATTGATGCTATGGCCGAAATCATATGCCATGTTAGCATTTTTTTAGCAAAAATCCATTAAATTCTAATGAGAATACATATCTATTGTTGGAATCATGATCTATTTTAGCATTTTCTATAAAAAAAAAAAAAAACTATCGAATTTCAACAAAGGTACCTGATTGATAAAATTTTAAAGCTTTAGGGTACCTAAGTAATAAAATATTTAAACTTCAAGCTATCCCATTTATATGCATGGAAATGTTCTAGTACCTAAGTGATAAATAGTCAAACTTGAAGATACTATAAATGATAATATTTCTGAAAAACATATCAAAATTAAGTATTTTCTAAAAAAGAATATAATTTATAAATAATTTTTTGGTGCTTAGTTTGATGTAAATATTATTCGCTAATTATAACATTCACCATAACATGAATTACTAAAGATGTTTCATATATAAAATATAAGTCAAGAACGAAAATCAAATGAAATCACGAAATTCACTCCAAAATTTGGAGCTAACTGATCTTTTTTCATCCATCTCTTGTCCCACATAATTTCCTCTAACGTTCTAAGATCACGCCAAGTTCATCTTTGATCAATATTTTGGTCGATGTATACTTTCGAATTTTATTGGACCACTTGGAATGGTGACTTCCCCCATTTCGAAAGGGAAGTCATTTTCCCCATTTGAAGGGGAAAACAACTTCCTATAATGTGATTTTTCTCCAAAATAAACGGAGCCTAGGTATCCTAGTTTGTTAGAATATAAAATTATTCTTAGTTTTTCACTCATTAACTTAACCTTTTAGAATAGTTGTTTCTTTAACAGGGTGTTCGAGCTTTCTTGACTGAGAGATTATGAATTTAAATGCCAACAACCTCTACTTTTAATATATTAATATATTTGAAAACACGAGTCATCTTGTTCAAGAACCAATGCACCTTCCTACGACTTCCTTGGTTAGGATTTGGAGATGACACCGAGTAACCCACGGGTCTATAGAGTGAGTCTGAATTTTCGTCTAGTGCTGTGATGTGCGAGTTTTGACCTTTTTTCCTTTGAATATTATATTTAGGAGTTGAGCTCCACAATAGGTGGTCTTCCCCCATCCTGCTCAACTATCAAAACAAATAATACAAAACTGTTTTGGGAAACATCGATAGGGGTTCTTTGGAATGAGAACTGGGCTCAGAATCTTGTTGGGATGTCCATAGTTGCACGTTCGACCTGGTATTTATTGCAATAGGAGCATGCAGTCAAAGGGTCTAGCAGGTTGGTCCGCGGGAAACTTGTACGATGCATAAGTCAGTAAGCGTCTTGGCATATAGTAGGTTGGATAAATAGTAAGTAATAAGCATAATGAAATACTTGGCTTAGGTTGAATACTTAGTTTAGGATAAATTGATGATCTTTAATAGTTGGCTAGTAACTCTTGGCTAATAGAGAACTTAGCTAGAGCTTGCCTAGAAAGAGAGTTGGCCAATAGGACTTGACTAGTAGGTTTTGGGGGAGTAAGACTTGGATACTCGGTATTGGGTGCTTGAGTAGGGTGTTCAGGTTGAGTACAATACTTGGTAGAGTAGGGTACGTAGGCAGAGTATGATATATGGGTTGAGTAGGATATTTGGGTAGGTAGAGTAAGGTATTTGGGTTCAGTAGGATATATGGATAGAGCAGGTTATTTGGATAGAGCAGGGTATTTTGCATGAGATAAAGCTTTAAAGATATGTCTTGGCTATAAGGAGAAAAGGAAAGAGGGAGGAAAGTGTAATGAGAGAGAGCCGTAGGAAGGAGTTTGTGTTGAGTTAAAGAATATAAGCTGTTGTTTATAGGGGTGCAGGGGTAGGGAGTTCTTCTAAAGGAGGGACATGGATTTGCTCTATAGTTGACAACTAGACATGTGAATTGGCATGTCACTCAATGCTTAGTGGCTAAGGCGTTGCTTTAGTGAGCAAGGATTGGGAATTGAGGCCTATTTGTCCATCACCATTGGTGGATTAAAAGTGGGTCATGACCATCAACTTAGGTCTAACTCGGTTATAGCTAGTCAAACTCGCGTAAGGCTACTCGATTAGACTATAAGCTACTTGGTTAGGGCTATGCATAACTCGGTAATGCATAAGGCAACTCGGTAGGGATGTGGGAGCAACTTGACAATGGTGGGTTGCTAACTCAGCCAAGGTCATGGGCTAACTCGGCTAGGCATAGGGCCAACTCAATTGGGGGAGGTGCGTGACTCAGTAAGGAGGTTAAAGTGATTCACCAAGCATGGGAGCAACTTGATGCAGCCCCGCTTCCTATGGTAGATAGCTTAGTGACCGTGCTTTGAGTTGGCGGCTATGGGGACGCGGGGGTTTGAGTTGCAGCTGATCCGACAACACCTTGGCAGTTACGGTGATATGCGGACGGAGATAGAATGGCGGCAAGGATTTGTTGGCAGCAAGGATGATACGCAGTGGCAGATTGAACATGCCCGGTATGGCTTGGCAGGAGCAGGACAACCGAGATCATTATCATCAAGATTCTTGAAGATATTTGAAGATACATGGAGATAATTGAAGATTCATTTAGATTGATTTAGGTTGATTTATATATTTCTCCTTATATATTTAATTTTTGGATTATCTTTTCCCTTTTTAGTGTTTTATTAGAATTCAAACAACTCCTCTATATAATGGAGAAGGAGCCTAGGGTTTAGTGAATTGATTAATTTTGAGATTTTGGCCTCTTATTGGGAGTCCTCTCTTCTCGGGTATGAGAATTGAGTTATGTTTCCTCTTTCTTTTTTTTATTATTGATTAATATAATTAAAGGGAAGGCTTTTGAATCCTTTCCATACCCCTATTTTCCCACTATCGCACTGCATCAGTTGGTATCAGAGCTGAGAACGGTTTCTGAGATGGCCCGTGGGCTACCGAGTTACACCGCCGTCAAAGACGTTTTTGATCGTGATGTTCAACGATAGACCGAGAGGAGATTAGAGGACTTAGAAGCGAGATTCCGATGAATCAAGAGTTGCTTAATTCAACTGGGGGAAAATCCCGACTCGGTACCGGGAACCTAGCCCCAACGTCCATTAACACCAGGTGCTAAAGAAGAGAAGAAGGACGAGATCCAGAATCCGGCATTGGATGTTGATCTACCGGATCTCGTGTCTAGGCGACATCGGCTCAATATCGGCAACTCCAACGTTGATGAACGGAACGTGGAAACCAGCCTCCGTGATGAATTTCTGGAGCATGAAGATAAAGGTGCCATAGTGGTGGATGAAACTCGGGAAGAGTTGGCATCAATTGGTGAAGTGAAGATAGCGGGTGACGAGGGTCGCTTACTATTGGCAAGCCGATTTAGCTTCACACCTGAAGAAGCAAAAGGGGATGATTGGCTGTGACAAAACATATTCCAGACGATATGCACCATTGGCAAGAGGGTATGCCACCTAGTCATCGACTTCGGGAGTTGTGACAACGCCATCTCCAAAGAAGCCATCCAGAAGCTAGGGTTGAAGATGAAGGAGCATCCAAACCCTTACAAGATGTTATGGCTCGAGAAAAATGATCACGTAATCATATCTAAAAGTTGTCTGGTCAATTTCTCAATTGGGGCAAAATATCGGGATGCGGTTTGGTGCGACATGGTGACCATGGATGCTTGCCACTTGTTGTTGGAGAGGCCATGGCAGTATGATAGAGGTGGTATCCACGATGGACGATGAAATACATATAGCTTCGTCTTTGAGAGAACAAGGAGCATCTTGCTACCCAAGAAGGTCGAGGCGTCATGTGTGTCGACATTCGAAAACCCAAAACCGGTAGAGAGAGCCGCGTACACCAATGCAGTTGGCAAGCCAGACTTGGTGGCTACACCAGTAGGCGCCATCAGGGGAGAGCCCAAATTTGATGAACCTATGCTTGACGAGAGGGAGTAGTCGGATAAAATAAGGATTCTACCAAAGGAGTTTCTTCTGGAAGGATTAGCATACTTATTACCACTAACAAAGAAGGTGTAACACCAGGAAGACTAGGCTCACGACGATGCCTCACCAAGTAAACAGATTTAATGCTGGATAAACCTTGAGGGGCATGAGGACTTCAGGTGCCAAATGTGGAGGCTACTTATTATGATCTACATTTAGGCAAGACAGAAAGGCGGATCAGCTATATTGACGCCAACAAAGGATGGAACTTGGTTGGACATCTTGAAGGTGAGGCAGAAAAGGTTAAAAGGCTAGAAGAGATAACAGATGCTTCTTTACCGAGAGTTGTGACGGCGGTAAGCACAAGTCCATAGGGGAAGGGTCAGGTATCGAGAGGAGAGTTACTGGATCTACTCCATTACTGAGTAGGGTTCATGGCACTTTTGTCGTCTAAGCTGTACGAGAAATGGTAGGACAAACTCGAACCGATGATGTTGTCCACACTTTGGCTGGACAAACTTCAAACCATGTGTTGGTGGAAGGGGTCAAAAACCCACACTAGTAGAAGCATGAAAGACTGGAGTTCGGCAAGATTGCAGGTTGGCATAAAGAAATTCAAAGCTTGGAGAGAATGATGCAGACTTGGCAAGCTGGGACAATGAACCACAATTGGGTAAGTTTGGCGAATTGGAGTTGTGTAAGACGGAGTCTAGGCGTGAGGGAACATGGCTGGGCAGAATTAAACCAAATGATCCGGCAATGAATTCGAAGACGAATTCTCTCCAAGCTAGAGAGAATGATGCAGCCCCGCCTCTTATGGCGGATAGCTTGGCGGCCGTGCTTGCTATGGGGACGCGGGGGTTGAAGTCATAGTTGATCCGGCAACACCTCGGCAGTTATGGTGATACGCGAAAGGAGATAGGTTGGCGGCAAGGATGATACGTGGCTGCAGATATGAACGTGCTCGGTATAGCTTGGCGATAGCAGGACAATAGGGATCATTATCATCGAGATCCTTGAAGATATTTGAAGATACATGGAGATAATTGAAGATTCATTTAGATTGATTTAGGTTGATTTAGATTGATCTCCTTTTATATTTAATTTTTGAATTATCTTTTCCCCTTTTAGTATTTTATTAGTATTCAAACAACTTCTTTATATATAGGAGAAGAAGCCTAGGGTTTCGTTAGTTGATTAATTTTGAGATTTTAGCCTCTTATTGAGAGTCCTCTCTTCTCGGGTGTGAGAACTGAGTTATGTTTCCTCTTTCTTTTTATTATTGATGAATAAAATTAAAGGAAAGGCTACTAAATCCTTCCCGTACCCCTATTTTCCCACTGTCACGCTGCGTCACAACTTGGAAAGGGTAACTCGGTTGGCGAGTTGGATGAGTTGGGTGGTGAGGATGTCAAATTGGGCCGCTAGGTGTTGAGCCGAGGTGAGTTGGCAGGGTGAGTCATGTCACTGGGTGTGAGATGGAGTCGGGTGAGTGAGTTGGGTGCCAGTTTGCTATGGCTTACCTGGTGGTAGTTGGGTGTCAGGGGAAGGAGAGAGAGTTAGTGAGAGAGAGAACAAAGGAGAGAGTTGGAGGAGAAAGAGTGAGATTAAAGAAGAGAGAAGAGAGAGGACAGGTGAAAGCAGGGCTGATTCTCACATTTACAGGGCTCCAAATAAAAATTTTTAATAGCACCCTTCATATACAATAAAGAAAGTTGAACGGCAAAAGCTAGTAGTGAATAAAATGTTATTTATGTTTTAACATATTACCATTTTTGTAAATAATAAAAAGGATACTGACTTTTCTGAATTGTTAAAAGAGTTTTTTTAACTAAAAATTACCTACATTTTAGGTGAATTATCAAAAAATCACCTGACTTTTCTAATTTTCAAAGTCATCAACGTGCATATTGACTTTGTGGTAGCGGAAGCGATTAGTGGCCAATCTTTTTGTGAAGATATCAACAACCTATTTAGTGGTAAGTGTGTATCGAACCTGGATATCACCCTTGACCACCTTTTCACGCTCATAGCGAAAATCAATGTCGACATGTTTACTGTGATCATTGGAAATGGGATTGGCAGCAAGGTATGTGGCAAACACATTGTCACAGTAGACAAGGACAGGACCAAAGTGGCGCAGCCCAAGGTCGCTCATAAGATACCGGATCTAGTCACACTTAGCTACAAGCTTGGCCACGGCACGGTACTCGGACTCAGTAGTGGACTTAGCAACTGTGGGTTGCTTTTTGGCACCCCCAGAAATGAGATTGGGTCCAAGGAAGAGAGCAAACCTAGTGGTAGAGTGGCAAGTGTCAGGACACCCACCCCAGTCAGCATCAGCATAGGCAGTGACTGTAGTGCAGGAATCAGGCGTAATCATAAGACCATGATCAGGAGTGAGCTTAAGATATCGCAAGATGCGTTTCACCATTTGCCAATGGAAAGTCGTTGGAGCATGCATGAACTGGGACACATGGTTAACCGTATAGCAGATGTCGGGTCGAGTCATAGTAAGATACTGGAGGGCACCAACGGCACTACGAAACATGGTGGGATCCTCAAGTAGCACCCCGTCACTCGCGGAAGGTTGAACCCGGGCAGGAATGGGTGTCTGAACAGGTTTAGCCTCAAGCATGTCATGTTTGCCCAAAAGGTCAAGGGTGTGTTTATGTTGTGAAAGAAACAAACCTTGTCGGGAGTGATGCGCTTCGATACCAAGAAAGTAGTGAAGCGGGCCAAGGTCCTTCATGGCAAACTGAGTGGATAAAGAGGAAATGAACTTGGTGAGGAGATCCGGGTGCGAGCAAGTTAGGATGATGTCATCCACATATAGCAGAAGACATACAATGCTGGTAGGCGAGCGATGAATGAAAAGAGAGGGACCCGCCTTATTACATTAGAACCCTAAACTATAGAGGAACGAACTAAACCTGTGAAACCAAGCTCGAGGTGCTTGTTTCAGGCCATATAAAGCCTTACACAGACGGCAAACAAGCGTAGGAAATTTGGGATGTACAAAACCAAGCGGTTGTCGCATGTATATCTCCTCATTTAGAAAACCATGTAAAAATGCATTTTTAACATCAAGCTGGTGAATGGACTAGGAATTGGTTACAACTAGTGCAAGAATGAACCTAATGGTGGTTGGTTTGACAACGAGGCTAAAAGTTTTAAAATAATCAAGGCCTTCATGCTGGTGAAAACCCTGGGCAACCAGACGAGCCTTGAAACAATCAACAGAGCCATCAGGTTTATACTTGACTTTATATTTCCAAGTGCTCCTGACAACATTTTGAGCGAGGGAAGGAGGAATAAGTTCCCAAGTCTGATTTAAGAGAAGGGAATTAAATTCCTCAGCCATAGCCTCCTGCCACTGAGGATTTTTAGCAGCCTGTGAAAAATAGGTGGGTTACTGGATTACTACAACAGAGTTGAGGGAAAGGATGTGCTTAGGCTTACAAATGCCGTCCTTGAGACGGGTGTGCATAGGGTGACCCTTGGGTGATGGAGGGGAAGCCATGGGAACCAGGGCCGAAGCCGTGTCCATGGGCAACTCAGCCGGGACCAAAGCCACGGCCGAGGGCAGCGAAGGCACGGTGGTGGTTGTCGAGGACACCTGTGCCACCGGCACTGTGACCAAGGGGGACGAGGGTGCAAGGGTGTGCATATCAAGAACAACAGGTGAAGACACCCGAGTCACTGGTGCTGCACCCAAGGTTGCAGCGGGTGGAGCACCCGACGATGAGTCCCCGCGCAAGTCAGGCATGAGTGGTAGGGAAAGAGGGACCTCAATTACAAAATTAATGGACGGCACAGTGTTACTAGAGACTAGATCCTTGTATGGAAAAATGTGCTCAACAAAGTAAACATGACGACTAACATGTACACCACCCATAGCAGGATTTAAACAGCGATAGCCCTTATATCGAGCAGTATACCCAAGAAACACGCAGGGGATGGAGCACGGGGCTAATTTATGGGTGGTACGGGCTGTGATGTTGGGGTAATATGCACACCCAAAGACCAAAAAAATATTGTAGTTTGGCGCTTGATTAAAAATTTTTTTAGAAGAAGAAATGTTATGCAAAAGTGGGGTAGGCAATCGGTTGATTATAAAACACGCAGTACAAACAACATCGACCCAAAATTCATATGGTAGTTGTGCCTGAAAAAGAAGGATCTATACCATTTCACTTAAATGTTGATGCTTACGTTCCGCCACCCCATTTTGTTGTGGAGTATCAGGACAGGAAAGACGAAAGTGTATGACAAATTTTCTACAGAGCGCGCCATGGATTTGTTATCAAATTCACAACCTCCATCACTTTGAAAACATTTGATAATGGTGTTAAAATGATATTCAACCTTGTTTTAAAATTAGAAAAAATGGAGTACACTTCATCTTTTTATTTCATTGGAAAGAGCCAAGTGAAGCAAGAAAAATCATATATAAAAAGCACATAGTAATGTAAATCAGAATTAGACTGAAGAGGTGATTGCCAAACATTCGAATGTATTAATTGTAAAGGTGCAGTAGTAGTATGCATAACACAAGCAAAAGGTAAATGATGTGACTTGCCCAAACAACAGGCCTGAGAATGTTTAATAGAACTAGAACTTGAGCTAGAAAGAATCAAAGAACGACTACGTAAAGTATTAAAAACAGAATGACCTAAATGTCCTAAGCATCGGTGCCAAAGTCTACATGAGAAGTCTGTGCAACAAGTCCTGTGAGGTGAGGTGAGAAGCCATAAAGTGGTCCATTACTGAGTATCCTGAGTAGGGGCATCCCGGTAGAATTGCCCTTGACACAAAAGGAGGATGAGTCAAATTCAACACTACAGTTGCTGTCACGACACAATTGTTTAATCAAAAGGAGGTTATAAGTAAGTCCAGGAACCAAAAGCACTTTAGAAAGAGTTAAATCGTGTGTGGGAGCACGCAGTTTTGAAGTGCCAACATGTGTAACAAGTAATAGAGATCCATAGCCAACCTGAATAGATGGAAAACAAGAGTAAGGAGAAATATTTTGCAAAATACCTGGGTTTGGTGTCATATGGTTAGAAGCACTAGAGTCGGCGTACCAAGTAGGATCAGCAGAATCTGCTAACTACATGGCAAACAGTGAGTGAGAGAGGTCAGTATTGACATAGTGGTGTGGGCAAAGGGGGGCTGCATGACCGACTTGATGGCAAATCTGACAAACAAGAGGCCCGGGACCAAGGCTACCTTCGTAAGGCGGTCGCGGAGTAGGACCTGTGTTGCGGACCCACGGTTGTGGTGCCGGCGATGCTTGATCGTAAGGGTGTTGACCCGACTCTGAGTTTGGTTGACCATATGTACCACCACGACCTCCTTGACCTCCTTGATGGTTCGAGTTACGCCCACGACTCTTACGCCCATGCCCACCACGACCCCTATTCTGACTCGAGGTGTTAGGCAAGTGTCCCACGGCAGTAAGGGCGTGTGCATGTTCGTGGGACCGAGCATGAATGCGAGACAAAGCAGCAACTTCATCCAAGAGGGCTGTCTTGAGTTTCAAACGAGAGATCACGGAAAGATTGATGATTAAAGGTGTTAAAAGCAGCATACTCCGGCGGGAGACCAAAAAGAGCATAGTGTACCAATTCTCGTTTAGAGACCGGGGAATCAATGGCAGCCAGGTCATTGGCAATTGTTTTGAGTTAAGTGAGGTAAGCGGTCATAGTTTTGTTATCTTTACGCAAATAACCAGTTGGGATCGGAGGTCAAATTCCTTGGCAAGGGAGTGGTCCCTAAAGCGTTTGGCCAAGGCATCCCACATAGCTTTGGATGTGGGGTGGAGAATAACATCATTGAGAACTGACCGGGCAAGAGATGCAGAGAGACAAGCCCTAATGCTTTAGTCGACACAAGACCAGGTTTGAAAATCAAGATTGGAAATAAAGATACCTGTTGGTGTTTGATTTTGAGAGGGAGGACAAGGGAGAGTACCATCAACGAAACCCATAAGACAATGGGCACGTAGTAACATAGAAACTTGTTCTCTCCAAGCTGTATAATCAATAGGGTTTTCTAGTTTGACAATTATGAGACTCATAATAAAGGATGTGGGAAGTGGATTTATGGGAGGAGCAACTGGTAGGTAAGATGACCTAGGGAGAGGAGTAGGGATACTATATTGAGAGCCAGAGTAACCTAGTTGAAAAGGAGGACGGGAAGTACCACTGTTCAATGTCGAGAAGGGGGCTCCCGACGTGGGGGGAGGCTCGGGCCCAAGAGTGGGCGGCTGCGGAACAGTGGTGCTGGTAGTTTTGGTAACATCGGGCATGGGTGACGGGAGGGAGGGAGACCGAGGCTGGACGAGGGACGACGGGGGGTTGGGATTGGCTGCCATAACTTCGATCAATCGAGAATATCACACTATGCACCTAGTGTAGTCACCACAAGAGGGAGAAAACCCACGTACCGGAGACAAGAGGGGGAGCAGCGCCGAAGACAGTGGTGTGGTGCCGTGACAGCGGCAGCGCTGGCCAATCTAGGGCGTGAGAGAGGGGGCGGCGCCGGTAGGGTTTAGGTTTCATTTTTTTTTTTTTTGGATTAGGCATGCTCTGATACTATGTGAGAAAATATTTTAGGGAAGCATGCCCAATAAGGTTGTTGAGGCACGTCTATATAATAATATGAATACAGAATATACGGATAAATACATATCAGGGATATTATCCTAAGGGATATTATCTTAATAGCCACATTTTGGGCATAAATGCATTAACACACTAAGTTTAATTTAATTTAAATAAATTGTATTTAATAATATATTTTGTAAATGATGAAATTACCCTTCACCTTTGAACTCGTAAAATTGTTAAGGGTTCGACGCATTGCAACATGGTTTTGCCACAAAAAAAAAAAAATTTAGAAGTGTTTCTTATTTGTAAACTTGTTTGCAATTTATTGATAAAAAATAAGTTTTATTGAGGGTAGTTTGGTAATTTCTTATGTATTTAATGAAAAGTTATCAGTGTCAGTATTAGATATGATATTGAAAATTTTTTGAAAAGTTTAGGTGTGACTTTGAAAAATTAGAAAAGTTAACTGTTTTTTCGATACCTCACCTAAAATGTAAATGGTTTTCAGTTAAAAATCCTTATTAAAAAACACACTAAGTTTTTGACATATCCGTATAAAGACTCCTCTCCGATGTAAAAGGAACATACCCAGTGCCTCAAGGGCTCCCGCCTACGCAGGGTCTGGGGGCGGATGTACGCAGCCTTCACCCTTAAGGGTGTTAACCTGAAGAGAGGCTGTTTTTCAGGGCTCCTAACCTGAGGGTGAGGACTTCTCAGGAGGTCACCCATCTTGGTACTACTCTCACCCAAGCACGCTTAACTTCAGAGTTCTAATGGGATCCGATGACAGCGTGTTGGTGCCCTCTTTGGTTCTTCGCCGATTTGATGACATTATTTTTCATCAACAAAGCTGGCACCATATTTTTAAGCAAATTAAGTGAAACAAATAGTGGGCACATCACCTCTATTGACTAGAAACAATATCATCACGTTAAAGAGGGTTATTTTTATTAATATGACAAAATTTGGAATGAGATAGATCCCCTACTGTGGGGGTTTCCATAGCCAATTGTGCTGTGAACCCCCACATAAAATTAGAGAGAGAGAGAGGAGAGAAGTAATTATTTTTTTTATTTTAAAAATTATTTAAATTATATTATATAAAATAATTTAAGTATATAAAATAATTTAATTATATAAATTAAAACATATAAATAGTGTTAATATTATATAAAATAATTTATATATAATTAATAATTTTAACATTTAAATAAATTTGTTTATTTGATTATTTATTTATTTAAATAAATTTATTTGTTAGACTATTTATTATTTAGGTACTTGTTAAATTTTTGTTGAAAATATCAAAATAACTTGTTATATTAAAATATGCTACAATAACGAGAATATAACAAGTCATTTCAATATTTTCAACAAAAATTCAACAAGTAATTTTTGTTGACATTTAATGTTTTCAAACAAATATTTAACGGGTACCTATCATTTAAGTACCCGTTAAATCTTGTTTGAAAATATCAAATAACGACAAAAATTAAACAGAATTTTAATATATAAATTTATATTATGACTGTTTATTAATTAGATATCCGTTATATTCAACAAAAATTTAACAGATATCTAATTAATAAATAGTCAAAATATAAATTTATAACTTAAAATTATTTTATATAAATAACTTAAATTTAAAAAAATAAACTCTATCTCTCTAGAATGATTTTATATAGTATAATTTAAATAATTTTTAAAATTAAAAAAATAATTACATCCCTCTCTTTGTTTAACACCCTGAAGGGGGAAGGCTACGTACATCAACCCCCCCGACCCTGCTTCTGCGGGAGCCCTTAAGGCACTGGATCTGTTGTTGTTATTGTTGTATCCCTCTCTTTGGGGTCCACAGCACAATTGGCTGTGGAAACCCCACAGCAGGAGATCCGTTGTCTTTTTAATCTATCTTCTATCTTTTAACTCTAAGTTCCTCTCCTCCTCAAATCCCTTCCTTCTCTCATCACTTTCTTCACAAAAAAGACTGCATTTTTATTTTAATTTTAAATCATAAAAATATTTGTATTTTATTTTATATTATATACAATTTCTTATTTATAGTATCAACAAAAATTATACATCTATTTTATATTCGATAAATACATATTCTTAGGTATCACGTATAATATTTATAATAAAATTCCAATGATATTTACCAAATTCCTATGGTATTGGTCATTTAAAAATATTTATAGAGAAAAAAAACTACAAAATAAAAACCATAATATTTACATAAAAAAAATTATCATCTATGGCAGTTTTCCCCTGCACTAATAACTAGCAAATAAAATAAATATATAAAATACATTAGTTATGATTTTTACTTGAGTTATTAAATAATTTTTCCTCCACCACCCAATTCCCTACACTAAAAAATGTTAAAAACTGCAATGACTTTCCCGCCTCTATGTTTCCGAACACTAACCACCCACAACCTTTAAATGCCCCACTATTACGTAGTAGTTTCAAAAACTGTGTGTATATGTGTGTATGTATATATATATATATATATATATATACACACCATTCTCAAATTTTCATTTTCATTTGTCATTGCACCCAATTCTCGTGCTCCGATTTCACCCATCTCTATCCAGGTATTTTAACTCATTTACTTTATTTCTCATTCTTATGATAATCTATACTATACATTATGTTAGTGTAAATCTTCAAAACACTTGCAAAATTCTTGCAAACGTGTAACCAAAAGATCTCAGGTGTTGACGCTGTGTAATCATTTTCCTTAAGGTTTATTTCGGTATACGAAATATCCTCGAGGATTCAACAACAACCAAATATGAAGTGAAGATGTATAAAGAGAGAGATTGAGAGAGATGTGAAGAGATTGAAGTTTGTTATTCAAGAATACAGCACAAGATCACACAAGAACACTTGAACACAAAGTTCTTTCAATCTCTTTTTCCTCTTGCGTTTTGATACAATTTAATTCATGCATTCAACCCATATGAAAACTGGAGGAATATATATGTATGTCATGAAGAGAGATGTCCCAAAACCAAAGCTAAAAGAGCTGCGACGAATCAGGAAAAAACCGCGCGAAAAATTGTCAGAACAGACCAGTGTGTCGAAGTTGTGTGTCGACACACAAGTCTATGAGCCGACATTCACATCGACACATAGAGTGCCTCCGTGCGCTTCTGTAAAAAGGCTATGTGTCGACACACGGGCCATATATGTCGACACACAGCTATTCCTTCATCGTTTTGTTGGATTGTGTATCGATACACGTGGCCCATGTGTCCACACACACCCTTATCAAGCTCTAAACATTTAAACCAAGTATCGAGACAATCACAAATACATCTTATACACATATTAAACAACATTTACGTATTATTCAATATACATTTTGAAAACACACAACATTCCCCTTTCATTTTCAAAATACAATCAATCTCAAAATGACATTTCGAATAAAGGACGCCTTATTGTGCATCAATGACGGTGTCTCCTGATTGACCCCCCGGGTAGTAAAAAGACCATACAGTTAATCGGATTGAAAATGGTAGACCAAGTTTTGAACCATACAACCCATTTGACTAACCGACTATGCACGTACTCCCTGTACACACCCTACAACTCCCAGATCGACACATTTGTGTTTTTGTGTCTTGTACCCTTCGTGAGTGTTTCAGGGCCAAACCCTTAGTCAAAAATCACCCCTTTGAAGTGGCCAAACTTCAACACACACTAAGATGGACCTCATTGATCATGTTCCTGCGATGCGACATTCAATAAGTTCTAACACTGGGTCCATTAAGAGTCATTAGCTCATCCTCTTAGAATCTCTGACGCAGGTATCAAGCACTTCACACTCGAGATGGAAATATTCTCATTTAGTGCTTACAGTCACACCAATGACAATCTCTCTCATTGAACCCAAAACCTAGCATCATACCAAGCGTCAAGTTGAGGGCCTATCATGGGTGACTAATAATGACAGGTTTCAACCCCATACCTTCATTTGTTTTCAGAGCCAAGTCTCTAACTAGGCCTTTTGTAAACGAATCCGCTAGATTCTAATTTGTTCTCATGAAGTCTATAGTGATAACACCTTCTCAAATAAGGTGTCTCACTATACTATGCCTTACACCAATGTGTCTGGACTTCCCGTTGTACACCTCACTATACGCTCTAAAAAGAGTAGCCTGAATATCACTATGGATAGATATCGGTGAGATTGGCTTAGGCCACAAAGGTATCTCATACAAGAGATCCTTTAACCAGTCGGCTTCCTTAGCCGGAGACGCAAGAGCTATAAACTCCGCCGCCGAAAACCCAAGAAACCGCACACCCTACCCAGTAGGAATACACACCCACTTGTGGATGTATGATCCTCCACATCAGAGATCCAACTCGCATCAGAGTATCCCTCCAAAATAGGAGGATACCCTACATAAGAAACACCATAACTCATAGTCTTCTTAAGGTACTTCAGTACACGGTCAATAGCTTTCCAATGGCTCTTACTTGGATTGCTAGTATATCTACTCAGCTTTCCAACAGCAAAGGCTATGTCAGGCCTTGTGCTCGTCATGACGTACATAAGATAACCAATGACTTGGGTATATCTCAGTTGTGACACTGGAGCACCCTCATTCGGTACCAATTTCACACTAGGGTCCATTGGAACGGACACCGATGCGCACTCATAGTGAGACTGTGGAATCTTTTCAAAATATTTTCAACATAGTGAGACTGTGTCAAGGAAATGGAATCTCTTTTTCTTGCAATTCTTATACCGAGGATTACCTTCGTCTCACCCATGTCTTTCATAGCAAAATTTTCCGAAAGAAATTGTTTAGTTCTCTCTACTTGTTCCACATCAGTACCGAATATCAGCATGTCATCGACATACAAATATATAATGACCCCTTTGCCATTATCAAACTTGCTACAGGCACATTTATCTAATTCATTTATAAAGAATCCGTTGTTAAGAACAACCTGATCAAATTTCTGGTGCCATTGCTTCGGCGCTTGCTTTAGCCCATATAGAGAACGTATGAGTTTACATACTTTTCTCTTTTGGCTAGGAACAACAAAACCTTCCGGTTGTTCCATGTACACTTAGCTCATCATTCAGGAATGTCGTTTTAACATCCATTTGGCGAATCGGTAGTTTATAAATTGAGGCAAGGGCTATCAATATCTTTATTATCGATATTCTTGCTAAGGAGGCATACATGTCAAAGTAGTCAAACCCATGCTTTTGGGTGAACCCTTTGGCCACCAATCGGGCCTTGAACTTATCAATCATTCCATCGGCCTTCATCTTCTTTTTGAAGATCCATTTACACCCGATGGGTTTACTACCTTGTGGAAGGTCCACTAGGATCCAGGTATTATTAACTAAGATAGAATCCATCTCATCATTCACAGCCTCTTGCCAAAAGGAGGTATCATGAGACCTCATCACCTCATTAAACGTCATGGGATCAGCTTCCATGACACAATAATATGGAACCACTTGGTCCACATCGTTCCTCGAACCTTCCACTAAAAACATGTAGAAGTCCAAACCGAAAGAATTCTTTTTCCTTACTCTCTTACTCCTTCTTAGTTCTAGTGCGCTTTCAGGGACATGTTCTCTCTCATGACGAACATTGTCATATGACACTTGAGCGTCACTGTCAACCGGTACATAATGCCTCAGTCTAGAGATAGAGGTAAACCGATTCTCATCAAATATGGCATCTCTCGATTCTATTATTGTATTCACATTGATATAATCATTAAGCCCAATTACACAGAATCGATATACCTTACTATGAGGCGCATATCCAACAAAGATGCAATCAATGCCTCTTTCACCTAACTTCTTACGTTTAGGTTCACGGACTTTAAAAACTGCCCTACACCCCCACACTTTTAGATAAGTCAAATTAGGGGCTTGTTTGTTTCATAATTCATACAGTGTTATTTTATTTCTCTTATTTGGAACTCTATTCAATATATAACAGGCCATTAGCATTGCCTCACCCCAAAATCCATCTCTAAGACCGGAATAGGATAACATTGAGTTAACCATTTCAGTTAGAGTCCGGTCTTTCCTCTCAGCCACGCCATTCTGTTGTGGCGTATACGGAGCAGTTATCTCATGTATAATTTCGGTGGTTTCAAAATACTTGGGATTATAGTATTCCCCACCACGGTCTGACCTAAGCGCTTGAGGAAGGTCTCACAGTGTAATTCAATTTCTGCTTTATATGCTTTAAATCTATCAAACTAGTCATCTTTGGAATTTATGAGATATACATAACAAAATCTCGGACAATCATCTATAAATGTTATGAAATATGGCTTTCCACCTAAACTCGGTGTGTTCTTGAAATCACATAAATCACTATGTACAAGGTCAAGTAAATTAGTCTCTCTTTGCACCGAAGGAAATGGCAATCTCATTATTTTTGTTAACATGCACGTTTCATCAATCTTGTTTATATGAAGTATCAATGAAGAATTAACCATTTTATACAATCTACGAAAATTTACATGTCCTAATCTTAGATGCCATAAAAACGACGAGTCAAGCATATAAACAGAATTATCAATTTTATTATCAACATTCATCTCGAGCATTCCATTACACAGATAACCTTTACCAATAAAGACCCCTCCTTTCGACAATACAAACTTGTCAGCCGCGAAGACCAAATTGAACCCGAACCGATTTAATAGGCCACCGGAAACAAGATTCTTCTTCACGTCCGGAGCATAACATACGTCGGTTAAAGTAAGGATTTTTCCAGAGGTAAAAAGAAAATCCACTTTTCCCTTCCCTTTAATTGGTATAGTCGCTCCATTGCCCATTAACAACACAGTTCCGTTGTCCGTGGGTTCAAAAGCCTTGAAGAACCCCTTGTCCTGACACACATGTCTCATGGCCCCTAAGTCAACCCACCAAGAGTTATCACTCTTAACTAGGTTGACTTCCGATATCATCACCATGAATCTATCGTTCGAATTTTTGGTGCGATAATCAAGCCCCTTGCCTTTTTTATTCTTAAGGAGGTAACAAACCTTTCGTAAGTGACCGGGCTTCTGATACTTCCAACAGACTATTTTCGGCCTCTTGTCATTTATCTTCTTTTGGAAGTGTCCGGTTCTTTTGGTTTGTTTACTTAACCGGCCTTCTTTTGTGATGTTGATTTTCCCAACCTCATCGGAGCGGTCCTTGTTGTCATCCTGTACCCTGTAGCCTTCCTCAATGCGCAAGTGGTTAGCCAATTCCTCCATTGACATGTCTTCCTTCTTACGTTTGAGACTTTTCTTTACGTCTCTCCATGAAGGAGGAAGTTTGTCTATCAAGGATGAAACAATTATGGTATCGTCCATGTTCATTTTATGTTGTTGGAAATTATTCAATATTCGTTCAATTTTATGGAATTGCTTCATGACAGGACGATCATCCACCATTTTGTAATTATTAAACTGACTAACTAGGAATTTTTTGCTTGTTGCATCCTCGACCATGTAGCGTGGCTCAAGTGCATCCCATAATTCCTTTACGGTCAGCGCGTTCGAGTAAATGTCAAACAGGGCATCGGTCATGCTGTTTAGTATGTGCCCTCTGCAGATGTAGTCATCGTTCTCCCACTTCAGTCTGGCCCTCTGGTCGGCCAAAGTCTCCTCCTCTTCAGAAGCGGGGGACGGCAATGGTGTATTTAACACGTACACCACATTCAAAGTTGTTATAAGGAAGTGCATCTTCCTTGGCCTTCGGTGGAAATTACCGCCATCAAACGTATCTAACTTCACAAAATTGGCTGTTATTTCTCTTAGTGATAAAGCCATATCCCAAATCAAAAATTAAACCTTAATATCGTTAGTGTAAATCTTTAAAACACTTGCAAAATCTTTGCAAGCGGGTAACCAAAACATCTCAGGTGTTGAGGTTATGTAATCATTTTCCTTAAGATATATTTCGGTATACGAAACATTCTCGGGGGTACAACAATAACCAAATATGAAGTGAAGATGTGTAAAGGGAGAGATTGAGAGAGATGTGACGAGATTGAAGTTTGTTACTCAAGAACACAACACAAGATACAAGAACACTTGAACAAAGTCCTTTTAAACTCTTTTTCCTCTTGTGTTTTGATACAATTTAATTCAAGTATTAAACCCTTATAAAAACCAGAGGAATATATATATATGTGTGTGTCATGAAGAGAGATGTCCCAAAACAAAAGCCAAACGAGCCACGACGAACCGGGAAAAAGCGTGAAAAATCGTCAAAACAGAACTATGTGTTGAAGCTATGTGTCAACACACACATCGACACACAGGCTCACTGCAGATCTATGTGTCAGCACACAGAGTGCCTCTGTGCACTTTTGTAAAAGGGTTATGTGCCAACACACGGGCCATGTGTGTTGACACACAGCAGTTCCCTCATCATTCTGTTGTATTGTATGTCAACACACATGGCCCATGTGTCAACACACACCGCTATCAAGCTTTAAACATTTAAAACAAGTATCGGGACAATCTCTAATATATCTTATACATATATTAAACAACATTTACGTATTATTCAATATATATTTTGAAAATACATCAACACGTTATTGTAAAGATTCTCTATTAACGATATCTCTTCTCACCCTCTACTCTCAAATTTTAAAGACCAACTATTTAAATTTGACAGGAAAAAAAAAAAGAAAAAGAAAAGAAAAGTTGAACGCATGAAACCTAGTAACCCACTCCCATTATTGCATCTACATGATCTAGAATTTGCAATAACTACATCTATTCAATTAAAATAGATTCTAATAGTGATAACCGCTTGCTAAGCCATATGTATAATATGGTAACCAACACATTAATTTTTCAAACTTCATGGGTCATCCCAAAATATTTCATTAAAATCAAAGAACTGGAACTGGAAAGAAAGTTGATATACTGAAGGTCAAAATTGATAAGCAGGCCAAAGTTAGTTTAACAAAGTTCATACCAAAATATTTCATCAAAATCAAAGTCACGGAGAACTCGGTAATTTTGCTTACTCTTCTTCTTCTTCTTCTTCTTTTTCTTCTTTGTCATGACAAATTCAAGTAAGAATTAGTTAGTAATCTTGATTAGTTAGATAACCGCTCAATTAAGTGGTTAGGTGGTTATCTAAGTAATCAAAGTATAAAAGTTGATGGTTTGTATCTGGAAAGCTCATTCAATAAAAAAGTACTGATCCTCTCTCTCTTACTTTACTCTTTCTCATCTTCTCTCTCCTCTCCTCTTTCTTCTTTCTTGATCTCCCTCTCCCTTCTTGATTTCAATGGCTGGTTCAAGCCATTTATCTCTTCTTTTCCCCAATAATTAGGTCTAACCCTGGCATTTGGTATCAGAGCTCTTTCATGAGCACAAATTTTTTTTTTCAAAATCCTAATTCGTCCAGAAACTGGTCCGAGGTAGGCGATCGTCTCCCATGGCAGACCTTGAAGGTCACATGCAGACCCTCACTCAGCGGATGGTTGAATCCCAACAATCAGCCGCCGAGGACCGTCGATTGGGCCAAGAACGCCATGGCCAGTTGCTTGAAGTCCTTCAGCAGAATAACACTCAATTGTTGACCCTGCTGCAGCAATTGGTGAACAATTCGACGCCGTCTATCCAATAAACACGCAGTAATGAGACTGAAGCACGATAGCGTGAGTCTAGAGTGAACATGGGTAACCCTAATGCGGGCCAACCCCCGATCTTGCGTCATCACCCGGGCTCGGGCGAACATAGCCCAGTCGAACAACCTCCTCCTACTGGTGGTCAAATTCCAAGGGCAAAGATCGATTTCCCCTTCTTTGATGGAGGAAACCCTAGAATTTGGGTATGGCGCTGTGAACGCTACTTCTCCATCTATGAGATTCCAAAACACATGAAGTTAAAGGTTGCTGGAGTTTACATCGATGACAAGACTGATCTGTGGCTTCAAGGGTTATTACGAGACAAGGGCCATCTGAGCTGGGATGCCTTTGCCGAAGAACTTTACGAACGTTATGACGATGATGCTGCCAATGATGTTGTGAGCCAGTTTAACAAGCTTAAACAGACGGGTTCTCTCCAGGAGTATCAAGAAAGAATTGAAGAACTACGGTCCCATTTACTTTCCATTGAATATTTTTTAGCGAATCTTACTTCCTTTCTTCTTATATTTCGGGTTTGGATGGTGACATACAACCCTTGGTTTAAGCCCTTCAACCAAGAACGCTGTCAGAAGCATACACTAAAGCAGAGTTACTCACTAAGTCCTCTGAGGCTTCCCTACAAAAGGCCAAAAATCTTTTAAAAATCCCACAAACACAACTTCCTTCTACCAAAAGCCATTTTTCCTCTGTTAAACCCACTTCTTCTTGGACCAAACGCACACCGGGTCTTTGCTACAAGTGCAATAAGAAATACTCTCCAGGACATCGTTGTGACAATCAGTCCCTGCACAGTCTGGAGGCTTCTGATCTAGATCCTGGGTTAGAACTAGACAAGGACCAAGACAGACCGGAGGAGGAACAACCCCTGGACACTTGTGATGAAATAGTAGAGGAAATATATGTTCATTCTCTTACTGGGGGAATGTCTTCTAGTACGCTCAAGATTTTGGGTCACCTTCATAAGCGCAGTGCAATTATCCTCATTGAGAGTGGCAACAAGCACAGTTTTCTTGACCCAAGACTTGCCAAAGAAGCTAGTTTCTCTATAGAGAATACAACCCCCTGGGTATAACTGTTGCCAATGGACAGACCATGGTCTGTAGGCAGCAATGCAAGGCCAAATAGGTGATGCAGAGTCACACATTTACATACAACATCAGGTTGATGAAAATCGGGGGCTGTGACATGCTGTTGGGTGTGGATTGGATGAAGCAGTTCAGCCCGATTTCATTTGACTTCAACAACCTCAAACTCAGCTTTGTTATGGACGGCACATCAGTTCAGCTCACTGGTATTGGGGAATCTGGTTCTCTCAAGTCAATGACTGGCAAGAAGTTGCAGGATCTCTGCAACAAGAAAGAAGATTACTTCGTGGCGACCCTCCTACTGATTCTTGGCAATGAGTCTGGTCAGGTACAATCTACGCCTCCTCTTAATGTAGTTCAGTCCCTTGTAGATGCTTTTGATGATGTGTTCCAAGAACCACCTTGAAACCAGATGCTAAACCCATAAATATCAGACCTTACCGATACCCATATATCTAAAAAAATGAAATAGAAAGACAAGTAAAAGAAATGCTTGACAATTCCATTATACAACCTAGCCTTTTCCCTTTTGCTTCCCCTATTTTACTTGTCAAAAAGAAGGATGGTTCCATGCGTTTTTGTGTAGATTATAGACAATTAATGATATGACCATCAAAAATAAATTTCCCATACCCCACATTGATGATTTACTTGATGAACTTCATGGTGCAACCATCTTCTCTGACTTGAGAGCTGGGTTCTTTCAAGTGAGAATGGCTACCACCGACATACCTAAAACAACTTTCCAATCCCATCATGGAGATTTTGAATTTAAGGTCATGCCCTTTGGCCTTACAAATGCTCCCGCCACATTTCAATCACTTAAGAATGATACCTTTGCACCATACCTTAGAAAATTTGTCCTCGTATTCTTTGACGACATTCTAATACATAGCCCTACTCTTGAAACCCACCTTCAGCACCTGAAAATAGTGCTAAGTACCCTCAGGGAGCATAAACTCTACGCTAAAAAGACCAAATGTAGCTTTGCCCAAGACCAAATAGAGTATCTTGGCCACATTATCACATCTCAAGGGGTGGCTACAGACCCAACTAAGATTGACGCCAAAAATGTCAAAGAACTAAGGTCTTTCCTTGGTTTAACTGGGTATTACCGAAAATTTATTGAAAAATATGGGTCATTGCTAAACTACTCACTGACCAGCTTAAGAAAGGTGGTTACTGCTGGACTGAACAAGTTGAAACAGTTTTCTATACTTCAAAAGCTGCCATGGTGCACGCACCAGTCCTAGCCTTACCTGATTTCACACAGCCATTCACTCTTGAAACTGATGCATGTGACTCCGATATGGGGGCTGTACTTATGCAACAAGGTAGACCCCTTGCTTATCTTAGCAAGGCCTTTGGCCCAAAGAATCAAGGGCTGTCCACCAATGAAAAAGAATTCATGGCAATTCTCATGGCAATAGCCAAATGGAGACACTACCTTGAAATTGGGTGTTTCACAATTAAAACAGATCATCAAGCCCTCAAATTCTTGCTTGAACAACGAATTACTACAAGCATACAAAAGAAAGGCATGTCCAAGTTGCTTGGACTTGACTATACAATCTCTTATAAAAAAGGGAAAGACAACCTAGTGGCCGATGCTCTTTCTAGGACACATGAGGGCTCTTGTTCTGCCCTTGTGGTTTCTGTAATACAACTGGTTTGGGTCAATGAAGTTGCTAGGATCTATGAAGGTGATCCTGAATGCACCCGGTTACTGTCTGAACTTTTGATAAGTCCCCAAGGCCACCCAGACTTCACATTGAGAAATGGTGTCATACGCAAGCAAGGAAGGTTACTCCTTGGAACTGGGAGCAATCTCAGGCAAAGTGTCATTCTATCCATTCATTCTTCACCCATTGGAGGACACTCAGGTGTGGCTGCCATGCACTAGAGACTAAAAGGGCTGTTTTACTGGCCCAATATGAAGAAAGATGTGCATTCTGTTATATCAGAATGCGATGTTTGTCAGAGGGCAAAATCTGAACATGTTGCTAGCCCTGGCCTGCTTCAACCATTATAGATTCCGGACCAATGTTGGTCCCACATTACAATGGACTTTATAGAGAGCTTGCCCCTTTCTGAGGGCAAGGACACAATCTTAGTTGTGGTAGATCGACTCACTAAATACGCTTATTTTATTGCTATGACTCACCCATTTAATGCTTCTCATGTAGCAAGACTCTTTATGGATAACATTCATAAACTCCATGGTCTTCCTGTCAGCCTTGTATCAGACAGAGATAAAATTTTCTTGAGCCAATTTTGGCAGAAGCTCTTCCATTTGTTGGGCAGCTCGCTGGATTTAAGCACTTCTTATCACCCTCAATCAAATTGACAATCTGAGAGGGTTAACCAGTGCCTAGAGACGTATTTGAGGTGTTGTATGGACAAACCTAAGAAATGGCACAAATGGCTTGCTCTTGCTGAGTTGTGGTATAACACAAACCACCATAATAGCTTAAACATGACACCCTTCCAAGCCTTATATGGCTATAACCCCCCACAACTTCACATGGAGACAACCAACCCAATCTCTTCTGTTGCAGCAGTGGAGGATTGGCTTTCTAAAAGGAGCCTCATGATTCAGAATTTGAGAAGTACTCTTCTTCATGCCCAATCTCGCATGAAATATTTTGCAAACAAAAACAGATCGGAAAGAACCTTAGCTCCTGGTGACTGGGTATACTTGAAGCTCCAACCTTATAGACAGACTTCAGTAGCCCTAAGGAGAAGTTTGAAGCTTTCTTCAAAATATTATGGGCCTTTTAAAGTACTGCCACGCATTGGACAAGTGGCTTACAGGCTGCAACTTCCACCCGACAGCCTTATACACCCTACATTCCATGTATCCTAGCTGAAGAAGAAGGTGGGAAAGCAGAGCTCAATCACCCCAGTACTGTCCCAGGTCACTGCACAGGGTGAGATTAAGGTGGCACCAGCTGCAGTCCCAGCAAGAAGGATTGTAGAGAGGTCCAATAAAGCTG
This sequence comes from Simmondsia chinensis, assembly GCA_018398585.1. Taxonomy (NCBI): domain Eukaryota; kingdom Viridiplantae; phylum Streptophyta; class Magnoliopsida; order Caryophyllales; family Simmondsiaceae; genus Simmondsia; species Simmondsia chinensis. The sequence goes on along the minus strand of JAGTTD010000013.1, from coordinate 33,061,083 downwards.
CTACTCAATGGCTCATACACTGGTGTAACATTGATGAGAGTGAAGCAACATGGGAAGACACTGGATAGCTCAAATACCAATTTCCTGAATTTGTTAACCAGCACTGCACTTCCTGAGGACAATGGATGAGAGTGAAGCAACATGGGAAGACTTTGGCTGCACTTCCTGAATTTGTTGAAGTCATTCATATTGATTCATATATGTGTTCTCCTGATTCTGCATAGAAATTCTTGTAATGGTCTGTATATGTTGTATTGTTTCTGTGTCAGTAACCCTTATATATGTTCTGCATGTTGTTTATCCCTTGCTGCTGTTGGGAACTCCATGTTGTATTGTGGCTTATCCTTGAGGACAAGGAATTTTTGTAAGAGGAGGGTAATGTCATGACTAATTCAAGTAAGAATTAGTTAGTAATCTTGATTAGTTAGATAACCACTCAATTAAGTGGTTAGGTGGTTATCTAACTAATCAAAGTATAAAAGTTGATGGTTTGTATCTGGAAAGCGCATTCAATAAAAAAGTACTGATCCTCTCCCTCTTGCTTTACTCTTTATCATCTTCTCTCTCCTCTCCTCTTTCTTCTTTCTCGATCTCCCTCTCCCTTCTTGATTTCAATGGCTGGTTCAAGCCATTTATCTCTTCTTTTCCCCAATAATCAGGTCTAACCCTGACATTCTTCTCACTAGGGACTCTTTTGCTTTCTTTATCAAATTTGCTTTCTTAACAATTACAGTTGAGGATATTTCGTATTCACACAAAAGTATGTAAACAAATCAACATCAAAAAATAATTCAAAAGATGAAAGGAAAGTTTAAAAAAATTAATTTTTTGTCCAAACTGATAAAACTCCAAATGTGAACAATAAAAGTAAATTCATGACTCATACAAATTAAACTCAAATTAAAATAAAAAATTAAAACAATTTAAATAAAACATAGAAGTGAAAAAAATAAATCTTTTCTTTAATAAAAACTTAAACAATAACTTCGGAAAAAATAAACATAATTGCTAAGAAAAGATTAAATTGAACATACATGTGTAAATAAAGCAAATCAATTTTTAAAAATAATTATGTAGATTTTATGTATTTTATAATAATAGAAGGGTAAATAAAATTAAATGAAAAATCGTTTTATGAGAAAAAATTCATGAAGATATAAAAGTAATTTAATTGACAATTATATTTTTATACAAATATAAGCACGAAGTCCAAATAAATTAGGGCAAAAATGATAATTAATATAACCTTTATTCTTTCTTACTAAAATACAGCAATACACCTATATTACAAATGAAATAAAGTCAAAAAAAAAAAAAAACAGAAATTCAAACATTCTTCATCCGGGTTAACACTAGGAATTTAAAAACATCAAAGTGCTTTTTATTATTTCAAAAATTAATTTTTTTTAATATATGGATTTATGTTACGAGAAAATATTAGGTGACGCGGATCACCACCAACCTCATGTAACCGCGTGACGGATCCGCGTCAGACGCGCACTCTGACGCGGCAAGCGCCAGCTGGCAACCCAGCACTGGCCCTTGGCTTCTGCTGCCTCACGAGTCATGATAACCAACAAAACCCTTTTTTTAATATATTAATCTAATGGATAGTATTGAGTATGAAATTTAGATTAAATTACATATTAATACCCGGGATTTATTGTATAATTTTTTAATCTATAAATTTTATAAAATAATATCCAGTCTAAAAAGTTACGTATATTTAAAAAAAATAGTTTGAATAAAGATACAAAAAAGATGAAAGCGAGGCCTGTTATTAGGGGTGTATTTCAGCCGAGTCGAGCCCGAGCATGCTAGGCTCGAGGATTGGCTTATTACCATTAAGCTTGGCTCGGGCTTGGCTCGATGCTCGCCGAGCTTGAAATGTTCAAGCTTGGCTCGGTTCGGCTCGATCTAAACTCGTCGAGTTTAGAATTAAACTTGTAATATTTTGGCTCATTTAAGCTAGATATAGGCTCGCTTGGGATCGTTTAAGCTTGGACTTGGCTCATTTACACTCCAATTTGGCTTTATTGAACAAGATTTAAGCAAACATATTACACAAAAAAGGCTCACTTAGGCTTGTTTACGCTCGCGAGCCTGCAAGCTCGAATTTCACTAGGCTTGGGCTCGGCTTGAGCTCAAAGCGAGCCAAGCTTTTGGATTTTTATGATGAGCCGGCTTGTGAGGGCTCGCAAGTTGGTTCCACTCATTTACAACCCTACCTGTTATGCACCCTTTTTTTGATAAATTGTGAAAAAATCGCTAAACAAGCCGGCCACTCACTAGGCGAGGCCAGAGTCCGACCGCAACAATACGGGGACCAAAAACATGCAACACAAAATAAGAAAACAAGAATGAAAATGATTGCCTCAAAACACGACATAGCAGACAGCGAGCATAGAACTAGAAAAGACATGGGGACAAGAAACAATGGCATGCGCAGAATCAACATAAACAGGGATCCTAGCCGGAGAAGAATCAGAAGGCCAGCACAAGAACCGAGAGTGAGACTGAAGCCACAACCCAACACCCAAACCATATCATTGAGCAAGAATGTCTGCCATCATAGCCAGGTCGAAGCCATCATAGTTGAAGCTCACCTTTTCTCTTAACTCTATTACCCGCTCCGCATTCAGAATCCTCTCATCATACTCTTCTTCCGTGATCTTCTGGATTCGATTTCTCCTATTCCGTTTCTTCCTCTTTCCGGCTGTCTTAGTCGATTTTCCAGCATTACTTCTAGGAGACATATCCTTCAGGAAGTCTTTCAACTCCCGCTTCTCTCTCTCCTTCATCTTGCGCTTGATTGTTTTTCTCTCTCTTTTCGTTGTGTGGAATTTTTCTTTTTTTCCTCCCACCCATGCTAGGCCCTTCCATGAATGGAGCTAATACTTGCTGACTCTGCGGCAAACTATCCTCAGCTTGAGATATATCGATTGCTGTTATTGGCTCGAATTCTGGAGGGAATTTCGGCTCAGATGTTGTTGACTCATTATCACTATTGCTTCCCCGAGTATCGGTATCCGGTGTGGTTATCTGAGCATGATGTTGATGAGCTGGAGCTTCACGATTCTCAACCCATGGCAATAGTAGAGGAGGATGTGCCACATGCTGTGAAGCGCAAGGCCTGGCATGCAGGAATTATCGCTGTAGGGCCCATCTCCCAATGATTTGGCCGTTCATGTGGAGGAAAACGTGTCCAAACGGCTGCCAAGTAACTCCCATCCCTTCATTTACCAACCGTGGGGCAGGAATTGTATTCTCTTCCCTAATAATCGAGCGTTCTGATATCAGATGCAGAGAATATTGAACCTGTGAAGAAAGTCTTACCCCGGTCATGCATTCGTTTTCTTGGGGGGAGTGTGATGGGAGATAGGCCTGCTCCTTAGCCAATCTAGCAGATACGGCTCTGGACACAGCGCTGGGAGAGTAGTCTGGTATCAATGCCGAGCTTCCTTATTTGACGAAGATCAAATGGGTTCCCCCACTGTGGTGAACCTAGACTATCTAGTTTATACATGTTGTGTGGCAAGTGTCAATCAGAATCCTTACAATGTCAACGCACCTCATAGTGGATGTTCTGGGGTCCACCCTAATGAACTTCCCCCATAATTCGGCAATATCAGCAAAGCATTCATTTGATCAACACTGGACAAGCAATCCATAGATCTCGAGCCAAACCCTTCTGTTAATGGATCCAAGCATCTCTCCAGAGTACTTATGTACTTCTTTGAACATTCGTAGCAGAATCTCCTTATGGGGGCCGAGGTAGACATCCATAGTGTCAATGGAATCACAGACCATAATAAAGGAATTGTTGCTTAAGCCTTTAGGTGTAAGCCCGTAGAGGTCATTTTCGGTGATAAATGTAAGAACATCATCAAGATTGACCTCAACAGATGAATGGGCAATTATTGACCGCTTAAGCCATGCCTCAACACTCTTGTTAGCATTTGACACTGTGATCCCCGGAATATTCGTGTTATCATGTGGCCCACTTTGATTAGTTGATGCGTTCCTTAAGTCCTGAGTCCTATATGCGGTTCTGACCTGCTGGGCCGTGCTCTGTTGTGGTTGGCCTCGAGTGGATTTAGGTAGTGCACTTCTGACTGGATTTGCCCATTGCACCTTGAGCTTCACACCCGCAACCCATCTTCCGTTCATGGAATTGACAGCCCTTGTAGCTTCATTCAAGTCATGAAACCGAACAAATCCATAAGACAATGTAGTTCTCAGTCTTCTTTTCACAGGAACAAATGTATCATATATTGATCTGAAGGCTCGAAAAACAACCCTAAGCCACGAATTTGTCGTTCTTTTAGGTAGACCATCAACGAAGATGAATGCCCCTGAACCTGTTATGCACCCTTACACATCACTATTTGGATTATTTAATTAAATGTATATAACTTTTTGGACTAAAAAAATATTTTTTAAAGTTTGTGGAATAAAAGATTAATACACTAAATCTTTGATAATAATATGTAATTTACTCTAAAATTTATTTATCAAATGAATATTACTTGATAAAATAAATTTGTTTACCTTCCAAATGAATAGTTCATTCAGTTAATTTTTTTTGCAGAGTAAATTTATTCATTCTATGAATAAATAATTTATTTTATTTTTTGAATAATTAAAATAATTTATCTCATGAATTTATTTAAATATTTTCAAGCATTACTTTATGTTGATGCTTGCAAAGGAATCTCATATACATTTTAATACTAACACCAAATGAATCAAATCTAATTATTAATATTTGATAACATTAATTACCATGTAAAAATATTTAATTTCACTAAATAAATGTCTTTGAACTGTAAAAGTAAACATATTCACTCAATAATTCCCAAACAGTAATTATATGAACGGTTGAAACTTTTGTTAGATATGCATGAGAAATAATAATCCAACTACTATCATTATGTTTGTCATCTCTTTTCCTTAAGTTGACGACTTGCTATGTTTGAAAATTTCTGTGTTTGGAGGCACTAGGTTTGTTGTTGTTGTTGTTGTATCAATTCCAGTGACAATCACTTGGAATATTTTGGCCAAAGATTCCTAATTTTCCAATACTTGCAAATCTACGTAAGATAATATCCGTATCTCAAAAGCGATCATAGATTCTATATTGAATGTTTTATTCCCGCTAAACCTGAAGTTATAACCTGACATACAGAAGATGTTGGCCCAATCAATGAGACCTTATTTTTCAGTTCATCAAAGTGACACACACTCACGAGTCCAAGACAATCTCATGATTTAGATTCATCTTCTTAATAGAATTAATTAGTTATTTTTTATAGTAGTTAAAAAAAAATAAATCAAGTGGTTCTGCTCAGTATTTCAATCTTGTCGACAAACACTAGCATGATATTTTTGAATACCTATCCACATAAGCGAGACAAGTTATAAAAAGTAACATATTATAGTCTTATCAAATAAGCTGTCTACCACCAACTGCGAACTCAGTTTGACAATATATCACAATTTTGATTTAAGTATATCCATTGCACAATCTTATTGACTATTTAAACCAAACTTGACATGTTGTTTGGAACTACATCCATCTCACAACACTTTTTAGAAAAATAATCGCATGTATATTTGACTTGTAAAACATAATTAATCATTAAATAAATAAAATACTTTTATTTAATTAATATTTTAAACTAATTAATTGGGTTTTTAGGACATCGATTCCAACAAGAATTGTGAGAGTGATGAGGTCAAATATATAATGGGTTACTCCATCTAATGTGAATTGGTTTTAGGATAGAATCCCACTTGAGTTTTTATGTGGATTTCATGTGTGCTACTCTGGGTGCGTTTGGTACATCTCATTTCAACTTCTTTTTTTAAATAAGATCTTTTCACTTAAGATCTGTATCTTTTTACAACGAATTGTTCAGTTCTATAGTGTACAAAGATCTTCTTAACATAATAAAATATTTGGTTATAAGTTTAAAAAAGACTTTATCTATTATAATCACAAAAAATGAAGCGATAGCATAAATCAACTAATAATAGTAGGTATAAGAGAACTATAATAATGACTTGTTACGATAACAGAGGATGGCGAGTGTAGAATTACATGGGACTAAAAAGGAGTAGTGGTAGGTGTGGGTGGTGATAAAAAGTAAAGTAGGTCATTGTGATGAATTTTTAATGCTAATAAAGTCTTTTTATATTATGTTCCTGAAATAAATTGTGAAAGAGATACAATTTTGCATTTTTTTTTCTAGGTTTAGTTGTAAAATAATTTTTTGCATCATCATTTAAGTTGTAAAAGATGTAAAAAGATCTTTTTGTCAATGAAACACAAGCATTGTAGTTAACTTGAGCTTTCTTTACAGCTTTAAACTGCTAAAAAGTTGGACCAGACGCAGCCTCTATGAGTCAAGCATAAAGAACCAATGAAATTTTAACATATTTACTGATGAAATGTTAAAAGGTATTGAACTATATTCCTATAAATTGTTTTGATATTTAACTCTTTAAAAGTAAAGGAAAAGCATTGAACCACCATGTAAAAATTAATTATTAAAAAGTAGATTATATAAATTAAATATATATCTAGACTGCTTAATTTATCATCCTTAATTTTACAAGTCTAAATTTATTTTTATATAATAGTTCAATTCTAAATTAACCACTATATAAATATTCAATACTTTTATTTTACCAGGAAAAAGTAAACTACTAAAAAAAAAAAAAAATTTCTTTAAAATATAATCTAATACCTTTTTAATATTTTTTTCTAGTTCTTCTTCTATAAATGCTTTACTAGCCTGTGTGCCCGAGAGACAATAAGCTCTCTCAACTTGCCAAACAGAAAAAATATCAATCAATGGAACCTAAAAGTGAGAACAATAATCCAGAACCAGCGCAGGTTAATCAATTCCAGTTTCCTGCAATAGATTTGTTGTCAGGTAAGCATTTTTCTCTTCCCTTTTTAACTATACTAATTTTATTTTTCGTACGATGCACGGGTAATATTTGCGGCGTACATATTTTGTTGAGCGGTGAAAGTGTGCATTGACCAAAAGAAATAGTCTATAAATTATACAAAATTTGCACTATAGTAAGTATATCAGTCCATTTACAAAATTCATTGCTGGATAAGTGGAGGTAGTGTTTTGGAGTGGTTGTATTTATGGCCTTTTCTTAAAAGTATGACCCTTTTTTTTGGAAGTGATTGGAGTATGGAATTTTTTAAGTTCAGTTGATTATATTATAGGATTTTGATTATTTAAAAAAAAAGGGGCCAAAAATGTTAAAAAATTTAAAACTCTCATAATTTATATAATTACTAATTACAAAATATTATGTAATTTATATGTACTTTATTTTCTTCTATATCAAGAGAGAAGTCGTCCTTTAATTGTATAGAAATATTATTTCTTTCGTAATTTACTATAGTGTAAATTATATACATTAAGTATCATTTATGGAACTTAACAATAATTTAATTCAGTTAATACAATAGTCGTCCTTTAATTGTATTGAAATAGTAGTATGACCTTTTGATTTGTGATCACAAGAGTATGAGCTTGTTTATGTTGATTTAATTTTAGTGTAGCCTCTTGATTTAAGTATGACCTTTTGGTTTGTAATAATTTGTAATGACAAAGGTATGGCCTTTGATTGTACTATAATCTTTTGATTAGATAGAAAATATTATGCTCTGAAATTCTAATTGAAGAGGAGGCTTCAACAACTAAATGTCATTAATAGTTAGTTTGAAAAGATTATGTTCTTAAATTCTTACTGTTGATTTAAGTAATATTACATTTTTATAGATCGACAACTAAATGTCTTAAACAGTTAGTTTGAAAAAAATATTTTATCAAATTCTAATCATTAAGTTTAAGACATAACCCTAAGTAGCACAATCAACTCGATAGCCCCAAATTGTAAGTGCCCCTAAGGCCATAACATGTAAATTTCTTATTTTATCTTTGTAGTGATTGTTTAAGCATCAATTATTAATAATGTTAGAGGTTTTATGAGTAAAGTTTTTATAATTTTTTTATGTTAGAATTTATGTTATTAAAAGAAATGTCGATATATATGTAATGTCCTAGTAAAAAGTTTTTAAATGTTTAGAAAACTAACTGATATTAACCGAGTCACACTGAGGCGTAACATTAAAAATTTTTGAAAAGTTTAATTGTGACATTAAAAAATTAGGTAATTTCCTGAAATCACATATACACTTTAAGTGGTTTTTAGTGAGATTGGTGGGTTGTTGGGGTAGGATGGATGAGAGGCCTTCATTTGGTACTTGATGAGTTTTTAAGGGGGGACACTTTGCTATAATATATGTAAAATAATAAATGCTGAAATTTCAGAGTACCTAAGTGACAATTTTCCTTTTATATAATATTAAACTAATCCTTTAATTTGTAACTAATGCCAATAACCAAACAAGAACCAATTATAAATTAAACACAAAGGACTATTTGGAAAAAAAAAAAAAAAAGGATGAGGACCACTGAAATAAACAAGTAAAAAATATAATTAGATTTGCTATTTTTTATTTGGATGATAAATTTTATCATTTTCAAATCACTTTCTTCACCGTAATGAGTTTTTATTTGAAGTTGGGCAATAAAGTTTTCCAAATTATTACTTGGGTGACCAACTTATCATTTAGATAAATAAATGAGACTTTTATTAGGAGTTGAGTGACTAAGTTGTACAAAATTTGACGAGGTGACCAACTTATCCATTTTAAAGCACTTGGATTACTAAAAGGGACTATTACTAGGAGTCGGGTAATAGAAAACATTTTCCTTTTTTATTTTCAGTTTTTCTTTTCAGCTCAAGTTTTCCTCATTCAGATTTGTAATATAGAAAACTGAAAAATGCGCTTAAGTGATTATTATTTTTTAATTTTCTAAAAATTGAGAATGGTACATAAGTAATACCCATAAATTTGAATATTGAATAATACGACTCGAATTCGGTTCGAACAATAATGTCACTAATTTGAAAGTTGAAAATGATACATCTATGTAATACCCGTAATTTAGTCAAATACTAAGAAAAAAGATTAATTCATTGTCTAAATAAATTACAAATATAATCTAAACATACAATATTATAATTTCTATTCTACTTATTGGTATAATTGTTCCACAATTAGTCGATAATTGCTTGTCGAACCTCGTTCATTTGTCTTTGTTGGGTCATATCCACCTCTATGCCCTCCTATACAATGAGAATATCGTTCTCATTAGGGATCATTGCATCTTCTCTACTATATGAAGCAAATAAAGTATTTGCTCTGTCTTCTATTTGACTAAAATTATGTAACATATAACCTGATATAGGGATAAACTTTTGTCGCTTTATTGGATAATTCGGTATCGCTTATAAAATTGGGAACCTAGCCTTCCGTACCCCAAAAACCTGCTCTATCACATTCCACAAAGATGAGCATTTATAATTAAACAAGTCACATGATCCTTTTTAGAGTTCTCTACCTTGAAAATCATTTGTCTCTTTTAAAATTGGGAATCTAGCCTTACGTATCCCAAAATCATTAACATAAGAGGAGGAGGAGGAGAAGAAAGAGGTATATAGAAAAATGTTATAAAATGGATGAGTAATCAGAAGATGTGAAAGGGGGTGGGGAAAAAGTTGGAAAATAAGGTACCTATTTTGTAAATAAAATTTGGAAAACAGTTTAAAACTATTTTTTGAATTTGTGAAAGAATAGGGCAAACTGAAAATTGTTTTCCAACTTTTTCAATTAGAAAATTTGATTGTTGAACACATATTACAAATTTTTAGTTTTAACTTAAGTAAAAATTTTTAATATCAAAATTTAACTTAAGTAATCAAATTGTCCACTTTTAGCTACTGTGGTGACGCAAAGGGGACTTAACTATTGGCTTCTTTCACATCACTACCCTACTTACACATAAATATGATTCCAAAAATTATATGTATTGGCGGTCCAATTCCCTACCCATTTACCAAGATCTTCAAGGCCTTTTTGATGGGTCCTATGCTTGTCCTTCACAGTCTGCTCTAATAGTGGTCAATTGCTTTCGAATCTGGTCTGTGTCAGACCAACTTGCTGCTATATATTGTCCAGTTTCTATTAATGATTTGGTTTGTTACATATTACATGGGCTTCCAGAGAAATATGAGGCTTTTATTGATACCCTTACTCATGGTATTATTGTTTAACGTATGAGACTTTGGAATTCAAGTTACTACAGAAAGAAGGAAAATTTGCTCTTCAAAACAATTCTATAGGTTCCTCCATGGTCATGCTTTGGTAGCCTCTGATAATCAAAACTGTGGTCATGGTCGCAGTTGGGGCAATAACCACAATAACACACGTGGCCGAGGTATAGGTAGGTCATCTGGTCCGGCAGTGAATAGAGGTTGTACTCAAAGGTACCGTAGCCATGGGGTCTACGGTCCTCCTTGTCCCAGTTCAATTTGGCCCACTCTAAAAAATACTACGAGGCCTCCTATTTAACCCTCGACACAGGATGGTATTCTTGGTAATGCACATGATGCTTTCTCATATATGTTTTTTTCCTGGTCATTTTGCTCTCTAGTGTCATAACAAGTTTAACTATGCACATACGGCCAATGATGTTTCTCATTCCTTCTCTGCTATGTCCTTTGGAGAGGGGCTTGATGCTGCTCTGGTATCCAGATTCAAGAGATACTTCTCACTTTACTCATTCACGATCCTAGATGTTATGCTGCGGCTCATAATTATCCACATTGGCGTTAAAGCATGCTTCTCGTAATGGTACATGAGAGTTGGTACCTCCCTCACCAGGTCGCAATGTGTTAGGGTGTAAGTGGGTATATAAGAAAAAAGTTTCACACTGATGGTACACTTGAGCGGTATACGGCATGTCTGGTTGCACAAGCCTATCGACTAAATGCTGTGATTGATTATAAGGAGGCCTTTGGTCCTATTATTAAACCGCTACTATTCATTTGGTTTTATGCATTGCCATCTCTTATGATTGGCCCGTTTGTCAACTTGATATTAAGAATGTCTTTCTAAATGGTTTTCTGTCTTAAGATGTGTATATGCGTCAACCTCTAGGATCAACTGTGAATATCCTAACTAAGTTTGTAAGCTTCGTAGGGCTCTTTATGGGTTGAAACAAGACCCACATGCTTGGTCTCAGAGGTGCATGTCCTTTTTGCTTGGCAGGGTTTCTTCTCTTCTAGAGCGAACTCATCTCTTTTTATATTGACCTCTACTCACGGCATTATTACTTTGCCTTTATATGTTGATGCCATTCTTCTCACAGAGAGAATTGAAACGTATCTCACCATGTTCATTGACAAGCTCGCTGCTACATTTTCTATGACAGATCTCAGTCCTCTTTATTACTTTTTGGATGTTGAGGCGATGCTTTCTCGATTTTGTTATCACCTTTCACCACATAGATATCTTTAGAATTTGTTGGTCAAGTTTTCTTTGGCTGAGGCACACTAGTTAGCACTCCATTAGTGGCCAAATAGTTGCCTAGTCTTCAAGATGGTGATCCTCTTTATGATCCTTGCAGCTATTGCAGTATGGTTGGGATGCTTCATTATCTCACCCTTACTCGACCATATATACCACATTCTGCAAATGTGGTCAGTCAGTTTATGCATTCTCCTACTACAGATCATCTTCAGATGGTGTAGCGTATTTATTAGTATCTTAAAGGGACTATTGATTTTGGTGTTCATCTTCGTCCTTGCTCTCTTTCATCATTGATTGCTTCTATACCTATCGATCCACAAGCGGGCATGCTATTTTTCTCGGTACTAATTTGATTTCATGTAGTGCAGTAAGCAGCATATTGCTGCTCAATCTAGTACTGAGAATATTGTTCCATCGCGCATGTTGTTGCAAAAACTTATTGGCGATATCAGCTTCTTAAAGAACTAGGTGTCTTTTTGTTCACTTTGATCAAAGTGTTTTTTGATCACATCGGTGCATAATCCTAGGTTACGTCACCGTACTTAACACCTAGCTTTTGATTTTTACATTGCGCCCAAGAAGGTTGCTAGGGTTGACGTTGTTTGCTATGTTGCTTCTTAGTCTTAGATTGCTCACATTTTCATGAAGGATTTAGCATCCAATCGATTCAATGAGCAATGATACGATTTGGCCGTGGGTACCCATACGCCCCCCCTCAAATTGTGGGGGGATGTTATAGATATTTATGTTTCTAGTATTACTGTATTTTGTATCGTGTATTTTATGTATTCCTTATATATTTCTCTTGTATTTTCTCATACATATATATAGTGGCTTAAGCCCAAGTTAAGACTAATTAAGCTTCCCAAATTCCTTTTTCATCTACAAGAATGATACTGTATATTATGTTACATAGTGGAAAAGAGAGGTAGGACGAATAAAAGCTCGATGGAAATGATTTGATATAACGTTACCCACCTAAACCCTAGTGGGGGGATGGCTTTAGACAGAGCTATTGGGATTGAAGAGTATAACGATACTAGTTCATAGTGCCTTTAGACTTGCATGATGTAACGTGAATGATTAGCGAGGGAAACACAATGATTATGGGTTGTAATGACTAATTTTTTCCTTCTACTTCTACAAAAATTAGTCCTGGGCGGATGGAGTTATCGGGGTCAGATGCTGCTGCAAGCTGTGCAGCTGTTTGGATCACTTTCTAGGTTTTTTGTTATCTTTTATCCTTTGTTTCTCCTTGTGGGACTGTCTCTTTTAGTCCTTTGTTGCTCTCTAGCTTTCACTTTTTATGGAATGCCGCTTTTTGTATTGTGAGTTTGCTTGGCTTATTATTGAAAAAAATCATGTAATACGTAAAGTTTATAAATTTAACTTGTAATTTATGTCTAACATCTTTACTCTTATGGGAATCAGAGAAGAGAAGGCAAAAGTACATAGAATATGGTGTGCCTTTATATAAAGCTGCTCTACGTGGTGATTGCAAAGCTGCAATGCAACTCCATGCAAGGTACAATGGGGTATATTTTTTTTTTCGATAATTAGCAAATAAACTTACAATATAATAGACCATACCTGCAAAAGCGGACCCAAGAGAGGGAAAAAAAAAACACCTTTATCGAAAAACTAAAACAAAACCTAAAAGATCCAACATTTACATCGTTGGTTGTGTAGATGTTCATTATGGTGTATATATCCTGCAATTTTTATAGTATTATTATTATTATTATTATTTTGGATATAATACACACTTGATATATATATTTATTGACACATCATCTCTCTGTCTATTATTACAAATTCGCTCCTCCCAAAATCAAGCAAATAAAAGAACACGTATAATATAAAAGAAAATAAAAATATTAAACTAAATGCATTATTGAGTTAATAGGGTTATCAATATAATTGAAGTAACAGTTATAACCTCATGAAATTCAACTATTAAATTGCTATAATTTACATCCAAAGCAAGCCCCCAAATTCCCTCTCTCCTCTTACATTGTAAACAACTAACAACCAAAAAAGTAAAATCACAGTAGACCCATGCACGACCTCCACATAGCGTACCGTGGACTCCAAAAAAGAAGATAAAACTCACAACCATGAAGTTACTCTTGATTGTTCCAATGTTTGTCCACCGATAACCTTCCTAGCGTCGTTGCAATTAATTTTTGGGCATAGCATCATTTGTTACAAAATTTATTCAATATAATATAGCCTAGATGAAAACATGAATTTAAATGCTCACAGGTCGATTCCAATTGCAGTTTCTTGCCTTTTCCTCTAATTGACTCTGAGAGCAATTTATGGCAATGGTTTTGCATTGATATTAGTATTCTTAAATGCAATTTCAATATTAGAATAACATATAAACAAATGAGATAAATGCATGCATGATTAGAAAAAAATAATTTCACGAATCCGTAGGTACATATGAAAAAAAAATCTTACCAAAAAAGGAAAAATGAAAAAAAGGAAAATAATTTTGGGTGTATATATATATATATATAAACCTAAAAGAAAAAAAACCTCTTTTTATCTGTATGCATAAACATATATGTATAAAAAAAAGAAAGGGTATTTTCCTTTTATTAGTGTTTTCTAAAACAAAAAAAAAAAGGAAAGATTTTCATATCTATATAGAAAAAAGGAAAAACGATTGTGCTGGAAAGAATATTTTTAGTTATATTCATGTATACAAAGGCAAAACAAATTGGATATATATATATATATATACACACACACACACACAAAAATATAAGAAAATATTGGATATACATATATAAATGTACATAGAAAAAAATATACACTTATAAAGAACTTAAAACAAAGTTACATGACTTTAATAAAACTACAGTAATAGACAACAAAGAGTTTAATAAACATTATGAAAAAAGTATTATAATTGTTAAACTTTATCCTATTATCAACTTGCCATAAAACATAATACAATATGATATATGAATAGAGAAGTTCAAGAGCTGTATTTTAGAAATCTTAATTTAAATATTCAGAAGTTTTATGTTAAAAATTTAAAAGTTTATTATATTAGTATTATATTATTAAGACAAATAGGAAATAACAAATTTAAAACAATTCCAATCAGAAAATACATAAATTATATTTCTTTAAAGCGCATTTGCCTCCAAATAGGACATAAGCAAATTAAAACAAATCCAACCTAAAAATTCATCAATAATTGCCTCCATATATCGCACAAGATAACTCTAATTTAAGAACTAAATATAGAAAAAATAAATCATAAAGTAGACATTAATAATTTGCAAATGAAAATATATTCACTTAAGCATATAAGATTGATATCAACAAAACAAATTAAAAGACATAAAAGAAATGAAAAGCAAAATAATGATTAATGTCTTGATTATAATTAGAAAAAATATAAGTTATTATACCATCAATTAAGGTATTTAATTGTGTACTTACCGTGCAATTGGAACAAAATCAAAATATGGAAAAAAATAGATTAAATCAAAAAAAAAAAAAAAGATTAAATCTAAAAATTTAACTGTGTAAAAGTTAATTAAAATACATACAAATAGAGAGAATGAAATGTCAAGAAAAAGAAAAAACCTCTAGAAATACCAAAAAAAAAAAGAAAAAAAAGCAACCATTAATAATTTATAGCTGAAAAGAGTATTCACTTAAGTTTATAAAGTGGAATCAACGAAAAAAATTAAGAGCAAAACAATGACTATCTTGATTGTAAATATAAATCATCAATTAAGGTATTGAATTATTTATTTATTGAAAAAATAACTAACATTGAAAGTCATAGAAAAAATAAATTAGAACTAGAGATTTAACACTGTAAAATTTAATTCAAATATATAGAGGAAAGAGCCTAAAATGTAAAAGAAAAGAAAAGACACTCCACTAAAAGCCAAAAGAAAAATAACAAAGTAGTCCCTACTGATTTTTAAATGACAAAAGTAGTCTCTTAAGCCTATAAAATGACAACAACAAAGGCAACGAAAGGTGCTCAAAATTAAAAGCAAAATAACAAATGTCTATATTGTAAATAAAAAAATAAGATTTTTTTTTTTTTTTTTTGGGGTAAAAGAAATAGGGTTATTCTCTCATGATTTAAGATATTCATTTACGCATAATTTAAAGTCATGAACATAAACTAATGCTAAAAGTTTAAATGTTATAAAAATTAATTAAAATACTTAAAGATCAAGAAATTAAGGTCAAAGAAAGAAAAATAAACTTTTTAAATACTAAAAAGAACGCAAATACTCATTACTAATTTGTATATATAAAAAAAGTATTCACTTAAGCCTATAAAGTAAAATCAATGAAGACAATAAGAACTCACAAAAATTTAAAATTAACATAATGAATGTCTTAATTGTATATAGAAAAATATGGTTATTTACCCATCAATTATGGTCTAGAATTACGCAGGCTAGCCATCATTTTGCCTACTATCAGACAATTAGATAAAAAAAAATAAAAAATACCGCATGTATATCGGACATTATAACCAGCATTCGAGATTAAGTACAACAATAACAATAAAATTTTCTGTATATAGCAAATATAAAAAATACATTAACTATATATAATAATCTACAATACGCAAAAGTACAGAATTATCTTAATAATTTGTGTCTTTAATTAAATTAAAATAATATATAAATGGTAAACTAATAGAAGTATAACATGTATAAATACAAAAAAGTAACAATAAATGCCACTTAAAAAGAAAAATGATAATATTCTAATAATTGAAAGGCAACCAATGTGTACTAAAATAATTAAAAAAAAAAAAACATAAATTATGAGTTCTCTCTATTTTACAATTATCTTTAGAAAAATATATAGTAAACATTAAAATATTTCATTTTATTACAGAGAATCAAACTAGATCACTTATGTAATATCATAAAAGCAACAATACAAGCATTTGGAGCACCATATACAATTATAGTTTCATCAAAGGGCACTATATACGGAAAACAATATTTTCGGGATCACGAATTGACATCTGTATAATATTACGTGAGATAAAATACAATCTGTGCATCGCACGAGAAAAACCTAATTTAATATTATTCCGAAACTTATTTTTAAAACTTTTAGCCTAATTGGTCATCAAATAATTATTTACTTATATAGGAAAACCTAATATATACACAATTGAATATCTATTTTATGTGCACAACTATATTGTAAAACATAATTACAACAACAACAGACCCAGTGCCTCCCGGGGGGGGGGGGGGGGGGGGGGGAGGGAATACATATGCAGCCTTATCCCTTTAGAGTGCTACTTTAAAAGGAGACCGTGTCTGAAGACTCCAAACTTGGAAAGCATAAAAAACAATAGCACGTAGGAAGCATAAAGCATAAAGCAATAAGTATGAAGCAGTGATAGCAATAAAGCAACATAGTGACAGAACAACACCAACAAATATAATCAAATAGGCATACATATAAGCTTATGAGCGCTAGTACTATCTTAGATGCGCTCATCTCTCTTAAACCACTATATTGGCTACACCTATGCTAGCTTTCCACTCCGTTCTATCTTAGGGCCATCTCCTCATTGAGGTTGAGGTGGGTGAGGTCATGTCGAATCGTTTCTTTCCAACTCTTCTTTAGCCTGCCTCTCTCTCTCCTCCCATATGTAGTATGTAGTTGTTCATATCTCCTGACAGGGACAATGGCCTCCTAACATGCCCAAACTATCGCAAATGTTGCTCCCTTAACTTGTCCTCGATTGGGGCAACGCCCAATTTGCTTCTTATAACGTCATTTTTGATCTTATCCTTCCTTATGTGGCCACACATCCACCTCAACATTCTCATCTCTGCTACCTTCAACTTTTGCGTATGATACTGTTTGAGCCATCAACACTTCACACCGTAAGACATAGCCGTTCTCATTACTATCTTATAGTATTTTATCTTTAACTTTAGCAAGAGCTTTCTATCGCATAGTACTGCAGAGGCCAACCTCTATTTATGCTAGCCTACTTTAATCCGGTAGTTGATATCCTCGTCAACTTCACTGTCTTACTGCACCATAGACCCCAGATAGTTGTGTTACAAAAATAATATCAAATAACTAATATGGGTATTATTTATTAACATGACAAAATTATTATTGTTAGAGCAAGACTGTAATTTTCAAGACTATTTTGTAGCTCTCATTATTTGTAAGTCACATTATTGCTTAAACAATAAAAAATTTATGCTTTGATGAAAATAATTCCCTTTTTTTATAAATGAATTATTAATGAGGTCGCTAAAGTTACCCCTTTAATATGATAGGTATCCCAGATGCATCACTGCAAGCATAAGCAAATCCAAGGATACGGCCTTGCACATAGCAGCCTTGGAAGGGCAAACTAGCTTCGTGAAGCAAATACTGCCATGGATGACCAAGCAAGAGTTGGCCTCCCAAAATGTGGTGGGTAACACGGCTTTTTGCATGGCTGCTGTGTCTGGTGTGGTTGAAATTGCAGAAATGATGACACGCAAAAATCCTGACTTGCCAAGTATCCGAGGTAGTAAAGGGATGACACCCCTTCATATGGCCGCCTTACTAGGCCATGGGGACATGGTACGACATCTTCTAGAAGTCACTCCCGACATTCTCTCAGATGCTGACCTCATCATGCTGCTGATTAGTACCCTCGAAACTGATTTATATGGTAATGATTTTCATTTATGCATATATTAGTATTTATTTATGTACAAAGTTCCTTGGGGTGAAAATTGACTGTGGTTATTTGTTAAAATTGCATATTTTTTCACATAATTCCCTAAATAATAAATGAAAATTAGAACTTCCCTTTTGACAATTTTAATTTTTTTTTTTTGTTATTTTCAGACATATTTTACTAAATTTTTAATATTTTCTTTTGAGTTATTTACACATAGGTTCTTATATTTTGCTTATTGTGTCAATTTGGTTCTTCCATTTTTAATTGTGTCAATTTGGTCCTCAGGTAAAATTTATATCAAGTAGAAAATTTTAATGGCCACGTTAGGGGATGGTTTAATTGCGTCAATAGGCGGGTTTGTATCGAGTTACTTGCATTTAACATGATTGTGTCATTATAAATTGGGTCACATATGTAACTTCAATTTGACCATTTGGCTAAACTGACACAAGGTAAATTATGAGACCAAATTAACACAATTGAAAGTATAAAGACTAAATTAACATGTTGGGAAAAATAAACGGAGTTTTGGTGTAAATAACCATTTTCTGTATTGTTTTTACAATTTTATCTATTTTTCCGCACTTATTGACCAATTTTTTATTTTAGCCCACCCCCCTCTCTGTTTTTTTTTTTTTTTTTTTTTTTTGATAATTAAACTCAAAATTTGTACAAAGGATCAAGGTCAAGAGTTAAAAAACAAGAGAGCAAAACTCAAAGCAAAAAGATTCTTTTTACCTTTGTTAGTCACACTTGTGAGAGACTGACATTAATAAGGTAGGGCTGTATGTGAGCTGAGATGAGCCCCAACTCGTCAAGCTTGATGTTTAGTTCATCTTCATTTAGCTTGACTGGAGCTTGGCTCATCATAGGCTTAGGCTTAGGCTCGGCTCAGTAGAACTGAACCTCACTGATGCAGCCTGCCAAGGCTTGGCGTAGGCGGGACTCAAGGCGCAATGCGGATTCCATTCAAGGCGGGACAGACAGCCATGAATCAAGTTGGGATAGACAGCCGGGATTTGAATTTTAATTTCTTTCCTTTTTAGCTATTATTTTCTTTCCTTTTACGCTTAATTGTGATTTCTTTCCTTATCAGTCTTTTAGCACCTTCTCTATATAAAGGAGACGAAGCTAGGGTTTTAGAGTTAGTT
The DNA here is from genome assembly GCA_018398585.1 of Simmondsia chinensis. Lineage (NCBI taxonomy): Eukaryota > Viridiplantae > Streptophyta > Magnoliopsida > Caryophyllales > Simmondsiaceae > Simmondsia > Simmondsia chinensis. The sequence continues at coordinate 33,041,750 of JAGTTD010000013.1, read as the reverse complement.
CATTTTTCAGACTTTTATTCATACTTTGAGCCTCATTTCTCAGATAGTGAGAATCGAGCTTATTTTCCCCTTTTCATTTTATTATGAGATTAATAAGATTAAAGGGAATGCTGTTGAACCTTCCAGTACCCTTATTTTCTCATTTACGCACTGCATCAGTTGGTATCAGAGCTCAGAACGGTTTTGAGATGGCCCAAGGACGTAAAAGAAACGCCGCCTTAGAAGACGTTTATGACCGCGATCGTCAACAGCAAGTCGGGAGGAGGATAGATGAACTGGAAGAGAAATTCCGGCGAATCGAGCGTTGCTTGATTCAACAAGGGGCGAATCCCAATCTTGCACCAGGAACTGGCCCCAATGCCCATTAACACTGAGTGCAAAAAGAGAAGAGACGGATGAATGCTTCCAAAATCTGTATCCAGATGAGGAGCTACTGGATCTTAGGCCAAGGCGCCATAGGCCCAATACCGGAGACTAGGGATGGCAATGGGGCGGGTAAAACCCGTTACCCGTGGGTATCCGCCCCGATTGGGGCAGGTATGGGTATAGATTATGCGGGTAACGGGTACGGGTAGGGTACACATTTTAATACCCGTCGCGCATATGGGTCGGGTACAGTTATAGGCTTGTACCCGCCCCGCCCTGCCCTGACCCGCCTCGGACCCGCATGTATCCACCTTGCTCTTCCCCATACCCACATATCCCCGTTGTGTTATTTTATATAAAATAAATTTATCAGGCAATTTATAATTATGAAGTCATGGTTATTATTGAAGGGAAACAAAAAAGAATTTTATGTGCAATAAGTTGGACAATGGATAGGTAACAAGGAGGGTACGGGGAGCGGGTACGGGGTGGGTACGGGGAGGGTAATGGGTATGGGTTTGTACCCGCCAGGGCGGGTAACGGTACCCACTTCATACCCGTGGCGGGTAATGGGGCGGGCACGGGTATAGAATTTGGGTGGTGGGTACGGGTATGGAGGAGGCGCCCCCCGTACCCGCTCGGCCCCATTGCCATCCCTACCGGAGACGCCAATGATCACGATGATAGGAGGTGGGAATTCGGCTTCAGGTTGAAACTTCGGAGTTTAATGGGGGACGATGCCCATAAGAGTTCTTGGATTGGCTTGTTGCCGTCGAGGAGATTCTTGAGTTTAGAGAAGTACCGAAGAGAAAGAAGGCGCCGATCATCGCTACTCAGTTACTTGGTAGCGCAGCCGCCTCATGGCATCAGCTGAAGCAAATTCGGTTTCGCCAGGGGAAGACAAAGATAGAATCTTGGGAAAAGATGAAGAAACACATGAGAGGCGCCTTCTTGCCTCACAATCATGCCAGCAGCACCTACAAGGATTGCGACAGGGTCTAGGTCTGTGGAGGAGTACACAACAGAGTTCTACTCATTAGTCGCCAGGAATGACTTGGCAAAGACAGGGGACCAATTGGGGGATCGCTACATAGGCAGGTTGAGAGAATCTATACAAGAGGTTTTGAACATGTTCGACATCTTTTTTGTTTCTAAGGCGAGTCAAAGAGCCATGAACGTGAAACAACAACAGAGGCGACGCCAAGTTGGCGGGACCTAGGGGGTACAAGCTGGTGGTAGAGACCAAACATGAGCATCACCAACTCAGAATGCACAGAACATACTACCACCCAGCAACACTGGGAAATAGTTTACTCAAGACTTGGCGGGTTCACCAAGGACAAGTTGCTTTAAGTGTGGGGAAGTTGGTCATCATGCTGCTGATTGCCGAAAGGGTGACCGGTCTAGTAAGGCTCTTTTCATTTATGAACGACGGGGAGAAGAAGGCGTGGAAATTAAGGAAGATGGCCAAGATGAATTAGCAGAATAGGAAGAGTATGTCGTTACAGGTGATGAGGGGCATCTGTTAGTGGTTAGGCATATTTGCTTCGCCCCTAGAGAGGAGCAGGGGGATAGTTGGCTGAGGAACAACATCTTCTAGACCACATGCACCGTTGGCGGTATGGTGTACCGCATGGTAATTGACTTAGGCAGCTATGAAAACGTAATATCAGAGGAAACAGTCGCCAAGTTGTGCTTGAAGACGGAAGTGCATTCCAATTCCTACAAGTTGTCATGGCTTAAGAGAGGAAATTAGGTGACCGTTTCCAAGCATTGCTTGGTTAATTTTTCGATTAAGGCTAAGTACAAGGATGGGATTTGGTGTGACGTTGTTACTATGGACGCCTACCATTTGCTATTGGGACGCCCATGGCAATATGATAGGAATGCCATTCATGACGGGAGAAAAAGCACATATATCTTCATCTTTGAGGGGACCAAGATCATCTTGTTGCCTAAGAAGGAAGAGACGCCGAGATCTCAGCACCCAAACATTCAAGGACACGCCATGTTTGCCAAAAAGGTTGGCGACACAAGGGTCATGTTTGTGTTGATTGAAAAAAGAGAGCTATGTTAGTTCAAGGGAGATATTGAGTGAAGCTACCACCTTGTTGAAGGTATACGCTGACGTATTACCGAAAGAGTTGCCTGCTACATTGCCAACATTAAGGGACATCCAGCACCGCATTGACTTGGTTCCGGGTGCTTCCTTACCGAATAGGCCTCATTATTGAATAAGTCCAGCTGAGCATGAGGAGCTGAGACGCCAAGTGGAAGAGCTACTCGCCAGAGGCTTTATCAGGGAGAGCTTGAGTCCTTGCGCTGTTCGAGCTTTGTTGACGCCAAAGAAGGATGGGAGTTGGCTAATTTGTGTTGACAATAGGGCAATCCTTAAGATCATGGTACGTTATCATTTCCCTATTTTGAGGTTGGATGACTTGTTAGATCAGTTGCAAAGCTTGAAGTTATTCATGAAGCTGGATCTCAAGAGTGGGTACCATCAGATTCGGATCTCGCCAGGAGACGAGTGGAAAACCGCCTTTAAGACAAGAGAAGGGCTTTATGAGTGGTTGGTCATGCCATTCGGGTTATCCGAAGGGCCTAGCACGTTCATGGGATTTATGAATCAGGTCTACGCCCCTTTATCGAGAAATCCATTTTTGTTTATTTTGATGACATCCTGATTTATAGCGGGGACCATGTTGAGCATATGAAGCATTTGGAGGAAGTACTTAGTACTCCGAGAGTGCAGAGCTTGTTTGCCGCCTTACAAAAGTGTGAGTTCATGAGGGACAAAGTAACCTTCCTTGGTTTCGTTGTATCCAAGGATGGAATTGCAGCTGATGAGGGGAAAATTATTGCCATACGTGACTGGCCGCAACCAAAAACAGTAGGAGAAGTCCAGAGTTTCCATGGGTTGGTGTCTTTCTATAGACGTTTTGTTCCAAACTTCAGTACTATCATGGCGCCAATAACCGATTGCCTGAAGAAGGGCTCTTTTGTATGGAGTCCTCGAGCGGCTGCCGCCTTTGGTGAGATAAAGAGGATATTGATCACGTTGCTTGTTCTAGCCCTTCCTGATTTTTAGAAGACGTTTGAGTTACACACGGATGCCTCCTAGACGGGCACTGGCACTGCTCTCAGTCAAGACATGAGGCCTATTACGTATTTCAGTGAGAAGCTTGATGGGAGTAGGTTGAATTACTCAACTTATGATTTGGAGTTCTATGCGTTGGTCAGGGTGTTGAGGCATTAGAAGTCGTACTTAGCCAACTGCGAGTTCATCCTATATTCTAACAACATAGCCCTCAAGTACATCAATAGCCAAAACAAACTCTTAGACAGACATGCCAAGTGGGCTAGCTATTTGCAACTCTTCCACTTTGTCATCAAGCACAAGTCAGGTGTGATGAATTAGGTGGCGTATGCACTAAGCAGAAGGAGCCTTATCATAACAGAGAGTCGGATGGAAGTTGCCGGTTTTGATCAGATGGTGAGTCAGTACCCCATTGATCCCACATTTGGTGAGATTTGGCGTGACGCATAGGCATGTTCTGTTCCCCCTTTTTTTCCACGGTGGGTTTCTGTTCAAAGGGAATCAATTTTGTATTCCGAACTCCACCTGGTGGCTCAAGATTATTGAGGAGAAGCATAATGCAGGGCACTTAGGTAGAGATAAGACGTTACAGCTTGTTACTGCCAAGTAATTTTGGCCTACGATATGCAAGGGGGCGGAGAGGTACGCCAAATGATGTCGTATCTATCAGGTCTCAAAAGGCGCGATGACCAACGCGGGCTTCTATATGCCGTTACCAGTTCTGAGTCAGCTATGGACAAATTTTAGCATGGACTTCGTGCTAGGACTACCGAGGACCACTGGCGGCATTGACTCCATCTTTGTCATCGTAGATCGCTTCTCCAAGATGGGGCATTTCATTGGATGCAAAAGAGCTGCTGACGCTGTACATGTGGCAGATCTCTACTTCCGAGAAGTTTACAAGTTGCATGGATAACCGGGTAGCATTGTCTCTGACTAGGACGTCAGGTTCATGAATCACTTTTGGAAGACATTATGGAAGATGGTGAATACATCCCTCGCCTTTAGCACAATCCACCATCCTCAAATGGATGGACAAACCGAAGTCATTAATCGATCTTTGGGTAACCTTCTCCGATGCCTCATTGTTGAGAACCCCAAGGGGTGGGAGATGAAGCTACATCAGGCCGAGTTCGCTTATAACAATTCTATCAATACAAGCACAGGGTTCGCGCCATTCACAATAGTTTATGGCTTTATTCTCCGTTCTTCGATTGACTTGACGCCTGTTCCAGATTTGACACGTCCACACGGGAAGGTGGAAGATTTTATTGCTTCGCTCAAGGACATCCATGAGCAAACCAGGGCTAGGTTACTGGAGGCCACCGCCAAGTACAAGACGGCAAGAAACAGGAAGCACCAAGCAGTCTAGTTTCAGGTCGACAATAAAGTTTGGGCAATTCTGATGTGAGACTGCTTCTTGGCATGGGAGTATAACAAACTGACGGCTCGAAAGATAGGACCATTAGCGTACTAGAGAAAATCAGCGACAACGCCTATCGACTCCAGCTTCCACCTGGCGTGAGGACTTCTGATGTCTTCAATGTTAAGCACCTTACTCCTTATTTTGGCGATAACGATAGTGCTGATCTTCAAGGGAATTCGAGGGTGAATTATCTCCAATCCGAGGAGGATGATGCAGCCTGCCAAGGCTTGGCGTAGGCGGGACTCAAGGCGCGGCACAGATGTAGGGGATTCTATTCAAGGCGAGATCAAGGTGGGACAGACAGCCGCGAATCAAGGCGGGATCAAGGCAGGACAGACAGTCAGGATTTGAATTTGAATTTCTTTTCTTTTTAGCTTTCTATTTTCTTTCCTTTTGCGCTTAATTGTGATTTCTTTCCTTATTAGTCTTTCAGCGCCTCCTCTATATAAAGTAGACGAAGCTAGGGTTTTAGAGTTAGTTCATTTTTCAGATTTTTATTCATACTTTGAGCCTCTTTTCTCGGATTGTGAGAATTGAGCTTATTTTCCCCTTTTCATTTTATTACGAGATTAATAAGATTAAAAGGAAGGCCGTTGAACTTTTCTGTACCCCTGTTTTCCCATTTACGCATTGCATCAATCACTTGTGAGTTTCAAACCAAACTTGCAACTTTTAGGCTTGTTTAAATTCGATCTAGGCCCATTTTGCCTTGTTTAGACTCAAGCTTGGCTTATTTAGGTTCAAATTTGGCTAGGTTGGTCACATTTAAACTAAATGATTTTAAAAAAGGCTTGCTTAGGCTCGTTTAGGCTCGTGAGCTTACAGGTTCGAGCATCAATAGGCTCGAGCTCTGCTCGATAAGTTAACTATTTATCTCGGCCTGACTGGAGCTTTAAAAAACTGAGCTTTCCGAACTTTATGACAAGCCAACTCGCCAGCTCATTTACACACCTATAAAGAGGTGTAAGGTTGGGACCCAAGACAACTTTCCGATGTGTTATTTGTAAATTTGAATGTTTTGTGTTATTTCAACCTGACAATTCGTGTCTAAAACTTCAAGTACATGTTCAATCAACATAAAATAATTATTGGGTTAGTTTTAGGTATACTTTAAGATTATTGATTAATTGATTGTATGAGAATGACACAGATGTGGCTATGGAGATTGTGAATAAGTACCCATTGTTAGCCGTGGCTCGAGATGAAACAGGGAAGACGCCACTGCATGTTCTAGCTAAGAAAAGTAATGGAGCCCAGTTCAGCATTTGGAAGTGGTTCTACAATACATGTTAGTTGTAACATACTTTGAATCTCGTATTTCTAATTTGCTACTATTATTACTTTTTTTCCTCGTATTATGTTTTTGATTGCGGTAATGAGTGCAATTTTTGCCCTATTTGGGGTCATCAATAAATGAAGATAGGTGAAAGTTAGCCGAATCAAAACCTCGTGTTAGGAGTGTGAAATAATAACTACTACAATCAAAATGCATTTTTTTGGGAACTTGTAAGTAATTCAAGGAAAATGACTAGTAGAGGAGCCAATTCTTTTTATGTCCGTAACAATGCAAAAGGAAGGCTTGCTCTAAGTTATCTCAATCAATTGTGCCTCTTTTAATGTCGGGTTGCCGGTGTTGAACCAGTGAGGAAGGAAGGGGAATTGGGGTTAGGGTTAGGTGCTGCCATAGTGGTAAAAAAAAAAAAACTAATAAATTAAATAAAAATGAAGACAAACAATAACTAAAAATAAAGAAAATAGAGAGAAAAAGAAGAGTCTCTTAATGAGGCTCTGGTATGTAATGGATGAATAAAGCTTGAATTGAATGAATGTGATGTAGCGCAGATAAGAAAAAACGGGGAAAGGAAGGTTCAACGGCCTTCCTCTAATTTCTTATTGCTAAAATAATTAAGAAGCAAAGGAAAAAATAGTTAACCCTAATTCTCACACCTTGAGGATATGGGAAAACACATAAAAGAGAAATAAAATCTATGAAAAATTGAATGAATAAACCCTAATCTGGCTCCATCTTTAAATAAAGGGACTTTCTTAACTACACTCAAAATAATAAAATCTTTGTCTAAAGATTAATAGTGGATATTAGCTATCCGTGTGCTCATCTAACAATCTGTGTGATCATCCTAGAATAAAAGACTGAAAATAATAAGATAAATTAACTAATCTAATTCAAGCTTTCCCAATTAGTGTAAAACTGTCACTCATTCCACCATTTTTGCGTCTCTCTTTCCTCTATCCGCATCTGTCTTCCATATCGCCAAGTAACCCATCTCACCAAGAACCCGATCCACCAAATAACCCGCCAACAGCCCCATAACTTGCTACGGCTAAGGTGCGGCTGCATCATTCTCCCCAGGTTGGAGAGAATTCATCATCGAATTTGCCAATGAATTATTTGGGTTACTGTCGCTAAGTTATGTCCTCGCATGCCAGGCCACCATCTCGCCAAGCTTCAACTTGCCAAGCTCGCCCAAATATGGACTGTAACCCGCCTCTCCAAGACGCAAACTGCATCATTCTCCCTATCTTGGAAAGAATTCGACCATGAATTCACCAACAATTCTTTGAAATCATTCTCACCAAGTCAAGGGTTGCATCACTCTCGCAAACATCTCGATTACTCGCCGTCTTCTGGAACGGCTTCCAAGAATAGCACATAAAGTTTATATCCCAATCAGACACAATGTTGGCGGGGATGTGGTGCTTATACCCCTTAAGTAACCCTTCTTGGGTTTTGAACTTAATCTTCCTCTCACCCTCTGGTGAAATACGACTTAGGTGGTACTCGGTCTTCAAACCTAACACGGTAGACACCATCAAATTCTACATTTGGCATAGAAAGTAAACCAATCTTGGATTAGGTAGTTGATAAATTACTGTTAAATTACTGATGGTTCTGCTGTCAAGACATATCTGCAAAATATCGTCCTCAGTTGGCGTCAAGATAGCTGATCGACTCTTCAGGCTCCCTTGAATGAAAACCCTGGCGAGTAGCTTCCAAACTTGGTGCCTAAGATCTTCACACTTAGCAAGGCTCACTAGGTAATACGACCCTTTCGGTAAGAGAATCCCTGGCACTCGATCAACCAAGTGTTGAATGCCTCCTGATGGTGGTAAAGAACTCGTCAACCTTTTTGGGTAGACGTCCTTTGACAAATTTTCCACCTTTTCCTATACTTAACCCTGTTCCTCTTGGCTCTCCTTGCCATCTTGTTCTCGCCAACCTCTTTGGTGAGCACGACTCTATCCTCTAGAGGCAACAAGACTAACTATGTGCCCTCAAACATAAAGCTATGGGTGTTTTCCCTCACACCATTGGTAGCACCTCTGTCAAATTGACATGGTCATCCAAGCAACAAGTGGCATGTATCCGTAGCAACCACATCACACCATACCCCATCCTGGTACTTTGCCCCAGTTGAGACATTAACAAAACAACATTTAGATATGGTTACCTAGTTTCCTTCCTTGAGCCATGACAACTTGTAAGGGCTTCAGGATGCTCCTTCGTCTTTAACTCTAGCTTCTTGATTGCTTTCTTGAAGATGGCATTGTCACAAATTCTAGAATCAATAACTAGGCGACATACCGTTCTGCCAATCCTACATGTCGTCTAGAAGATGTTATCTTGAAGCCATCTATCTCCTTCTGCTTTTTTTAGATGTAAAGCTAACCCACCTCAGTTTTATACTCTCCGACCCCCTTCGGTGGGTTTTGAGGCCAAATTGCAGGCCTTTGGTTGAGACTCGCACCCAATTGCTCCAAAAATACTTCAATTCGCCAGAATTTCTCCTCCAAATCCTCGAATCTCCTCTCGAATTGTCGTTGAAAATCTTGGTCATAGACATATCCAACGGCGGGGTGCCTCCATCCCCCACAGGCCATCTTAGAAAACGTTCTGAGCTCTGATACCAACTGATACAGCGCAGGTAAGAAGAAATAGGCAAGGGAAGTTTCAATGGTCTTCCTTTAATTTCTTATTGCTAAAACAATTAAGAAGCAAAAGGGAAAATAGTTAACACTAATTCTCACACCGTGAGAATAGAGGAAAACAGATAAAAGAGAAATAAAACGTATGAAGAATTGAATGAATCTACCCTAATCTGCCTCGCTTTTTAAATAAATGAACTTTCCTAACTAGACTCAAAATAATAAAATCTCTATCTAAATATCAGATGCGTATATTTTTTGGGGATGAATGGAAGAAAGCCTTCAAGACAAGAGAAGGTCTCTATGAGTGGTTGGTTATGCCGTTTGGTCTCTCCAATGTGCCTAGTACCTTCATGAGGTTCATGAACCAAGTATTACGTTCGTTCATTGGCAAGTTTTTCGTCGTCTATTTAGAAGACATTTTAATCTACAGTCGTAACCGTAATGAGCATATCAATCATTTGAGGGAGGTTCTTCTTACTTTGAGGAGTCAGAGTTTGTTTACGGTATTGAAAAAGTGTGAATTTATGAGGGAGAAGGTGACCTTCCTTGGCTTCATTGTTTCCAAGGACGGTATTTCGGCTGATCAAGGTAAAGTCGCAGCTATCCGTGACCGGCCATCACCCAAGACCATTGGCGAAGCCCGAAGCTTCCATGGATTGGCGTCATTCTACAGGAGCTTCGTTCATGGCTTTAGCTCCATCGTGGGGCCTATCACAGACTGCCTTGAGAAGGGTTCTTTCGTGTGGACGCTTGAGGCTGCATCTGCTTTCACCATCATCAAGGAAAATCTAACCGACACCTCAAAAGTCAGTATTGGCGCCGTCCTCAGTCAAGAAAGGAAAACCGATTGCTTACTTCAGTGAAAAGCTTCATGGGAGTAAGTTGAGGTATTCAACATATGACCTGGAGTTTTACGCTTTGGTCAGGGCACTGTGGCATTGGAAGTCTTACTTGGCAAATCGCGAATTTATATTGTACTTAGACAACGTGGCACTGAAGTTCATCAATAGTCAAGAAAAGCTGTTAGAGAGGCATGCAAAGTGGGCAGGTTTCATCCAGCTCTTCCACTTCTCCATCAAGCACACTTTAGGCACGTTAAATAAGGGGGCTGACACCTTAAGCAGAAGGACTTTGATCCTGGCAAGATGCAAGACTGATGTTACCGGGTTCTAGCATTTCAAGGATATGTACCGTAATGACCCAACCTTCAGCAGCATTTGGCGTGACGCAAAACTTGGCCCAGTACCGGATTACTCGATCCACGATGGATATTTGTTCAAGGGTAACCAACTGTGTGTACCAAGCTCTAGTTGGTGTCAGAAGGTAATAGAGGAGAAGCATAACTCTAGGCATGTTGGTAGGGACAAGACGTTAAAGCTCATTACTGCCACCTACTTCTGGCCCACAATCCGCAAAGAGGTTGAAAGATTTGTCAAGCAATGCGTACTTGTCAAATCTCTAAAGGAGGGATGGCGAATGTGGGACTCTACTTACCGTTACCGGTAACCGATCAATCGTGGGCAGACGTGAGCACGGACTTTGTATTGGGGTTGCCACGAACATTTGGCGGGATTAACTCCATTTTTGTTGTTGTTGACCGGTTTTCGAAAATGGCTCATTTTATTGGATGCAAGAAAGTCGCAGACGCCACCCACGTTGCAAGTCTTTACTTCAAAGACGTCTACAAGCTCCATACCGTCCAGCATTGTGTCTGACAGAGACGTCTGGTTCATCAACCATTTCTGGCGCAGCCTTTGGAAGTTGGCCAATATTACACTTTCCTTCAGCACGGTCCATCACCGGCAAACCGATGGCCAAACTGAGGTCACCAACCATTCCTTGGGGAACATACTCCGATGTTTGGCTGCAGAGAATCCCAAGAGTTGGGCAGTGAAGCTTCAGCAAGTTGAATTCTCCTATAACAGCTCAGTAAGTAGAAGCACGGGGTTCACGCCATTTCAAGTTGTCCACGGGTTCACTCCACGAGCTCCTATTGACTTGGCGCCAGTTCCAAACTTGGCGCGTCCTCATGGTAAGGCTGAAGACTTCATATCTTCCCTTCAAAACATTCATGAACAGACAAGGGCGCGGTTGTTGAAGGTTAACGCCAAGTACAAGGACTACCGTGACAGCATGCGACGAAAAATTCAGCTCCAAATTGGAGAGAAGGTTTGGGCTATCCTAACGCGAGAATGCTTTCCAGCTTTGGAATATAACAAGCTCTCAGCATGTAAGATAGGCCCATTGACGGTTCTTGAGCAGATCAGCAACAATGCTTATCGACTACAACTCCCGCCTGGTATGCGAACGTCAGATATTTTCAACGTCAAACACCTCAGCCCTTACTTTGGCGAAAATGTCAGTGTTGATCCCTAGATTCGAGGGCGAATTCTCTCCAACTTGGGGAGGATGATGCTGCGGGCTAAGGCGTCAAGCCCCAGCTTGAAGGCCATTGAACCTTCCCGTTGCCCACTTTTTCCTACCACGCGATGCATCACCTAGCCATTTGACACACCATTGGGCTTTTTTGTACTTGGTCTTGTGCTTGTGCTGAGAGCGGCCTAGGCTCACCTTTCCTTTCCACATGTTCACCATCTTCATTTCTTCCTTTCGATTTCGCGAAGACCCTCTCACTTCCTTCCCCTCTTACTGGGGGGATTCTTGACCACGTCGTTCTCCTTTGGGTTTCCTAGAAAACATTGTTTGAGCAGAGAGTCTCTATTTGCCGGAGATGCAACGGGAATACCTGCCAGCCTAGAATCACCAACCTCTCGCTGTAGTTGATTGTCACTTCTCCTCTCCAATGCGCCTAAAGGACACCAATGATGTACTTAAGGAGTAGACTTAGAACTAGATGACAAACTACCACAATAGATACGAAAATAGTCGAGACTCTAAATGACCAAGGTGTGTATGCTGGATGTTAGGGACAAGGAGAATAGCTTGAGCTAAGTGGCCGGGGGGGGGGGGGGGGGGGGGGGGGCGGTGGTTTGGACGTTCACACTAGAGTTCGAACTGTTACTAGAAGGCTTTAACAAAGGGGAGGCAGTGGGTGGAATGGGCGAAACATTTGCATTCCACCCAAGGTGTTTTGCACGATCGAAGGGCTGAAACCTCGCTGCACATGATTTCAATGGCAATTACTCGAGCCTCGATGAGCTGTAGCTCTTCAGCCAACCTGCTATTAAAAGATAAGGTGCTTCTCTTATCAGCATAATTTAGTCTAAGGGAGTTCAAACATTAAAGCCTCCGAGCAACAAAGGCATAATAGAAGAGAGATTGAAGCTTATACATGTAATCATTAACTAAAGATCTATTCATGCAAGTGGTTGTAAGCTCCTAGAGCATCTCCATATGTTTGGCAAATGACTTATGTCGATATTGTTTCTCTAATTTTTGCAATATAACGCGTGTTGTTGGATAAATGTAGACATCATTAAGGAAAGGACAATCTAATGTGGCTCTAATCCATCTCCGAATACATCAATCTATATCAATCCATATAGAGAAACTAGGGGTTGCATAGAGTCAACCATTAAGGCAAATAATGTGCTAAAAAGAACATGTAAGGGATCCTTCATTGAAGTTGTGAGATAATAGTCTATGAGAAGAGAAGCATATAATATGCCTCACTATAGTGCCCCCTCCATGTGCCCCCACCACTAATGTCCTATGTACGATTCATCAGATATAGTAAAATTGTTGTACTCTTCATGGACGTTGACTTTGGTAAAACCATGTAAACTCTATATGTCTTATTCCCTTTCTTTCCAGTATGCTTGTTATTTTGATTTAGGAATTTGGTATCGCTGATGTGATCCCAACATCACTCTCTTTGTATATTGGATGCAGTTGGAAGTTTCTGCGGATGCCAAATGGTGTACTTAGAGTCACTGGAGTTGGTGCAGCAAATATGGAAAGAAGTGGTGAACCAACCAGAAGAAAACGTAACAAACATATTAGCTAGCCCACGACCAATTCTATTTGAAGCCATAGAACAAGGCAATGTGGGGTTTCTAACAACGCTAATTGGAGCATACCCAGATCTAATATGGAAGATAGACCATCAACGACGAAGCATATTCCATGTTGCAGTCAAGTATCGTCAAAATACAATATTTAGGCTGATACATGAGATTAAGGGAATCAAAGATTTGTTGATATGTTACAAGGATGATAATGAGAACACCATTCTTCACTTGGCCGCCATGCTTCCCGCTCCTGATCGGCTTCACATAAACTCTGGCGCCGCCCTTCAAATGCAGAGTGAGCTTTATTGGTTTGAGGTCATTCTTCTTCTTTTTAAACACTTCATATATATATATATATATATATATATATATATATAATTATTATAATTATTATTATTATTATTACACATTTCGAACACTTATCCATATAGGACGTTTATGTATAGTTACCAATTATACGGTAAAATACACATTTTCTTGATATTATTCATATAATATATATATTATAACACATTCATTTTTTTTATATTTAAAAATGAATTATTATTGAATATAACCAACACGTACACCTAAATTAAATATTCATATTTTTTATTTCGCTAAATTTGCCACTTCTCAAATCATTTATGTGTTATGCTTCGGCTATAATTAGTGTAACATTATCATTTACTTTTAGAAGTTAATAAACTTTTGACTAGAATTTTCGTGTTTATAGCCGAATAGTACACATAAGTATTAAATTTTGTTTAATTTTGGTACTATATTTACTAACAAGAATCTTAACAACCCTGAATTTTAACATTGTATAACAAAAATTTCAAGGTATTAAGTAGTCTGTCCATATTCATAATTCAAGCCTAATGAGTATTTGCATTAAATCAATATGTTGGAGAAATGTAATACTCTTATGCTTTTCCCATCATTTAAGCTTTTGAGATAGTTATTTTCTCAGTAATATACGTGAGTTTCTTAGATTGTACATACTAGTGAAGGGCTTGTTTGATATTGTTTTCTATTCACAAATTTTTTTTGTGAAACTAAAAACAAAGATTTTGAAGTGATTTTTTTTGGGTTTTTGGTTTTCTATTTCTAATTTTTGCTCAAACTAAAAAAACCAAATAAAACAAATAAAGAAAAGATCGTTATGAAAAACTAGATTTTAGTTTTTAAACGAACAAAAAACATTCAAATGGATTTGCATTGCATTTGTTCTTGTCAGGAATAAGTATAAAGCAGTTAAAATTCTCGACTACTATTGTAAGATCCTCTGTCAAAACTTGTTACCCTCCTTTTTTTTCAAGTTATTAATCCTGATTAGGAAACTATAACCTCTTTATCCATATAAAAAATAAACATATATCATGTATATAGAATAATTTCCTTTCACGCTTTGTATGCATCTTTTGGGTCTCTCGACATTTGTATCACATGCTTTATTCTCGGCACTCATCGAGAAAATGTATATAGAATAATTTGACCGAAAGAACGTTGGATTAAAATTAAGGCTCTATGTGCTCAACATAGGTGCACAAAGATTATTGAATCCAAGATGGTTTTGTTAAGAGCATAATTTGTCGTTATAATTCAAAGATATATTTTATGTATTAGATACTCAAATTTAGGTATATTTACGTTTACATGTATTTTAATATATGTTTTATTACACACGTTAGAAAAATATTCACCAAATAGCATATATGTTGTAATACATGCAAAAATGGCGATGATATGACATATGAATGAGTGGCAAAAGTATAGTGAATTGTAACCAAAATAACCGTATATTTTACCATGACCTATAGGTAGTGAAAAGCATGGTACAACCTCAATATGCAAAAATGAAGAACAGAGATGGTAAAACCCCAAGAGCTTTATTCATCAAAGAGCACCAAGAATTGAGGAAAGATGGGGAGAAGTGGATGAGGAATACTGCTACTTCATGCATGTTGGTGGCCACCCTCATCGCCATTGTTGTTTTTGTTGCTATCTTCACTATTCCTAGCGGCGACAATGATGGCAATATTGATGCTCGTTATAACATTGGAAAAAAGTTTGTGATTGCAGATGCAGTGTCAATGTTGTCATCCACGGCATCTATATTAATGTTCTTGGCCATACTAACTTCCAGGTATGTTGAGCAGGGTTGGCCTTGATAAAATGAAATACTTTTTTTATACTGGTAATTAGATTATAAATTTCTAAAGAGGGATAACGAATGGGAGTAAACAGTTGGTGAATTTTGAATTTAGGATAAGAAGATAATGATTTTAACCATCATCCTAATCCAAGTTATATGATAAAAAAAAAAAAAAAAAAAAAACAACGCAAGAAGTTCGAAGATATGCCATAGTAGAGTTCCAAATTTTTGTTATAAACTTTTAAGAGAAAGGATAGAGTTAAAACAGAAAACTCAATAAAAAAATTAAAATTACAATATACGATTTATATGAATTGGTCAATTGTGCCTGCAATACCATAGAGCTTTGGAGATTTTCCACTATTCATCGAGGAAGAGTACAAACGCATGAATTATAGTACTAACAACTTTCATGAGTACCCTTTTGTGTATAAATGGATAACTCATACACAAGCTTAACTTGGTCTAGTGGTAATTATCATCGAGGACCAAAGACGCCTCTAGGGATTAAGTCCCACTAGTACCCATATATCTGAAGTTTGTTTCTTTCTATATTTAATTCATATATATATATAGCTAAGAATAAAAATATCCCCTCCTTACCATCCTTTGAAAAAAAGCTCACACACAAAATTTAATATGTCAAAATAATCCACAAAAATACGTGAATAATTCTTTGTTTTGTTTCTGCTTTTATTTTAAGACAAAAAGGATTGTATTATCATTTAAAAACAATTTTGTACAACAAAATACATTTATGAAAAAACAATAAGGCATTTTCTATGAAAAAAAGTAATCTTTTTATCTTGCAAAATTGGGGGCAAACTTGTACTAATGAAGACTATTAAGAAAGTCACTTACCCAAAAAAAAAAATATTAAGAGCGTTAACTGATGTTATTGGCCATGAATAATGACATGAAGGTATGCGGAGGAGGACTTTCTGAGGTCGTTACCCCTAAAACTGACGGTGGGGTTGACATTGTTGTTTATCTCTATAGTCTCCATGATGGTGGCATTTATTATAGCCTTCAAAATCAACCTCAAGCACAACTTGGCTTCAATTAGTATCGCTGGCTCAGCATCTGTGGCAACAATTCTCTTCGCTTTCCAACAATTGCCACTTCTAGTTGATGTGTATAAGTTGACCATCAGTTGTTGTCTTCTTTTTAGGCCTCGTCTGTGTCGCCTTTTAACTAATAATGGATTGCACCGCTCCATTGTTGTAGACTTCAACAACTCCAACGCCTGTGGTATTTGTGTTTGATGAAGTTATGTTATGGAATAAATGTTATTACTAGTATTATCTTCTATTAATAAAACCTCAATTATCAAAAAAAAAAATGTAAATGCTAGTTTAACACTATTTTTGTTTAAAGTTTTTTTAATCTTTGTAAACTAAACTCTAAGTTTTCAAACCTTTTTTTTTTTTTGTGGATTTTTATTTTCAATTTTCTGTCAAATTAAAAAAAATTTGAAACGGAAACCAAAAATTAAAAAAAAATTATTTCCAAAACTAATTTTATGTTTTTCAAAAACCAAAAACTACAAATATAAAATAATACCAAATATGTCCTAAATGTATTCATTTCTTTTGTTTATTTTGGTACATAAGCATGTGTGATATGGAATTTGAAATTAAAGCTACGATTTTGAAGGTAAAACTGTAGTAATTTGCAATTATATGAGAAATTAAAGACAATGTACAAAATATTAAGAATAAGACGTTCTTACCGTGGAAAGGAATTACAGACTAATAAATAACTAATATATTAGGGCAGTCCAAAGTTTTTTGCCTAAAGGGAACCAATAAAGATCGCCTTTATCCATTAAAAAAATTGCTGGCGTGAACTGATATATGAAAGTTACTGCTTCCTTTGCGTCCAAAGACACGAAGAACGCTCATTCGTGTTCATTATGATGGCTCGATACCTTATCGAGTCGAGTTCGACCAGGCTTGATAAGCTTAACAAATCGAGATCCAATAGAGGGTGCTTGGTCCGTTAACATTCGCGAACAGTTTGATAAGAACTCATTTGCAGGTCTTTAAAATCTAGTTAAGAGTTGATATTGGTTAGAAAGTGGTTTAAAAATGACTCAATAATAACTTGAAATGCGTCAGTAGCAAGTTCAATTCAATAGCAAGCTCCACTCGGTTTTAAGCTTGATTGGGCTCAATAATAGCTCAACTCTACTTAACTCAATAAGCCTAACGAGTTGAGCCGAGTATTGAATACACTAAAATCTTATCTAACCAAGCTCGAACAAGAGTTCGAAAAGCTCTATACGAGTTTGGCTCGAACTTGAGCTCGATAAGCCCTATCAAACACGAGTTCGGACACGGGGGCTTTTGGCTCGGCTCGGCTCGGCTTCACCCATATGTTAAGGTAACAAAAGTTGATTCCTATATTGTGTTGTATATTATTCATTGTAATTCTCAACTTTTAGAAAATTGGAAAAGAGGGATTACTTGAATGCATTTTCCAATTTTCTATATTGCAAAACTAGAAAAGGAAAATTGGAGGAGAAAAGAGAAATGGAGATGAAATGAAAAACTGAAAATAGAAAAGGAAAACAGTTTTTTGGTATCAAACAAGCCCTTGGCATTCCACAACAACAACAATAGTCCTAGTGCTACAAGGGCTCCCACTCGAGTAGGGTCTGGGAGGGTAGATGTACGCAGCCTTCCTCCTTGAGGGTGCTACCCTGAAGATAGGCTGTTTCTGAGGACCACCAACCTAAGGAGCCTTCCCCCTTGGCATTCCAAATTAAAGAAAATGGTTAATGGATGAGGTAGTAGAGAAAATGTTTGAGGCTTTAAACAGCCATACCCTCTTATCAAGAAGAGAAGAAATATGTGTTTAGTCAATCAGGTGACTCAATTAGGTCAATCCGGGAACTTTCCTATAAAGAAGATTTCTACACTAATAAAGCTTCCAAGAAATGTCACCATGAAAAGCTAAACGATTGTATATATAGGAGTGTCATAAGACATGAAAAGATGATATAAAAGTAAAAACCGACACCAAAGGGGACATTCTAGCCCAATTATCTTCCCAGAAGAGACTACGGTTACCTACACCAACCTTGAGGCAAATGTGTGTTTGGAAAGCAGGATATAATTGTGATATAAATTTTTACGATGAAGAAGCTCCGGTATTAATTGCGAACTCTGCATCCTGCTCATTCTCTTGGATGCTATACTAAGGGCATGTTTGACCAAATTGTTAAAATAACTACTTTTGTAGAATTATATATATATATTTTTTCCAAAATATTGTTTATTTTCCAACATTACGACTGAGAGCATATTTCTTAAAAAAAGTTTAACGTTTTACTTTTGCTTTAAAGAAGAGTACTATATTGTTTGCTTATTCTTAAGAACATGAAAATAACTTATGTTACTATATAGAAATACTTTTATATTTTTGTCAAACATCCCCAAAAAAAATTAAAATGTTTGTGAAAACCCACTTATTAAATGCAGCCCATTCAAATTGAAATAGAACGAGCACCTACTCTCGAGAAACATGGCCCAATTTCTCTTCTTTCTTTTTGCACCATCAGCTAGCGAGGCTTGCATTGAGGCAATAAAAAAATTAAGGCCTAACAGACACTTCCAATCATGAGATGCCAAAGGAAATCAGGTTCATTTGAGAAATACAGATCAAGGCACGTAAATATTAATCGAGGTCCCAAAATAATTGTGTCAGATTATATATATGTAAATCATGTGTTAGGTCCATAGGCCCAGTCTTGTATAGTCTAATGCCACTTTGCAAACTCTACATATAAATATAGGCAGAATGATAAAAAATAATAATAATAATAATAATAAAATAAAATAAAAATAAACTAGGCATATATTAATTTTTTTAGCGCTATACTTGCTAATTTAAAAAGAAAGGTATTGTATTAGTATTAAAGAATTTATATGACATTGAACTAGGAAAAAAATATTTTTTTTAGTATTAACTGGATTAGCATCCTTGAAATGAAACCTGTCTAATACCTTCACAATATAGTTCTCCTGTGTCAAGTATAATTTTTCGACTTTTCGGTCTCTATGAATTTCCATGCCTAAGATCTTCTTAGCTGCTCCAAGATCTTTCATCTCAAACTCACTTTTCAGCATAGATTGCAAATCATCAACATCCTTCATGTCTCGTGGTGCAATTAACATATCATCAACGTACAAAAGCAAATAAATAAAGCCTGAATTAGTCTTTCTGAAGTATACACAACTATCGTACTTACTCCTGATGTACCCATAATCTGTCATGAATTGATCAAATCTCTTATACCACTGCCTAGGAGATTTCTTCAAACCATATAAAGACTTCTTAAGGAAACATACACGATCTTCCTTTCTTTCTTGTTCACCATACAAAAATGTAGTCTTTACATTCAACTGCTCAAGTTCTAAGTCATGCATAGCAACTAAAGAAAAAAGTGCACGAATCGAGGTATGTCTAACTACAGGTGAAAATATGTCATGAAAATCAACACCCTGTACCTGACTGTAGCCTTTAGCTATCAAACGTGCCTTGTATCTTGCATCTTCAACTCCAGGAATGCCCTTTTTTCTTTTGAAGACCCATTTGCAACCAATTAGTCTTTTCCCTGTTTGAGGCTTCACCAGTTCCCAAGTCTGATTCTTATGAAGAGACTGCATATCTTCATTCATAGCAACGAGCCACTTCTCAGCATCTGATCTCGATACAGCCTCTGAATACGAAGTTGGCTCACTGTCATCTAAAGATTCAGCAGTAGAGAGGGCATACGCAATCATCCCCTCATACCCATATCTCTCAGGAGGCCTGATCTGACACCTCCGTCTACCACCGGCTATAGTACTATTCTGCACTTACTGACCTGTTTCTGCATTATCAATAACAACATCAGAAACCCGTACCTGAGGTGCTTGAATACCCTCTAGCTGAACAACCTGCTGATCTGACTGTATCTATGTAACATTAAGTGTCTCAACCTGAACTGTATCACTATCAATGGAGGGTATGTATAGCGGATGTAGTAGAGCAGACTCATCAAAGGTAACATCTCTACTAGTTAGAAACTTCTGAGTACTGGGATCCCACAATCTATATCCCTTCACATCTGATGGATAACCAAGAAAGATGCATTTCTTGGCCCCCTGCTCCAGCTTTCCATCATTAACATATGCATTTGTAGGACAACCAAAAACTTTAATCTAAGAATAATCAGAAGTAGAACCAGACCATACCTCTTCAGGTGTCTTTATCTGCAATGAAGAATGCGGCGTCTTGTTCACAGGATAGCAAGCCATGCTAACTGCTTCTGCCCACCATTTTCTTTTCAAACCTGCATTTGAAAGCATATATCGAGCCTTCTCAAGTAACGTCCTGTTCAATCTTTCAGCCACTCCATTTTGCTGAGGTTGACCTGTACATGTTCTGTGTCTGACTATACCCTAATCTTCACAAAATCGAGTAAAGTCACCTTCAACAAACTCAAGACCATTATCTGTTCTCAACCTCTTTATCGACTTCTCTGTCTGTTTTTCAAGCAGAATCTTCCATTTCTTGAAGATATCATACACTTCGTTTTTCTACTTCAGAAAATAGATCCAAACTTTATGTGAATAATCATAAGTAAATGTTAGAAGATACATGGACCCACCTTTAGAAGCCACTCTGGAAGATCCCCACAGATCAGAATGTATCGTAATCTTATCTTGCCTTGTTTGTGGCCCATGTATGCTGCTTCTTTCCTCGGACTTGTACTCATTTTTTTTTTAAAAACAAAACATCGTAGTAACACTAAAAAATTTTCACTATCTTAAGTTCAATTTGACCATTATTAAGATTCAAAAATCAATCATCAAGGGAGAAAATCCAAATTAGGAAGAGGTGAGGGCAACTACCTCTAATTAAATATTTATACTCGATAATTTGCTAAATTTATCCTGTTAACTCCTAAAGTTCTTATAATACTGTAAAACAAAACTCGAATTAATATAATTATATCTCTTTCCACTATATTTGTGTTTTAAAATATTGGATTGTTCTAATTATGAATAAAATCCCTATATATTATTTTATAAGTCAACAAAATTTGACTAAAATTTATATATGTATATATATATATATATAAAATTAAATAATATACATATATATTAAATTTTATATAATTTTCATGCCGTATTTTAGTAACTATTTCATAAATGATATTGAAAGAAAAGGAGAAAAATAATTGCGGATGAGGGTGTTACTGAGTTGGGCTTTATTACTTGAGACTACAAATGGGCCCAATTGGCCCAATCGCAATGGGAGATGGGCCCAGGCCGTAACCACTTAGAGGGCCTTCTTGGGCCGGTGCTGGTCCTAGTTAGAGGTGGCAATCAGGTCATTTGGGTCGAGTTCAGGTGAACCCATTCGAGTTTGGATCATTTTCGGTTTATAATAAACTCGGGTCGGGTTGGGCTCGGGTCGACCCATTCGGGCTCGAGTCACTTTCGGGTTTTACCTGCACTCCGGTCTGGTTGGATCTGGGTCACGTTATTTCGGGTTCAGTTCACTTTAATTTTGAGTTGTCTTTGGTTTAGGTCAATCTTGAATCAGGTTGTAAATGTTTGAGGTCTTCATAATCCTAATAGTGCCTTGGTGGTATGAACGAGTTACAAAAGTTTAAATCATATCAAATAATTTATATTTTTACCAATATATGTATTATATTATTAATATAGTTATTCAATAATATGTTATGAAGTTCAATTGTACTTCTGACAACTAATAATTCCCATTGAATTTAAAGACCTCGTGTAAATTTAGCTTTCCGGTTCAAGTTAGTTTGGGTCGGATTGGTTTAAGTCAATGGTGGGTAGGGTCAGGTCAAATTGGTATCAGGTTATTTTCAGGTCGGGCAAAGAAAGGGTCAAAAAAGTTACAAGTCAGGTCATTTCAGTTTCTGCTCATTATTTACGACATCAGTTTTGTGTTCAATTATTTAATACATAATTTCGATTCATATTAGATCGGTTTACAAGTTATTCAGGTTCGTTTTTCGAATCGGGTTGAATTTGCTACATGTAATCCTAGTACCATCATGACTTACAAATAAAGGATTGAGTAAATTTTCTCCACTTAGGAAAGTTCCCTCCCATTTCAAATAAAGGATTCAGTAAATTTTTTCCACTTGGAAAGACCAATCCATTAAAAATACAATCTTTTTGAATAATATGTTCGCCATTATACCCATATTATGTAATCATAATATATTAGTCAATATTTGTTAGAAAAATAATACAAGCTAAATTCAAATTAGCAGAAAAGTTGTATCCCAATTGGTAAATACCCCAATCCCACATTAATAATTTAGAGGGGGGTAATTGGATTTATAAGGATGAGTGTTTCTAACCTATTTGATTTAAGTCTTGGGTGAACGAATGGTGGGAACCACACGTGCGTTGCCCGCCCGCTGCGCCGTGCTCGGGCGTGGGTCTGGGTGAACCTTTTACATTGGGTATATTTATTTTATCGGAAAATACATAAACGCTGCTGATCACCTCATTAAACCAGTATACACAGTTACAGTTTTTTGCATTAAAATAGAATATGGCTGTTGTGACTGCATTAAAACAGAATATAGCTGTCAGGGACTGATTTTTTAGTATAAATTAAGGCCTTCATATGGTAGAAAACATAGAACAGCAGCTAACTCTCTTCTCTTCTCGCTCTCGCTCCCGCCTCATCTTCTATTCTCTTCAATTTCGGGCAAAGTTCAAGGCGTTCCTAGCCGGCTATTAACGAGTGCACGTTAAAGGTCGGATCGTGTAAATCCTGGAGGACGGCCGCCTACTCATATGTTTGCACCGAAGCAGAGGCAAAATCATCTTTTAGGATAGTGGTATTTCCCACGCCACGATATCTTCGGTATTTTCTAACCTGTGCTTCCTCTTTGGTAATAATTGATTGTCATGTTCATCTATTTCGCTGTGTTCTGTACGGTGCAATATTGTTGGAACTTAAACTGCATTATTCCAAATTTTAACGCTGTTTTAACTGTTTTTTGGTCTTTAATTTACAATAATTTTTCAGCTTATTTTAGCACAATTTTCGGTTATTTTTCTGTAATTTTTAGTAATAATTTGTCGGTTAATCTTACTGTAATTTTTGGTTATCTACAGCAGTATTTTACGCATAATTATATGCAGCATTAGTGCAGTATTTTCGGTTGTGCGCGGCATATTTCTATCAATGTAAAAGACGATTTGACGTACTAATATTTGAACATGGCAACAAAAATACCCCTTCCCGACATGTCTAAGGTTGAGCCTCTTGACGGGAAGAACTATAAGAGGTGGTCCCAAAAAATTCTATTTTTCCTACAGCTAGTATGTCTTGATTACGTACTCTACGAGAAAAATGCACCTGAAGGTGGAAACGAGAAAAATGGATATGAAGAAAAATTCACCGTAGACGACCGAACCTATAGAGGAAATTTACTGCATTATATGAGTGATGGGCTATTTGACATTTATGTAAAATTAAACTCGGGAAAAGGGATTTGAGATTCCTTACAGAAAAATATGGGGGTGATGATGCGGGGACTAAAAAATACGCTGTTAGTAAGTGGTTATATTTCAAATTCGTGGACAATAAATCAATCATTGATCATGTCCATAAATATGAAAACATAGTAACTACGCTTTTGTCCAAATGCCTTAAAATTTGCGAAATAACTCAAGTATATGTTCTAATTGAAAAACTTTCACCTTCTTGGAAGGATTATAAAAATCTACTTATGCATAAAAAGGAGTTGACATTAGAGGAGTTAATAAACCACTTAAAAATTGAAGAAGAAAATAGGCTTAAGGACAGAGGGTACGCATACTCCGACCATTCTAAAGCTAATATTGTCGAACCTAGGCCTAGTACTACTGACAGTTTCGAGAACAAAGACAAAAAGCATAACTCAAATTTCAAGCCCGGTGGAAAGATTCAAAAGCCGAAAAACAAATTCCTCGAAGATTGCTATCACTATGGGAAACGTGGACATATAGCCAAAGACTGCAGAAGTAAAAGGAACCAGCCTAAAGACTCGAAAAACAAAGCCCACCTTGTAGAAGCAGAGAACATTGTACCTGTTGTCTCAGAGGTAAACCTGGTCAACAACTTGACTGAGTGGATAATGGATACCGGGGCTACCAGGTGCATCTGCACAAACAGAAACATGTTCCAAGAATACCAGAAGATGTCCAATGAAGAGGTGGTCTTTATGGGCAATTCTGCAACTACACCAATCCTCCGAAAAGGGAAGATTTCTTTAAAACTCACTTTTGAAAAATTTCTTACTTTAACGAATGTGCTGCATGTGTCTGATATGCGTAAAAATTTGATTTCGGGTAGTCTTTTGATCAAAGTTGGGTTGAAATTATCCTTTGACTCGGAAAAATTAGTCCTGAATAGGAATGGAGAATATGTTGGCAAGGGTTCTTGTAATAGTGGTCTCTTTCTCCTTGATGCTATTTGCGTGAATAACTTCGCTAGTACCTCTTCTGCTTATATTGCTGAATCTCTTGAATTGTGGCAAGCTCGCTTAGGACATATAAATGTTGAATCAATTAAATGACTTAAGAAAATGAACATGATCCCTAACTTCAGTGATGTCAACATTAATAAGTGTGAAGTATGTATAGAAGCAAAATATGCTAAACAAAATCATTCAAGTCCATTGAGAGACAAACTGAACTTCTTGAACTAGTTCACACTGATTTAGGAGACTATAAAAGCCTTATGAGTAGAGGTGAAAAAAGATACTACATAACCTTTGTAGATGAACACTCTAGATACTCAATGCTATATCTCCTAAGTACTAAAGATGAAGCAGAAGAAATATTTTTAAAATATAAAGCCGAAGTAGAAAATCAGTTAAGAAGAAAAATTAAAAGAGTTAGGTCTGATAGAGGAGGAGAATATGATCCAACCTCTCTAGAAAGATTCCGTGAGGAAAATGGAATAATACATGAGCGAAGCCCATCCTATTGCCCACAGTTTAATAGTGTTGCAGAGAGAAAAAATAGAACTTTAAAGGGTATGATGAATGCCATGCTTATTAGTTCTAGACTACTCGACAACATGTGGGGGGAGGCGATATTATCTGCTTTTCATGTACTTAATAGAGTTCCTCATAAGAAATTAGATAAAACCTCGTACAAAATGTGGAAAGGTTATGCGTCTAATCTTAAATATTTAAAAGTGTGGGGGTGTCTAGCTAAGGTTGGGTTACTTGACTTTAAACGAAGGAAAATTAGATCTAAGACAGTTGATTCTATTTTTATCGGATATGCTTATCACAGTGCTGCTTATCGTATCTTAATTAAGGGATCTAATGATTCATACGCATGTGGTAGCATTATGGAATCTACAGATGCTGAATTCTTTGAACATAGATTTCCCTTGAAGTCTAATGATGCACAGCCTACGAGTTTGCCTTCTCGTAATGTAACTGCTAGTCATGATAACACTAACGATATAGACGTCTTGAAGTTCAAAGGAGTAAAAGAGCTAGGAAAGAAACCAACTTAGGACCTGACTTTGTAACCACTTTCCTATCAGAAGATAATTTCATAAATGAAGAAATTGCAAATGTCTATATGTTAGAAGAAGACCCTAAAACCTATGATGAGGCCATAAGGTCAGTTGACTCTACCTTTTGGAAAGAAGCCATTAATAGCGAACTAGAATCAATTCTAGGTAACCATACGTGGGAATTGGTAGACCTTCCTAGAGGTTGTAAGCCAATAGGTTGTAAGTGGGTCTTTAGAAAGAAAATGAAGGCTGATGGGACAATAGAGAAGTTTAAGGCAAGATTAGTGGCTGAGGGTTACACCCAGAAACAGAGGTTAGATTATTTTGATACTTATTCACCTATTGCTAAAATTGTCACGATTAGAGTTTTGATCGCACTTGCGTCCATCCAAGATTTAGTAGTGCATCAAATGGATGTTAAAACAGCATTCTTTAATGGTGACCTAGACGAAGAGATTTACATGAAGCAACCTGAGGGTTTTGTGATTCCTGATAATGAAAATAAAGTTTGTAAACTTGTAAAATTTCTTTATGGTCTTAAACAGGCACTTAAACAGTGGCATGAGAAATTTAACTGCACGCTAGTAGCTAATAATTTTTGTTGTAAACAATGGTGATTCATGTGTGTATTCTAAGTTTGATTCAAATGGATGTGTAATAATTTGTCTATATATTGATAATATGCTGATATTTGGCACAGACTTGAATGTTGTCAGTGAGACAAAAAACTTTCTATTCTCTAAATTTGAAATGAAAGATATGGGTAAGGCAGACATAATTTTAGGAGTTAAAATTGTGAAAATTCTAAAAGGCATAAGCCTAAACCAGTCTCACTATGTTGAGAAGATACTTAAAAAGTTCAGTATGGTCAATACTGATCCTGTTAGAATACCTTATCATCCCAGTGTACATTTAACTAAAAATAAAGGTGTTGCTATATGCCAATCTGAGTATGCCAAGATAATTGGTAGTGTTATATTTCTAATGAATTATACTAGACCTGACATTGCATATGTTGTAAGTAGCCTCAGTAGATACACACATAATCCCAATCAAGAGTACTGGAATGCGTTAAAAAGATTGCTTAAATATTTGAAAGGAACTGTGGATTGAGGACTTTACTATGGAATGTTTCCCGCCGTATTAGAAGGATATTATGATGCCAATTTGGTGTCTGATAATGATGAAATTAATTCCACTAGTGGATATGTGTTTACACTAGCTGGAAGTGCAATATCCTAGAAATCATCTAAGCAATCTTGTTCTGCTATATCTACTATGGAATCTGAGTTTATTGCTCTTGAGTTAGCAGGTCATGAAGCCGAGTGGCTAAGAAGTCTACTGGGAGACGTGCCATTGTGGGGGCTTCCAGCTCCATCAGTGTCGCTTCACTGTGATAGTCAAGCTGCAATTGCTGTGGCTAAGAACAAGGTTTATAATGGCAAGAGGAGACACATTCATCTCAGGCTTAAGATCGTGAAAGATCTACTAGAAAGTGGAGTGATATTACTAGACTATGTAAAGTCTGAAAAGAATTTTGGGGATCCATTGACAAAAGGCATTTGTCGTAAAATGATTGTAGAAAGATTGAGGGGGATGGGATTAAAGTCGATACATGATTAAATTGTGATGTATCCAACCTGGTTTTAACAGGTTCAATGTGAGAAGTCATAGTTTCATTCAAGAAGTGCACTTTGTGTTATGTTGTCCCTCCCTATAGTGTGACAGTGCGGAGACGGGTCCATTGCCCCATGTTTGGCAGGTAAGTATGACTTACACATGACGGACACTGTCTGTATGTTACCAAAGGTAAGGTTGAGCTTTAGCTCTTAATGGACCTATATCCATTGTTTGGTGGTGTGCGGTAATACACACTTGATGGGATCCACCTATATGGGTGTGAGAGTCGGGCCGCTCCCTATGACGGATTTGAGACTTGTCTTCTAGAGCGCCTATGAACATCCAGAGTGAGCGCATGGCCGATTAAACGCGCCAAACCGTAGGAGTTGCCGAGATCTGGAGTTCGGTATGTGTCCAAGTGGAAGACTATACAACCCCTTCTGAGGTTCAAGACGGAAGTCACCTTGCAAGGTGTTGGTCCTAAACTTGGGTTACATTAGTTGACGATTCAAGTCGTAAGACATCGGCACTGAAAAACTGAACTCCCCTTGCCCAGTCTATTCCTTTTTTCTCTTTCGCTTGTATCCTTTGTGGGGGATTGTCAGAAAAATGATACAAACTAAATCCAAATTAGTAGGAAAGTTGTATCCCAATTGGTAAATACCCCAATCCCACATTGATAATTTAGAGGGGGATAGTTGGGTTTATAAGGGTGAGTGTTTTTAACCTATTTGATTTAAGTTTTGGGTGAAGGAATGGTGAAAACCACACGCGCGCGCGCGCCGTGCCGTGCTCGGGTGAGGGTGAACCTTTTACATCGGGTATATTTATTTTATCGGAAAATGCATAAACACTGCTGATCTCCTCATTAAACCAGTATAAACAGTTACGGTTTTTTGCATTAAAATAAAATGTGGCTGTTGGGACTGCATTAAAACAGAATATGGCTATTGGGACTGCATTAAAACAGAATATAGCCTTTGGGGACTGCATTAAAATAGAATATAGCTGTTGGGGACTAATTTTTTAGTATAAATTAAGGCCTTCATATGGTAGAAAACATAGAACACTTGCTAACTCTCTTCTCCCTCGCTCTCGCTCCCGTCTTTTCTTCTATTCTCTTCAATTTCGGGCAAAGCTCAAGGCGCTCCTAGCCGGCTATTAACGAGTGCACGTTAAGGGTCGGATCATGTAAATCCTGGAGGACGGCTACCTACTCATCTGTTTGCACTGAAGCAGAGGCGAAATCATCTTTTAGGATAGCAGTATTTCCCACGCCACGATACCTTCGGTATTTTCTAACCTGTTCTTCCTCTTTCGGTAATAATTGATTGTCGTGTTCATCTATTTCGCTGTGTTGTGTACGGTACAATATTGCTGGAACTTATACTGCATTATTCCAAATTTTAACGTTGTTTTAACTGTTTTTCGTTCTTTAATTTACCATAATTTTTCTGCTTATTTTAGCTCAATTTTCGGTTATTTTTCTATAATTCTCAGTAATAGTTTGTCGGTTAATCTTACTGTAATTTTTGGTTAATTTTCGGTTATCTACAGAAGTATTTTACACATAATTATACGCAGTATTAGTGGAGTATTTTTGCTTGTACGTGGCATATTTCTATCAATCTAAAAGACGATTTGACGTACTAATACTTGAACGTGGTAACAAAATACCAGTTCCCGACATGTCTAAGGTTGAGCCACTTGACAAGAAGAACTATAAGAGGTGGTCCCAAAAAATTTTGTTTTTCCTACGGCTAGTATGTCTTGATTACGTACTGTACAAGAAAAAGGCACCTGAAGGTGAAATTGAGAAAAATGAATATGAAGAAAAATTCACCGTAGACGAACGAACCTGTAGAGCAAATTTACTGTATTATATGAGTGGTGGGCTATTTGACATTTGTGTAAAATTAAACTTGGCAAAAGAGATTTGAGATTCCTTACAGAAAAAATATGGGGTTGATGATACTGGGACTAGAAAATACAATGTTCGTAAGTTGTTAGATTTCAAATTCGCGGACAATAAACCAATCATTGACCAAGTCCATGAATATGAAAATATAGTAACTACTCTTTTGTCAGAAGGCCGTAAAATTTGCGAAATAACTCAAGCATATGTTTTAATTGAAAATTTTTCACCTTCTTGGAAGGATTATAGAAATTTACTTATGCATAAAAAGAAAGACTTGACATTAGAGGAGTTAATAAACCACTTAAAAATTAAAGAAGAAAATAGGCTTAAGGACAGGGGGTACGCATACTCCGACCATTCTAAAGCAAATATTGTCGAAGTTAGGCCTAGTACTGCTGACAGTTTCAAGAATAAAGGCAAAAAGCATCACTCAAATTTTAAGCCTGGTGGAAAGATTCTAAAGCCGAACAACAAATTCCTCGGATATTGCTATCACTGTGGGAAATGTGGACATATGGCCAAAGACTGCAGAAGTAAAAGGAACCAGCCTAAAGACTCGAAAAACAAAGCCCACCTTGTGAAAGCAGAGAACATTGCAGCTGTTGTCTCAGAGGTGAACCTGGTCAACAACTTAACCGAGTGGATAGTGGATGCCAGGGCTACCAGGCACATTTGCACAAACAGAAACATGTTCCGGGAATACCAGAAGATGTCCGATGGAGAGGTAGTCTTTATGGGCAATTCTGCAGCTGCACCAACCTCAGAAAAGGGAAGATTTCTTTAAAACTCACTTCTGAAAAATTTCTTACATTAACGAATGCGCTGCATGTGTCTGATATGCGTAGAAATTTGATTTCGGGTAGTCTTTTGATCAAAGCTTGGTTGAAATTATCCTTTGACTCAGACAAATTAGTCCTGACTAGGAATGGAGAATATGTGGGCAAGGGTTTTTCTAATAGTGGTCTCTTTGTCCTTGATTCTGTTTGTGTGAATAACATCGCTAGTACCTCTTCTGCTTATATTGTTGAACCTCTTGAATTGTGGCAAGCTTGCTTAGGACATATAAATGTTGATCAATTAAACAGCTTAAGAAAATGAACATGATCCCTAACTTCGGTGATGTCAACTTTAATAAGTGTGAAGTATGTGCAGAAGCTAAATATGCTAAAAAAACCCTTCATGTCTATTGAGTAACAAACTGAACTTCTTGAACTAGTTCACACTGATTTAGGAGACTATAAAAGCCTAATGACTAGAGGTGGAAAAAGATACTACATAGCATTTGTAGATGATCACACTAGATACTCAATGCTATATCTCCTAAGTACTAAAGATGAAGCAGAAGAAATATTTTTAAAATATAAAGCTGAAGTAGAAAATCAGTTAGGAAGAAAAATTAAAAGAATTAGGTTTGATAGAGGAGGTGAAGATGATCTTACCTCTCTAGAAAGATTCTGTGAGGAAAATAGAATAATACATGAGCGAAGCTCATCCTATTGCCCACAGTTTAATGGTGTTGCAGAGAGAAAAAATAGAACTTTAAAGGGTATGATGAATGTTGTGCTTATTAGTTCTAGACTACTCGACAACATTTGGGGGGAGGCGATATTATCTGCTTGTCATGTACTTAATAGAGTTCCTCATAAGAAATTAGATAAAACCTCATACGAAATGTGGAAAGGTTATATGTCTAATCTTAAATATTTAAAAGTGTGGGGGTGTCTAGCTAAGGTTGGGTTACTTGACTTTAAATGAAGTAAAATTAGATCTAGGACAGTTGATTCTATTTTTATCGGATATTCTTATCACAGTGCTGCTTATCGTATCTTAATTAAGGGATCTAATGATTCATACGCATGTGGTAGCATTATGGAATCTACAGATGTTGAATTCTTTGAACATATATTTACCTTGAAGTCTAATGATGCACAGCCTACGAGTTTGTCTTCTCATAATGTAACTGCTAGTCATGATAACACTAACGATATAGACGCTCTTGAAGTTCGAAGGAGCAAAAGAGCTAGGAAAGAAACCAACTTAGGACCTGACTTTGTAATCACTTTTCTATCAGAAGATAGTTTCATAAATGAAGAAATTGCAAATGTCTATATGTTAGAAGAAGACCCTAAAACCTATGATGAGGCCATAAGGTCAGTTGACTCTACCTTTTGGAAAGAAGCCATTAATAGCGAACTAGAATCAATTTTAGGTAACCATACATGGGAATTGGTAGAGCTTCCTAGAGGTTGTAAGCCAATAGGTTGTAAGTGGGTCTTTAGAAAGAAAATAAAGGCTGATGGGACAATATACAAGTTTAAGGTAAGGTTAGTGGCTAGGGGTTATACCATGAAACAGGGGTTAGATTATTTTGATATTTATTCAGCTGTTACTAAAATTGCCACGATTAGAGCTTTGATCGCCCTTGCGTCCATCCACGATTTAGTAGTGCATCAAATGGATGTTAAAACAACATTCTTTAATGGTGACCTAGACGAAGAGATTTACATGAAGCAATCTGAGGGTTTTGTGGTTCCTGGTAATGAAAATAAAGTTTGTAAACTTGTAAAATCTCTTTATGGTCTTAAACAGGCACCTAAACAGTGGCATGAGAAATTTAACAGCATGCTAGTAGCTAGTAATTTTTTTTGTAAACAATGGTGATTCATGTGTGTATTCTAAGTTTGATTCAAATGGATGTGTAATAATTTGTCTATATATTGATGATATGCTGATATTTGGCACAGTCTTGAATGTTGTCAGCGAGACGAAAAACTTTCTATGCTCTAAATTTGAAGTGAAAGATATGGGTGAGGCAGACGTGATTTTAGGAGTTAAAATTGTGAAAACTTCAAAAGGCATAAGCCTAAACCAGTCTCACTATATTGAGAAGATACTTAAAAGTTCAATATGATCAATACTGATCATGTTAGAACACCTGATGATAGCAGTGTACATTTAACTAAACATAAAGGTGTTGCTATGTGCCAATCTGAGTATGCCAAGATAATTGGTAATGTTATGTTTCTAATGAACTACACTAGACCTGACATTACGTATGCTGCAAGTAGACTCAGTAGATACACACATAATCCCAATCAAGAGCACTGGAATGCGCTAAAAAGATTGCTTAAATATTTGAAAGGAACTTTGGATTGAGGACTTCACTATGGAAAGTTTCCCGCCGTATTAAAAGGATATTGGGATGCCAATTAGGTGTCTGATAATGATGAAAATAAATCCACTAGTGGATATGTGTTCGTACTAGCTGGAATTGCTAAATCCTGGAAATCATCTAAGCAAACTTGTACTGCTACTTCTACTATGGAATCTGATTTTATTACTCTTAAGTTGGCAGGTCATGAAGCCGAGTGGCTAAGAAGTCTACTGGGAGACGTGCCATTGTGGGGGCTTCCAGCTCCACCAGTGTCGCTTCACTGTGATAGTCAAGCTACAATTGCTGTGGCCAAGAACAAGGTTTATAATGGCAAGAGGAGACACATTCATCTCAGGCTTAAGATCGTGAAAGATCTACTAGAAAGTGGAGTGATATTACTAGACTATGTAAAGTCTGAAAAGAATTTTGGGGATCCATTGACAAAAGGCATTTGTCGTAAAATGATTGTAGAAAGATTGAGGGGGATGGGATTAAAGTCGATACATGATTAAATTGTGATGTATCCAACCTGGTTTTAACAGGTTCAATGTGAGAAGTCATAGTTTCATTCAAGAAGTGCACTTTGTGTTATGTTGTCCCTCCCTATAGTGTGACAGTGCGGAGACGGGTCCATTGCCATTTGTTTGGCGGTGTAAGTATGACTTGCACATGACGGACACTGTCTGTATGTTACATGGGGTAAGGTTGAGCTTTAGCTCTTAATGAACCCATATCCATACTTTTGGTGGTGTGCGGTAACACACACTTAATGGGATCCACCTATATAGGTGTGGGAGTCTGGCCGCTCCCTATAAAGGATTTGAGACTTGTATTCCGGAGTGCCTAAGAACATCCAGGACGAGCACATGGCCGATTAAACGTGCCAATCCGCAGGATTTGCTGAGATCTGGAGTTCGGTATGTATCCAAGTGGAAGACTATACAACCCATTGTGAGGTTCAAGATGGAAGTCACCTTGCAAGATGTTGGTCCTAAACTTGGGTTATACTAGGTGACGATTCAAGTCGTAAGACATCGGCACTGAAAAACTGAACTCCCTTTGCCCAATCTATTCCTTTCTTTCTCTTTCATTTGTATCCTTTGTGGGGGATTGTTAGATAAATGATACAAGCTAAATCTAAATTAGTAGGAAAGTTGTATCCCAATTGGTAAATACTCCAATCCCACACTGATAATTTAGAGGGGGATAGTTGGGTTTATAAGGGTGAATATTTATAACCTAGTTGATTTAAGTCTTGGGTGAAGGAATGGTGGAACCACACACGCGCGTGCCGTGCCGTGCTCGGGCGAGGGTGAGGGTGAACCTTTTACATCGGGTACATTTATTTTATCAGAAAATACATAAACGCTGCTGATCTCTTCATTAAGCCAGTATAAACAGTTACGATTTTTTGTATTAAAATAAAATATGGCTGTTAGGACTGCATTAAAACAGAATATGGCTATTGGGACTGCATTAAAACGGAATATAGCTATTGGGGACTGCATTAAAACAGAATATAGCTTTTGGGGACTGATTTTTTAGTATAAATTAAGGCCTTCGTGTGGTAGAAAACATGTAACATCAGCTAATTCTTTTCTCTCTCGCTCTCGCTCTCGTCTCATCTTCTATTCTCTTCAATTTCGGGCAAAGTTCAAGGCATTCCTAACCGGCTATTAACGAGTGCACGTTAAGAGCCGAATCGTGTAAATCATGGAGGACGGCCGCCTACTCATCTGTTTGCACCTAAGCAGAGGCGAAATCGTCTTTCAGGACAGTGGTATTTCCCACGGCACGATACCTTCGGTATTTTCTAAGCTATTCTTCCTCTTTCGGTAATATTTGATTGTCATGTTTATCTATTTCGCTGTGTTGTGTACGGTACAATATTGCTGGAACTTATACTGCATTATTCCAAATTTTAATGTTGTTTTAACTGTTTTTTTGTTCTTTAATTTACAGTAATTTTTCCGCTTATTTTAGCGTAATTTTCGGTTATTTTTCTGTAATTTTCAGCAGTAATTTGTCGGTTAATCTTACTGTAATTTTCGGTTATCTACAGCAATATTTTACGCATAATTATACGCAGTACTAGTGTAATATTTTCGGTTGTACGTGGCATATTTCTCTCAATCTTTATAATTTAAATTTTGCTTAAATTTAGAATCCGTTATTTTTTAACAATGATATATTCTTTTATAATTTCATAACGATATACACTAACATAATAATATTGCATAATATAATGTAATAGTAGTTGGCTATTGTATAATTTGTTCAAAAAAAAGTAGTTGGTTATTGTGGACATATAAATTTTCTATGTTTAATATAATGATATATGTTTAGGTTTACGTTTTATTCGGATTATTTGCTTATACTTGAATTTGTTAGCTCTATTCCCTTTTGGTAAAAATGTGTTATGACCGTAGCTTTAAAAGTAAAATCTTTAATAATATTGTGTGAAAACATAAGAATCTGATGTTTTTTGTGTGTGTTTTTTTTAATAAGAAGTGAAGAAATCATAATACAAAAATTGACATCCTATGAGGTAGGACCCAAAAGACCACACAAAGTGGCATACAACATAAAGAGAAAGAAAGAGCAAAAGAAAACCAAATACATATAGCAAGACAAACAAAAACTAGTAGCAAAAAACAAGCCTTAAACCAAAAAAGGACCCAAGTTGGAGATAAATGAGCATGGACTAAATGAAGAGAGACAGAACTACATGGCTCTATGCTTCAAGCAACCGGTTGCCTCTAACAGGAGCTAAAACGGCCTTCAGGGGGACCTGCTTTTGATGTATTCGATATTCCTAGCAATGTCTTCCGCGGAGTACGAAACTCATCACACCAAGCTTTAAACCATCTCAATCTCAATTTGATACATCAAAACACCTCGTTTTCCATTCAACTCTCATCCCAAAGACAATCCTGTTTCTAGTACCCTAGATTATCCATAACACAACAAAGAATACAGTAAACCATGCCGTCTTTTGGAATTTGCCTCCCACTTGGCAAGCAAGCCATTGATCGAATAGGTCTCTAATGCTGGTAGTCATACACAACTGACCTCACCACGATAGACATTTACACCAAATTCTCCAAGAGACCATGCACCTAAAGAATAGATGTACCACACTTTCCACCATCATACAGCAAAGTGGGCACCACCTGTCATCTTCTGGGATGATTCCTAGGTTTTAGAATCATTCTTTTATGTTCATTTTACCCAACAATGTCATCCAAACAAGTATCTCAATTTTGGAGAAGCTAAACCCTTCTGAACTCCACAAACAAGGTTATCGATAGCGTGCAAAGCAGTGGAGCCTGTTGAAGATTTTTTCTGAAAAATAGAATTTCTATTAACAAAAAGATAACCCTCACCCAGGCACGACATAGCGGGCGGACAGCGTGCGTGTGGTTCCCATCATTCTCTCACCCTTAATTTAAGTGGAGAGCTTACATATATATATTTAAACTCAAATAATTCCCAACCCGCCCCCCCCCCTCTTTTCCTACGTGGGATATAAACTAGAAAAACTATTATTTTTTCAATGCAACAACAACAAAAAACCCAGTGTCTCAAAGATCTCCCGCCTAAGCAGGGTCTGGGAGGGTTACGCAACCTTCCTCCTTCAGGGGGCTACCTTGAAGAGAGGCACTATTATTTTTCCAATGTGAGATATAATTCGTCCATAACACTTAAGTTAAGCTTGTATGATTTTTCCAACAGAGTCGACCCAAAACTTGTCAACAAAGGTTTTGACTAAAAACGCACCACTAGGATCATGATTCCAACTCACTCTATCAGGGTAAACCAAAGATTTATTGATCTTTTTACTTTTTATATTTAAGATGCAATAATGGTCCTTTTTATGTTAATTATTTTGTGTAACAATTAGTTCAATTAATATATAACCTATTTGTAAATTAGTTTCTATATTTTACGTCTGAAAATCAATTGCAAACCAGATTTAGAGTAAGCATTGTTATTAGTCGGGAACTAGATGTGTACCATACACCATTAACATCCGTTAGCTTTTGCTAACGTGGCTTTTGAATAAAAAGAAAAAATAATTAAAAAAATTTAAATTTACATTTAAAATAATTTAAAATTTTAAAAAAAAATTTAAGTATCTTAAAAATTGTAAATATTTTAAAAATAAATTTGAAAAATATTACGTCAGCAAAAACTAATGGTTATTAACGGCGTTAACATTAAATTAAAGCATTGAAAAATTTTTAAAAGCTAAGATGTCACTTTAAAAAATTATAAAATTTAGATAATTTTTAAAAACACATCTAAAATTTATGTGATTTTTAGTAAAAAAACCTTTATAATACAAGAGAGGAAGACCTAGAGATTTACTAGAATCCCATGCTGCATTAAAAAGGAATTGAAGTCACCATCGATTGGGGTGATCAATGGTAAAGTGCCGGTTATTTCCCATAATGAGGAGCTAAAACTCGTGTGAGATGGATACGGTGCCTCTAACTCATTGATCCTATTCAATGATACACAATTAAGAGTGATCGGCTAAAACTCGTTGATTCTGCGTATACCTGAGTAATTACCTAAAGAGGAAGTATATAATTTTAAAATTAAACTCGTTCAAAATAAAACCATAAATATGAACTAAAACATAAAATTCATCAAATATTTCAATTAATCAAAAGCTTCGTAAAACAAATAACTAATGCCTATTTATAGGCGTTCCTCTAACCCTAATCTTAATTCAAATTGAAATCTGAAAAATAATTACATTCTAAATCTAATGTAATCCTAAGTTAACTCAAAAACTCTAAATCTAATTACATAATTTAGTTAAAATAAATCCTAATATTTTTTTTTTTTTTTGTTCATTAAGGGGGGGGGGGGGGGGGGGAGATGCCGAGCGTCGATCATGGGTTGGGGGGCTGGCCCAACAGGCACCCCACCATTATGACCCACCCTCACTTGGCAAAATAAATCCTAATAAATAAAATATCAATAAACAAAAGATATAAACCTAATTAAGATTTTTTTTTTCAATAAATATAAACCTAATTATGTAAAAATACCCTAAAATCCTTATCATAATAAAATTGCCTCTTGCACTACTTTTCTAGTTCGGATGTAATTTCTAGAACTCCTGCGATCTGCTCTCTCTTTTTTGTCTTGATTGAGTTATTTTCATCCCTCTTTGCATAACTAAATACATAAAATATACAAAATATTAATTACATAACAAAAAGCGCATGGCCTTTTGTTCCTCTTTGAATCGCATGCTCCCTTTCCTTAAAGTCTTGCCCTTTTGGTCAAGTAATAAACACAAAAGAAAGAAAAAGGAATTACTCTGATGCTTCGTTTGGTCAAGTCTCCCGGACTGCTTGTATCACGATTTTTGTTGTTAATTATTGAAAAAATAAGCACTATAGGATCAGTAAAATTTTCCCATGCAATGCACCGAATGATGGTTAAAAAGAAGTTAAGGGTCTTTTCATTTTTAGTTTTAACAAAAGTTTTAGTTTGAGTAGATAGTGTTAGTGGAAAAAAGATAGTGAAGAATGTTCGCAATGGCAGGTAGCTGGTGAGGGCAGCAGGTGGGCAGCAACAGGTAGCTGGAGGGGGCGACGAGTGATGCCAATTTGGGGCCCACTGATTTACTTTTATTAGGCAATTCATCAAATTTTCTTGAGATCTTGGCCACTGATTTTCTCAATGAATCCATTTTTGGATCCTCCACATCCATTTTACGAAATTGTTCAGCCATCTCCACTCCTTTGTGTTTCAGATCTACGACTATTTGATTTTTTTGCTCCAAATCATATTATCAATCCTACGCTTTAGATCTGCGATGATTTGATTCTTTTGCTCCGAACTCAAAGCCTTGGCACATTTCTTTGCCACAGATCAAGAGAATCGTTGAGCTTTGCTACCATTATTATAGTATTTCCGATCCGATACTAACAAATTAGAGGTTTAAGAGAGAAAAAAAGGGCTTAGAGGTTTAAGAAAGATTGAGAATAGTTTTCATTTCATTTCATTCATTGATGCCCTCATTACAATCTAACTCCTCTATTTATAGAACTTAGGGGGGAAATTACTAATTAATACTAATATTATCTTAATTACACAATAAAAGGTAGAATTACCTATATTATTATTAATATAAGACTATCTACTAAAATACTAGTTAATTACATACTAGTTAATTACATATTTAACATGTGATTAATTTATTTATCCTGTATCAGGTGACAAGGGTGGTAGCAAATAGCAGCGGACGGGCAGCAACGAGCTGCGGCCAGGGGTGGTGGGCGGTTAGGGTTGGGGGCAATGAAGAAATAAGGAATTTTACAAACACAAATAAAAATAAAAAAACTTTTTGGTTTTGAGATTTCTTTCCTTTTTTTTTTATAATAAATAACGATAAATTGCAATACAAAACTGCACGATAGGCAAAAGCAGATCCCACTACATGGGCAAGTACAGAGCCAAACAAAACGAAGAAAAAAAAAAAGCACAAGGCATAAAAAACAAAAAACAATTTCCACCGGACAAACCCATTTCTGTTTTTTTTCAAACAAAACGAACACACTCTAAATAAATAATTTGATATTTTATGAGTCACAGAAAATTGAATTTAATTAATTACGAGCTATTTTCCATGTATTTCTACACTTTGTACATAAGTATTTCTAACCTAACATACATATATGCACGCTGATAAAAAAATTATGGATAATTCGATGAAATTGCCATGATTTTTTTTCGATAATTAGCGAGGATAAATTGGCAAAATAACAGCCGGCATCTCAACGAGAGATCCGAAAAGCATACAAAAAGTGTGAGAATGAGAAAATAACAAGGAATCTGCAAAATAAGAGAGACAAACCCAACCCTCAAAACAACACCAAAACAGCAAAAAGAACACAATAGAACGAAGAAAAACAACGGGAAATTGCCATGATGTTGTCAACATACCCAGTGCCCATACAAAAAGTGTGAAAAAGGAAAAATAACAAGGAACAGGCAAAATAAGAGAGACAAACCCAACCCTCATAACAACACCAAAACAGGAAAAAGAACACAATAGAACAAAGAAAAACAACGGAAAATTGCCATGACGTTGTCAACATACCCAGTGCCCATACAAAAAGTGTGAGAAGGGAAAAATAATAAGGGACCTGCAAAATAAGATAGACAAGCCCAACCCTTAGAACAACACCAAAACAGCAAAAAGAACACAGTAGAACAAAGAAAAACAACGGGAAATTGCCACGGTGTTGTCAAGTTAATGTTAATTAAATCTTGTACCGTATCTATGTTGATTACTAAAGTGAATATGTAAAGAATATAAATTAGACCATAGTTGTTGACTCTTAAAGATCACGTTAATGGTCATATTATTTAGAATTAAATATGAAATTAAAAGTTTGTATGTCATCCTAAATATATGTTATTTATTTCTTTTCAATGATTAGGGGTGTAAACGAACCAAGTGTACTCATGAACGAATTTGATTAGGGTTAGTTCATGTTTATTATATGTGCTTGATAGCTTATCGAGTCGAGTTCGAATTGAGGGGTGCTTGGCTCGTTAATGTTCACGAACAATTTGATAAAAGTTCAATAATAGCTTGTTAATAGGCTCGATATAAACTCTTGAAGGGCTCGTTTAGAGCTCGTTAACAGTTGGTATTGGTTTGAAAATTGTTCATGGCTGGATGGTAACTTGAAAAGCTCGGCTTGGTAGCGAGCTCGACTCAATAGTGAGTTTGGCTCAGTTTTAAGCTTGATTGGGCACGATAATGAGCTCGACTCAACTCGATAACGAGCTCAACTCAGTTCAATAAGCCTAACGAGTCAAGTCCAAGCCGAGTATCGAACACACTAAAATCTTATCGAAACGAGTTCGAAAAGGGTTTGAGATGCTCAATAAGAGCTTGGCTCGAACTCAAGCTTGATAAGCCTTATCAAGCTCGAGTTTGAATAGGGGGGTGCTCGACTGGGCTTGGCTTGTTTACACCCCTACCAATGATACATGATCAATCACTAAGATCAACACTAACTGGCCTTGCCCCTTGACTCAATTTTGTACAATCATATCCAAAAATCACTCCCGCCCCTCTGCAAGTTTACCACAAATGCGCCGAACTCCCAACGCCTAGATGCCAGACCTTTTGCTCTTGTACATGATATGGTTTTAAGAGTGTTTAAAAACCGTGCACTCATGGGCATATTGAAAGTTATAGCTATGGCGGATGTTCGGGTGTCATATCCATTGGAAATCAACATAAAGTTAAAAACCAATCATTATAGAGCAGTTGGAAATTCAGTTTTGTTGGTTTGGATGATTTGTTACAATAGAACTGTATAGTAAATTAGGATTGTCAAATTAATCAGGAGTAGTTAAGGAAACGAATTTAGGGTAGCTCATCACGGACCTCATCATTATATATTGTTAGGTTATGTCTCAAATTACTTGTTTTATTTTTTATGGGGCTGCCGTGGGGTCACCGATCGATCGGAGGGAAAGCCGATCGATCGGGTGATTTAAGGAAGGATTCGGAATTTTGGCCGTGTAGGGGTCGATCAATCAGCTGTGGTCGATCGATAGGGAGTCGTTTCCGCAGGCCCTAATTATTTTCTATAAATAACGGCTTAGGGTTTCGGTTTTTTTGGTGAGAGAGGTTTCTCCAATTCAGATCCAATCAAAGTGTGGTGAGCCGCCATTAAGAAAAAGAGGTGATTTCGTAATTCCTCCAAGATATTCGAGTGCTACGAGAGTTCAGAGGGAGTGATTATAATTCTTCCATATATCTCGTTTGGGAAGTGACGTTGTAATTCTTCCATTCAGTTAATAAAGAATCTCTACCTCCGCCCGTGGTTTTCTCCCCTCTCGATTGTAGAGGGGTTTTCACGTAAATATTGTGTGTTCTTGTTTTGTTCTTTCTTTCTCTATATTTGTTTACTTCTCATTTTGCGTGAGTCATATTATTTGAATCGAATCAAGTTTCCAGGATTTTCGCTTCCGCATTAAGTTTTTCCTCCACAAATTGGTATCTTAGCAGACTAGATTTGTTAAGTTTCTTTACAATTTGGTATCAGAATCCTGTTTATTTCGATTTGATAATATGATGTCCGCAATTAGATCTGAAATTGAGAAGTTTGGTGGTCAAGGGAGCTTCAGTTTATGGCAGGTTCGCGTTAAGGGCCTCTTGACTCAGAATGGCTTGAAGAAAGCTTTAGATGGGAAAGAGAAGAAATCAGAGAATTTTACAAAAGCACAATGGGAGGAGTTGGATGAGAAGGTGCTCACAGCAATTCAGATGTGTCTTACCGATGACGTTTTGACAGAAGTTCTGGAAGTGAAGACCGCTAAGGAGTTGCGGGAGAAATTGCAGGATATATTCTGTTTCAAGTCTGTCTCCAAAAAACTCGCAGTTAAGCGCCGGTTATTCATGTTTCGTATGTCAGAAGGTACGTCACTTAAGAATCACGTCAGTGAATTTAATTCAATTATTCAAGATTTGAAAGAATTGGATGATATTCCTAAGGATGAAGATCAGGCATTAGGGCCTGCGGAAACGACTCCCGATCGATCGACCACTGCCGATCGATCGACCCCCACACGGCCAAAATTCCGAATCCTTTCTTAAATCACCCGATCGATCGGCTTTCCCTTCGATCGCTCGGTGACCCCACGGCAGCCCCATAAAAAATTAAACAAGTAATTTGAGACATAACCTAACAAATCTCCACCTTTGCTCAAATTACATACATAAAAGAATTTCCCCCACCTTCTCCACTAAACCCCCACACACGGGGTTAATTCAACGAAGTACGAAACCTAACCATGTGAAGCTTGAACTTCCTGTCAGGTAGAAACTAAGTGAACATATCTGAGAGGTTATCAGCAATGCCAATCTTCTTCTCTGTATTGGCTCTTGACACATCAACTGAAACAGCCACCAGCTGCTGAATTGTGTTACTGAACTGAACTCCCTCTGGCTTACTCACCTGACCTGAATCACAAACAATTGATGACATCTTCTGTGGAGATAGCAATAATGAAGACTCACCAAACGTGACACGTCTACTTGTCAGGAATTGTTTGAAGCGAAAACTTTTTTGCTTCTCATAAAGCCCTTGTTCACATACCACCAGTCCTCTGGACTGACCACACAAAGAGCCCCTCATACTGTGCTCAGACAGAACCCTATCACCTGAACGATCCAATCTCAAATGTCCTAAATTTGTGATCTCTGGTTTTGTCAACAACAAGGATGATGAAGATACTGCAACAGATCTAACAACTGTGAAACCGACAAGTTCATACAACGTACCTAACCTTCTGCCCTTCATAACTGTCAATGCACCCTTAACGACCCTCAAAACTTCACCTTCAGCTGTGTACCTGTACCCTTTAGACTCAAGAGTACCTAAAGAGATGAGATTCTTCTGAACAAGACGAACATCGCCCAAAACCTTGATAGTTCCATCAACCATCCTAAAACGAATTGTTCCTATACCCAAAACTTTGCATGGATTATCATTACCCATCAAAGCAACTTCACCTTGAACAGACTCGTACGTGGAAAACCAATCCCGGTTGGGACAGACATGATAGGAGCAACCTGAATCCAAAATCCAACTATCTTTCAAATTGGACTGAGGTTCAGACACGGACAGTAGAAAATCTTTATTTTCACCATTCACAACACTAGCTGCTA
This sequence comes from Simmondsia chinensis, assembly GCA_018398585.1. Lineage (NCBI taxonomy): Eukaryota > Viridiplantae > Streptophyta > Magnoliopsida > Caryophyllales > Simmondsiaceae > Simmondsia > Simmondsia chinensis. The sequence continues at coordinate 32,998,824 of JAGTTD010000013.1, read as the reverse complement.
TTGATCTCTGGTCAGACCTGTTATCTGCTTCTAATTTTCTCTTAAGCTTATAACAGTCTTTCTTAATGTGCCCTTTCTTATGACAGTAGTTACAGGTTAGGTCTTGATACCTAGATTTAGACTTGTTTCCACTATGATCATACTCGGTTCTCCCCCTCACAAATAAACCACTACCTGAGTTATACACAGAATTAGATAATTCCTTATCTACTCGTTCTTTACTCAGGAGGTTTCTCTTAACTTCATCAACAGATATGGTTTCTCTACCCCCATAAATCATGCTTTCGACAAAACCCTTATATGAAGTAGAGAGAGAACATAACAACAACATTATTTTCTATAAATAAGGGCTTAGGGTTTCGGTTTTTTTGGTGAGAGAGGTTTCTCCAATTCAGATCCAATCAAAGTGTGGTAAGCCGCCATTAAGAAAAAGAGGTGATTTCGTAATTCCTCCAAGGTATTCGAGTGCTACGAGAGTTCAGAGGGAGTGATTGTAATTCTTCCATATATCTCGTTTGGGAAGTGACGCTGTAATTCTTCCATTCAGTTAATAAAGAATCTCTACCTCTGCCCGTGGCTTTCTCCTCTCTCGATTGTAGAGGGGTTTCCACGTAAATATTGTGTGTTCTTGTTTTGTTCTTTGTTTCTCCATATTTGTTTACTTCTCGTTTTACATGAGTCATATTATTTGAATCGAATCAAGTTTCCAGGGTTTTTGCTTCCGCATTAAGTTTTTCCTCCACAAATTGGTATCTTAGCATACTAGATTTGTTAAGTTTCTTTACATATTTCATTATGACAATGACTTTAATGGTTTGGGCTACAAGCTTTATACCTAGGCTAACACTTAATTAGAGCTTAGGATGATGAACTAATGAAAGGACACAACCCATCTAATCAGAAGTAAGCGTATTGACATTTGCCAATTGATCGGCATTGTTTCGCCGATTGGTCGGTCTCTTCCCGAGGCCTTATAAAATTGATTTGGATTGCAGAATCATAACCGATGGGTCCTTTTCTTCTTACATGGAGATCCTCAATGTAGTCTTCAAATATGTCCAATTTTTGCTCATTCTTCACCACTTTTCAAATTGTCCTCACTCCAACGTGTTCCAAGCCTAAATATACATAAATCGCATTATACTACACATGTAATAACCGAAAATATCATATGAGTGGAGCATAAAATATATAAAAATAACCCAGTGTGAACTTCCACCTGAGAGACACCAACCTAGTGTGAACTCAGGCTTTAATTCAACGAAATTACTCGAGGGTTGATTTGGGTCGTAATCCATCCTTTTTAAAATTCATGCATAAGCGTTTTTTTTTTTTTTTTTTTTTTTGATAATTAGCGGCAAAACCGAGCAACAAAACAGGAAACTTAGCAAAACGAACCCCTGGAAATCTCAAAACCGGGAGACTTATAGAACAGATCCAAAAGAGAAAAACAGGGAGACAACAACAAGAAACAGGCACAACCAAACCAAAAACAGAACAAACCACGACTACCAAAATAGGAGAAGGTGACAAAAATAAAAAAGACAGGACGACGGAAGAAGCTGAAGCAGAGCCACCCAAAAGACCACCTAGCTGGAACTCGACTGAAGAAAAAACAGACAAACAAAACATGGGAAACAGGAGCTGGACTGAAACCTCAACCCCAAAACCAACCACCTCAGTTAGCAAGCAGCTTTGCCACCCTAGGTGGGTCGAAGCCATCAAAATTAAACCCTACTAATTTCCCCATCTCAATAGCCCGCTCCGCTTGCATAATCATCTCGTCATACTTCGCTTCCGAAATCTTGTCATACGTATTTCCCCTATTCCATTTTTTCTTCTTCCCGGCTGTCTTTCATGATCTTCCCCATTCCCCTTTTCCGCTTATTTAAGGCCTTGGTCTTTTCCGGCGTGCTGTTCCTAGGCGACATATCTTCTAAGAACTCCTGAAGCTTTCTCTTTTCATTCACTTTTTCCTTGTGCTTCAACGCTTTCCTCTCCCTTTTTGTCATCACTCCTTTTCCTTTTTGCTTTCCAACTCCACTGGGTCTCTCCATATAATTCTCTGACTTGTTTAAAGCAAAGGACTCAAAACCTGAAGGAAACATAGGTCCTGAGGATCCAGAGTCATCTTTACTGGCGGGATCTTGAGTTACATTCTCAAGATGCAATGAATGCGACTGACTTGCAATGTCACCCTCCACCCCCTGGATCAAAGGAGGCATATGTTGGTTTCCACAGACTTCCTGAATTGAAATAAGATCTCCACGTTGAGGAGACGGAAGAGGAAGAGAAGTATGTGCCTGACTGCATTCCTTAGACCATCTATCGACATCTTCCTCCACCCACTGAAGTAAACTCGGAGGATGGGTCAAAGGCTGAAGAAGGTAAGGCTGCAGTGTCTCAAATGGATAGGAGCATTCCAAAGCCCATCTACCATTGATCTGACCATTGAGGTGGAAAGAAATCTGATTGAACGGCATCAAAGTAACCCCCGGTCCTTAATTTGTAGACCAAGGGATAGAAGTTTCAGGCACTTCACAAGCACTCGAGGAATCCGTGATCTGCTCTAAGGAGGGTCGAACCCATGAAGTACGTCGAGCTACAGCTTTGCACTGACTTTCTGGTTGGGATTGTGTCGAAAAGGATGCATGCTCTCTAGCCATTCTGTTCGAGGCCGCACGTGCAACAACACTTGGAGAAAAATCAGGGATCAAAACAGAGCTGCCTTCTTTAACGAGGACCAGGCAGGATCCCCCACTAAACTGAATCTGGACTAACTGATGAATGTAAGTTGTGAAACAGGTGTCAATCAGTGTCCTGGCGACATCGACGCACCTCATACCGGACGTTCTCGAGTCCACTCTTATGAATTTTTCCCACGCTTTGGCGATATGCACAAAACAGTCCTTGGACCAACATTGGATAGGTAGACTATGAATCTCAAGCCACACTCTTATATTAAGGGACCCAAGGATCTCACCAGAGTACCTGTACACCTCTCTAAACTTCCATAGAAGAGTCTCCTTGCGCAGGCCCAGGTAGGATTCCAAGGTGCCAACAGAGTTACAAACCAAGATAAAGGTAGTGTTGCTTAAGCCTTTAGGAGTTAGTCCGTAAAGTTCATTCTCCGTGATAAATGTAAGTATGTCATCAAGACTAATCTCGTCTGACAAATGGGCAATGATTGACCGCTCAAGCCATGCTTCGACATTTCTGTTGGTATTTGACACCACAATCGTCGGAGTAGTTGTGTTCACATCTTCCCCACCTCGATTGGGTGGTGTGTTCCCCTGTTCCTGAGTATCACTTGTGTTTCTGACCTGTTGGGCAACCCTTTCCTGCAGTTGGCTACGTGCGGGTGGAGGTACCGACCTTCTGTCTGGGTTTGCCCATTGCACTCTAAGCTTAAAACTCACCACCCATCGTCCATTCATGGATGTAACTGCCCGTGTAGCTTCATTGGACTCATAAAATCGAACAAAGCCATAAGACCATCTAGATCTTAGCATTTTCCTCACACGAACAAATGTGTCATAGATTGATCTCACAAACTCCTTTTATAATTGAGATACTCAATCCTAATTTCAATCAAATCCGAATTAAATTAAGTATTAAATCTCTTTTAAATCATATCCTAATCAAATTAAATTAATTTCTAATTTTGAGAAAATAGCATCCTAACAAATTATGAGCTTAATTGATGTTTATTAAAATACTATATAATTAACTATTGGAAAAAAGGTCATACAAAGTCCAACAAGTGGCTGTTTTCTTGTTTTGTGTTGGCTGTTTTTGGTCCCCGTGTTGTAGTGGTTGGACTTTGGCCTCGCCTAGCGAGTGGCTGGCTTGATTAGCGATTTTGTCGCAATTTATCAAAAAAAAAAAAAAAAAAAGTCTAACAATATATGGTCCACCTTTTCTACCTAATTAGTGAGCTATGCCGCTGCTTGTCCTTATTGTTGTTTTTGAGTTCTTGACCGTATGTAGCCCATTTTTGTAGCTTGGGTTTCGCTTTTTGCAAACTACTGGGTTCTTATATTGTAATTCCTCGCTATCTATCCACAAAAAAGAAAAATTCTAACTATATATTTGCTCGAAAAAGTCTAACGCAGGAGAAGGGGCAAAAAGAAGGGGGGATGGTGATCTTGCTGCCATTAACTCCCCTACCTCCAATCGGGAGCTTCTCCGTTATGCCCTGTTTGGTCTTCCTCCTGAATACAGCACCTATGGTACTTTCATGTGCAATTACCCGATCACTTTGACATTTGAAGATTTAAAGACGTCCCTCCTTAATGAAGAAGCTGCTCCTGCTCGAATCCAGAACCGACAACCATCTGAACCTTTTCACTTGCTCGCAGCTCATGGACAAACCTTTGATACATCTGGTCGTGGTCGAGGTAGTGGTGGTCGTGTTAGAGGTGGTTGAGGTAATCGCAACAATTATCATCATGGGAAATCTGGTGGGCGATATACTGGGGTTGTTGGTCAATCTGCAATAAGGGATACGATCAACTCCCCCTACGTCTAGTCATGGGAACTCGGTCTTTAGTTTTTCTCCTCCGCACTACAATCCAATGGTAAGATCTTCATGTAACTTTTCTCGTCAATTTGGTGTAGTATTTTGGGACCCGGACCAGGTGCCTGTCAGATTTGCCAACAATTTGGGCACATTGCTCTTCAATGCCCTTATCACTACTCTCAACCTGATATTTCCTCATCTCTATCTGCTATATCTGTTACCGAGCGTAACTATGAGTGGTACCCTGATTCTGGGGCATCTAACCATATGACCTCCAACTCCAGTATCCTTCTTAACTCACGCCCATACTTAGGATCTCAATCTATTTTAGTTGGTAATGGGTCATTACTACTTGTTAAATATGTTGGTCCACATTATCCAGCAAAATCGAAATTTAAATGCTCATAATATGCATGATGATTTCCTGAGGATTTGACACCCATATATGACGAGCTTGTAGGCTCGCAAGTGCATGGTTTTTCACATACATTGAAACCACATCGTTGTCTCTCCTTCCAAATGCTCCTATTTGTAACTGAGCACCTCGATTAGTGCTTAAGTGCCAAATGTAATCTCAATTGTCCGACCATCATCACATCAATGACTCAAAATGCGCCTAAAGAAGCACAAGCGACACCCATCCTTGCAAATGGGATAGGATATGTGTGGCAAGGAAACCCTAACGACTTTAGGTTTTCAAACATGCACAAGCTAGGGGCATGCAGTGGCACGGTCAGGTAATAATGTGAATTGTTAGGGACAAATTTATCTTGATTGAAATGTTACCAGTTTTGAAAACCATAATAGAAAGGCCCTCCCCTTAGTTTATTTGTAATCGTGCCATTGCATTTAAGAGCCAATGAAGGACGAGCTAAACGATGCATTTCAGGACTCAACTGTAAATCAAACGCTGCATTTGGGATTCATATTAGTATTTTTAGTTATTTTTGACACAATTAGTACATATGTGGACCAAGATGCCATCCTAAAAGTCCATAGTCATTGCAATGGCGAGCTAACTAGGTCCAAAGATGAAGACCTTAATAATCATCATTATGACACCACATCTGCTCGCCTCAAGTTTGATATTATAAAATTTTGGGACAAATCTTTTTTGGACTCTTTTTAGGAAATAAATCAAACAAAGGAGAAATCATAAACAAAGATCACGAGAGATTCAAAAAATAAAATAACTCGTACTTGAATAAATTACACAAGGAAAATAAGTTGAATTGGATTAGTACTTTCATTGAAACTAGAGATAAAAAGACGTAACTCAACCTACCACATTCAAAGTACTAGCCTAAGATTCTTGCTTAAAAGACATATATGTGCTATTTGTTATTCAAGTGAAATACAAAATACAATTAACACAAAAATACAAAAACTATATAATACAAGAAAAAAGAGGGAACAAAATGCAAGTCAATGAACTAGGTCTAAAGTGCTTTGTGTTGTACTTAAGATCACAAGGACAACTCCATTAGAATTTGTATCAATTCTTCAATTGCTTTATTAGGAAGTTTCCTAGAAAATCCCCTCAGATCTTTATCATATGATATAAACCCCTTACCTTTCTCCAATATAGAAAAGGGAATCCCGAGGTAAATTTAATTTTGGGGAAGGTAAGGTTACCCAATTTCTGTTTACAGTAATAAATGGATTGTTTGGTGTGCATTTCTAACTATCCTATTATTCCCAAACAGAAGCAAAGCAGTGAATGGAACCCCAAGGTCGACTCTCAAGTTCCCAAGTAGAGCTAGTACAATCAATGGAAGCCCGAGGTGAGTTTAATCTTAAGCAAGGGCGGATTAACCAATTCATGTTTACTATTTGGTCAATATTTCTAACTCTCATGTTTCTAAGCAGATGAGATACAGTCAATGGAAAACCAAGTTGAGCTTGATCTTGAGCAAGGGCAACCTAATGAATTTCACTTTCCTAAAATAAATTTATTGGCTCGTAAGCATTTCTAACTCCCTTTACTGAAGGAAAATAAAAAAAAAAAAAAAAAATTCACCTGATGGTTCATGCGAAGTCCCAGAAAGCACCAAGTGTAGGGAAATTAGTAGAATACTGTAACCAGACAAAACAAAGACAGTATGTATAAAACCAAGTCAAAAACCATGGCTAGTACCAAGCATACATTTTGGATTAATTAGTCTTAGGTAGATCTACCATCCTCGACTCGAGTAAATAGATTCTACCTCTCTCTCTCTCTCTATATCCTATTTTTTTCTCCTAAACAATGGTATTGTGACTGGTACTCTTTCTTCGACGTAATAATTTTACAAATGTGTATGAACATGATGGACGTCAGGTTGAGCAACAGAAGATCCCTAACTCATTTCGAGTTTCATTTTTTATTTTTCCGGATAATTAGTACATATAAGACCTAATTCAATCCGTACAAAAACGGGGAACAAGTAAAGACAAGAACAAAAAAAATGCAACAGACTAAAGAAACAGGATTACCTGAGATTTACATAAAAATTTAAGTGAGATTCCATCTTAAAATCAATTGATATTAAGTGGAGTAACTCGCTGAACTTATATGTTGGTCTCATTTTTCTCATAACTGTTACGTAGGATTCACGATTGAATCACATCTAAAGCTATTTTCTTCATGTTAGAAAAATAATTTTTTACTACAAAATTTTGCACTTGAAGAATCTTGTAGCTCCCTCTCTCTCCCCCTCTGGCACACGCACACGCGGTTCAAATATTATATTAGGATAGTATTCTAAAGGTCTGTTTGGAGCATGAAAAATATTATCAAAGGAAAAAAAATTCAAAGTAAAATGTTTTCTCCTTTTTAGGATGTACAAAAAATATGACAGAAAAATAATTGAATGAAAAATTTTAAAAGTTTATAATAGACTTTGAAGAGAACCAATTTTCTCTTAAAACAGAGTGGAAAATTGGAAAAAAAAAAAAAAATCTCAACCCAAATGATGTCAACTCCATATGCACTAGATGTGATATCATCTTTATTTTTAATTAACAGGGTCAAATTACTTGTCATATAAATTAATTGAACGCATTTAAGTATGTTTAGTATATACAAAAATCATAAATCGGATAGTTATTATTTAAATAACGGATTGATAAAATATTTAAACTTCTGGGTATCTGAATATGATAAAATTTTCAAAAAATTTGTATCATGTAGCACTAGATTTTGAAATGCTTTTAAGTTATTTTGAACTTTAACATACACTTAAAAAAGAAAATATCTAAGACATTTAATAATTTTAAAATACTTTGAAAATTTAAAAACCATTTAAATCATTAAAAAAATTTTAAATATTTGATAAAATTAATAATTTTCTAAAAAAATTTTAAATATTTTCAAAATAATTCTATTTTCCAAAAATATTTAATGTATTGAAAAATTATTTTTATATTCAAAAATATTTTGTATATTTGAAAAATATTTAAATACGTACAAAATATTTTGAAAGCTGATATATAATTAAAATATTTTAAAAAGTATTTTAAATCTTTCAAATATTTTAAGAAAATGTTTTTAATATTTTGAAATTTTAAGAAAATATTTTAATTATTCAAAAATTATTTTAAACTTAGGGTACTTAAACTAAATTTTATTTAAGTTTTTTAAACCTTTATATATATATATATATATATATATATATATATATATATATATATATATATATATATGTTTTGAAATGTTACCTATGTAATGCCTAAATACTAAATTTCTAGCAGGAAAATATGAAGACCATTCCTAGAAAAGTTCACTCAGTCAAAACGATACAAGGATAATATAGCTTATTAGATTAAATAAAAGTTATTTTTTCTATTTTATTTTATACCAACCAAAGAGAAGGAAAAAAAAAAATGGAAGAAAAAGTTAGTTTTCCCCTATTTTCATTCAACTTCTTTTTCCCTTGCATTTTCCCTTTTTTAAGAGTTATCTTTAGCATTATTGCCCCTTTCACCAACTTCCTTCTTTTCGCCATTTTTCAAAAAAGTCAAAATTGAATAATTAACGCTCTTTTCATTTCAATTTCTGTTTCCCCACCTTATTTCATTGTGGGATATCAGGACAAAGAGAGGCAGAAGTGGATATCAAGTCGGCACCATAGGAGGTTCATAAAAAATATATATATATACATATCCGCCATCACTTTGAAAAGTTTTAGTTTTTGAAGTAAACTGGTTTTCAAACAAGTGCTTTAAATCTTTCACAGATTTCAAAACCCTCATATTTACATTGCATCGCTATGTGAATCTTGAGAAAACATTGATGAATCATACATAATTTTTGTAGCAAGAAATTGAAGAAACTAAAGATTGACACACATTAGAATGAATCAATTGCAAATGAGTAGTAGTGGAATATAAGGCAAGTTCAAAAGGTAATCAATGCGATTTACATAAAGAAACAGGTCGAACAAATGTCTAAAAAATGAGAGCTATAAACAAGTTCGTGATCACACAAAGTGTCAGAAGTATGAAGACCTAGATGGCCTAGCCGTTGATGCTAGAGCTCGCTAGGACAGACGTGTGAGAGGAGACCGATGGAGTGAGGCAAAAAACTATAACTGTCCATTACTGTGTGCTCAAAGTAGCCGAGTCTCCTTAACATTGTCCTTTATAGAAATGAAAATTGGAGTGGAATTCAACTGTGTATTTTTATCTTTAAAAGTCTTTTAGTGTACAATAGCTTATGCATGAGTTGTGGGACTAGCGTGACATTGCATAGAGAGAGCGATATGATCCAAGTAGATATAGATGAGGAACACACATGCAAAAAGTACTAAGGTGGTATCACAAATATGGGCACTTTTATGACCATTATAAGGAAGGAGGTTTACAAACGATGTATAGCTTAGGCATCATATGGTTGAAACTCCCGAGTTAGGGTACCAACTATGGTCTTGTGGTTGATTGATGGACATGATAGCAAAGGAGGGTGATGGATCAAGGAAGGATGTCTGATTAAAGCGATGAGGTTAGTAGATTGCACTATAACCAATGAGGTTGTAGATCTATCAAAATTGTGGACCTAACCCAAGTAGACACCATTAGAGTTAAATGAAGGAGTACATATAGGCCTTAACAAGGAAGGATGTGGTCGTCTTAACTGAGATCCACTCAATCCTTATTTTTGCGATTGGTTTTGCCCCATAGCGGCAGCATCGACTGCCTCTACGATTGTTATGCTAACCCCTATTAACTCATCCACGACCTCCATGACCCCGGAATGATCACTGGTTACTTGCACAGCTTGTTGCAAAAAGCATGACTCTGATTAGCAGTTGTCCCGCTATAGCTGTTGAGGGCAAATTCTTCATCTAAAAGATACGTTCTATGTTCCTTAAAGCCTAGATGATGGAAAAATTTTCTTATGAAAGTAGCAAAAACAGCATAGCCAGCAGGAAGACCAAAAAGAGAATAATGGATTAGTTCTATATTAGAAACCGATGAATCTGTGGCATCGAGGTCATTGGCTATGGCTTTTAATTCAGAGAGGTAGGTGCCTATAGTCTTTGCAATCTTTCTAGTGAGTAGTGAGTTAGGTTCTTACACCAAATTCCTTAGCCTATAGGTGATCTCAAAAGCACTTAGCGCATCCCAAATGGTTTTTAGGGTGAGGTGTTAGACAATATCATTGATGAGTGAATGAGACAGGGTGACAACAATGCATGAGTGAAAGTTCTGGTTAGTTCTAGCCCATGTTAAGTGTTCAGGATTTAGTGTAGTGAAGCTATCTTGATTAGTAATGTAGTAGGGGGACAGAGACAAGTTTTTTCTATATTGCCTAATATTAGATGGACGACTAGAAGCATGTAAAACTATTCCCACCAAGCATGGTAACCGATTGTGCATTTAGGTTTTATTGTAACTATATTTGATATACCTAAAAGAGAAAGTATTACCGGGGAAGACGTGATTCGACTGAAAGGAAGAAGATTAGAAGGACGAGGGAAGAGACCCGAGGGTTGCGGATGGCGGTGTGACTGCTCCTTGGACGAGCAATGGAGGTGCCACAATGGCAGTTGTTGTGGAGGCCTTGAGGCCAATCATGAAAGGGAGACAAGGAAGGGAAGTGTGCGGAAATAAACAATACTCCCGGTATACAATCGAATCAAATACCACGACAAATCGAGAAATAAATGGACTAAAAGAGAAAAGAAACAATGACACAATGATTTACGTGGAAACCCCTTTACAATCGAAAGGGAAGAAAATGACGGGCGAAGATCGGAGCTTTTATTATTGAATATAAAGAAGAATTACAATATACTCTCTCACCCTCAATTTGTATTGGTGGCGGCGCCGCTATGGGGAAAACCTCACTTTAGAAGTGGATACCATATGACGTAACCCTACGTCTGATTTTATAGGCGCTGGAAAAAAGCGCTTCCCGATCGATCGGCTTGCTCATTGGAGGTGTCCTTCTTTTACGTAACTTTCCCGATTGATCGAGCTCCACCCCCGATCGATCGGCCTTCTCACGACTTCTCTTCTTAAAATACCAGGTAATTTTGAGACATTTTCCTACGAAATCTCCACCTTGGCTCAAAATTAACATCAACAATAAAACAACTCCACCTTCTCCACAAACGCCCCCTCAACCGGGGCTAACACACATCATAATGAATGACCGACCAAATTCGAGCAATGCTCGAACTTGCTCCCTAGTTGAACCTTAGTGAACATGTCAGCTGGATTGTCCTCAGTCCCATTCTTCTTCAACTCCACCTTCCGCTCGTCAATTAGATCTCTAATAAAATGATGCTTCACATCTATATGATTCGTTCTGTCATGATGTGACATCTGATCTTTCGCTAGGTGAAGGGCGGACTGACTATCACAGTAGACTCTAGCTGTACCCTACTTGACACTGATTTCACTGATCAATCCTCTCAACCAGATGGTTTCTTTGAATGCTTCTATGACTACCATATACTCGGCCTCGGCAGTAGACTATGCTATAACAGGCTATAGACACGCTCTCCAACTGATAGCTGTGTCACCTAAACAAAACACATACTCTAATGTGGATTTCCTCTTATTGAGGTCTCCACCATAATTAGAATCTACATACTCAACCAAACAATAATTACTTTTCCTATATTCTAAACAAATATCAGAAGTTCCACGAAGACACCTGAGAATCCACTTCATTGCATGCCAATGCTCTTGACCCGGATTCACCGTGTACCTACTAACTCTGCTCACGACAAAAGCTATATCTAGACGTATGCAAACCATTGCATACATAATGCTTCCCACTACACTAAAATAGGGAATCTAAGACATATACCTGACATTCTCCTCAATCTGAGGCGAATCTAATGTTGAGAGTCCGAAGTCAGCTGCTAAGGGCATGCTATCTAGATTAGCATCCTTCATATGAAACCTGTCTAACATCTTCTCAATATACTTCTCCTGAGACAAGTATAATTTTTTGGCTTTTCAGTCTTTACGAATTTCCATGCCTAAGATCTTCTTAGCTGCTCCAAGATCTTTCATCTCAAACTCACTCTTCAACATAGATTTCAAATCATCAACATACTTTATGTCTCGTGCTGCAATCAACATATCATCAACATACAAAAGTAAATAAATAAAGCCTGAATTAGTCTTTCTGAAGTACACACAACTTTCGTACTTACTCCTGATGTACCCATGACCTGTCATGAACTGATCAAATCTCCAATACCACTGCCTAGGAGATTGCTTCAAACCATATAATGACCTTTTAAGCAAACACATGTGATCTTCCTTTCCTTCTGTAACAAAACCCTCGGGCTTATGCATAAATATACTCTATTCTAGTTCACCATGCAAAAATGCAGTCTTTACATCCAACTGCTCAAGTTCTAAGTCATGCATAGCAATTAAAGACAAAAGTGCATGAATCGAGGTATGTCTAACTACAAGTGAAAATATGTCATGAAAATCAACACCCTGTACCTGACTGTAGCCTTTAGCTACCAAACATGCCTTGTATCTTGCATCTTCAACTCCAAGAATGCCCTCTTTTCTTTTAAAGATCCTTTTGCAACCAATTAGTCTTTTCCCTGTTTGAGGCTTCACCAGTTCTCAAGTCTGATTCTTATGAAGAGACTGCATCTCTTCATTCATAGCAAGGAGCCACTTCTCAGCATCTGATCTCGATACAGCCTCTGAATACGAAGTCGGCTCACTGTCATCTAAAGATTTAGCAGTAGATAGGGCATAAGCAATCATCTCCTCATACCCATATCTCTTAGGAGGCCTAATCTGACGCCTCGGTCTACCACCAACTATAGTACTATTCTCCACTTGTAAACCTGTTTCTGCATTATCAATAACAACATCAGAAACCCGTACCTGAGGTGCTGGAATACTCTCTAGCTGAACAACCTGCTGATCTGACTGTATCTCTGTAACATTACGTGTCTCAACCTGAACTGTATCACTATCAATGGAGGGTATGTGTAGCGGATGTAGTATAGCAGACTCATCAAAGGTAACATCTCTACTAGTCAGAAACTTCTAAGCACTGGGATCCCACAATCTATATCCCTTCACACCTGACAAATAACCAAGAAAGATGCATTTCTTGGCCCTAGGCTCCAGCTTTCTATCATTAACATATGCATATGCAGGACAACCAAATACTTTAATCTGATAATAATCAGAAGCAGAACCAAACCATACCTCCTCAGGTGTCTTCATCTGCAATGAAGAATGCGGTGTCATGTTCACAAGATAGCAAGCCATACTAACTGCTTCTACCCACCATTCTCTTTTCAAACCTGCATTTGAAAGCATATATCAAGCCTTCTCAAGTAACGTCCTGTTTAATCTTTCAGCCATTCCATTTTGCTGAGGTCGACCTGTACATGTCCTGTGTCTGACTATACCTCGATCTTCACAAAATCTAGTGAAGTCACCTTCAACAAACTTAAGATCATTATCAGTCCTCAACCTCTTGATCAGCTTCCCTGTCTGTTTTTCAAGCAGAATCTTCCATTTCTTGAAGATATCATACACTTCATTTTTCTGCTTTAGAAAATAGACCCAAACTTTACGTGAGTAATCATCAGTAAACGTTAGAAGATATCTGGACCCACTTTTAGAAGCCACTCTGGAAGGTCCCCGCAGATCAGAATGTATGTAATCTAACGTTCCCTTTGTCTGATGCACTGCTGACTTGAAGCTGACTCTTTTCTGCTACCCATAAATACAGTGCTCACAGAATTCCATCAGTCCTGTTGACTAACCACAAAGCAGTCCCCTCTTACTCAGCTCAAACAATGCCTTATCACTAATGTGACCCATTCTCATGTGCCACAGTCTTGTGACCTCTGCATCTGTCATAGCAGATGTGGAAACAGCAACTGAACCTGTCACGGTAGTACCTGCAAGCTCATACAAAGTACCAACCCTATTCCCTTTCATCACAACTGAAGCACCCTTACTGACCCGCACGACTCCACCTTCAGCAGTGTACTTGTACCCACTAGACTCAAGGGTACTTAGAGAAATCAAGTTCTTTTTCAACTCCGAGAAGTGACATACATCACTCAAGGTTCTAATAGCCCCATCAAACATCCTCACACGGACTGCTCCAATCCCCACTACCTTACAAGCAGCATCGTTACCCATCAAGACAACTCCACCCTGTATAGAATTATAAGTGGAGAACCAGTCTCTATTTGGAGTAACGTGATATGAACAACCCGAATCCATGACCCACTTATCCTTGGGCCTGGACTGACAATCAGGAACTAATAGAAACTCTGCATCACTATCATCCTCTACAACACTAGCCTCAGCGGACTTGTTTTTGCCCTGGTCACCCCAGTTACCCTCTTTCAATGTATTTTTGTACTTGTAACAATCTTCCTTTATGTGCCATTTCTTGTGACAGTAATGGCACGACAGGTTCTTATGTCTAGATTTAGACCTAGATTTTTTTCCACCATTGGATCCCCTATGTTTTGGTCTACCTCTCACATGCAAAACACTACCTGAGTCATTCACCGAGTCAGATAACTCCCTATCTACCCGTTCTTTACTCACAAGATTTCTTTTCACCTAATCATCAATAATGGTCGGCCTACCCCCGTATATCATGTTTTCTACGAAGCCCTTATACGAATTATAGAATGAACATAGTAATAACATAGCTTGATCCTCGTCCTTAGGGACATCATCAAATTCCTTCAATTCTTGTATAATAGAGGTAAACTCGCTAAGATGGTTTTTAAGAGATGTACCTTCTGTCATACGGAAAGTGAATAATTGTCGCTTCACTGCGAGTTTGTTGGAGACTGACTTATGGCAAAATATGTCTAGCAATATCTCCCATAACTCCTTTGCAGTTTCCAACTCCAACACCTCTAACAGAACATCATCAGCCAAACACATCTGAATCGCCGTGAGAGCCTTGTCATCCATCTCTTCCCATTGTGCCTTGGTCATAGTCTCGGGTTTCTTCTCTTTCCCCTCCAGTGCTTTCTTCAAGCCGTTCTGAGTCAGGAGTCCTTTCACATGGACTTGCCATAAGCTGAAGCTTCCCTGACCTTTGAACTTTTCTACCTCGGTCTTAATAAGTGATGCCATTGTACCAACTCGAAGAACCAGGCTCTAATACCAATTTGTGCGGAAATAAACAATACTCCCGGTATACAATCGAATCAAATACCACGACAAATCGAGAAATAAATGGACTAAAAGAGAAAAGAAACAATGACACAATGATTTACGTGGAAACCCTTTTACAATCGAAAGGGGAGAAAACCACGGGTGAAAATTGGAGTTTTTATTAATGAATAAAAAGAAGAATTACAATATACTCTCTCACACTCAATTTGTATTGGTGGCGGTGCCGCTATGGGGAAAACCTCAGTTTAGAATTGGATACCATATGACGTAACCCTACGTCTAATTTTATAGGCGTTGGAAAAACACCTTTCCCGATCGATCGGCGTGCTCACAGGAGGCATCCTTCTTTTACGTAACTTTCCCGATCGATCAAGCTTCACCCAGATCGATCGGCCTTCTCACAGCTTCTCTTCTTAAAATACTAAGTAATTTTGAGATATTTTCCTAACTGGAAGAGTATTGGGGATACACAACACAAGAGCCTGAGTCAGTAATAGCCTCACAAAAGGTGACGACGAACTAGAGATGGCAATACTGACATCCGTTGACTAGAGAAGGGAGGAAACTATAGTGATGGAATCACTACTTGGGAGATTGGTTATCCCTTTTGGAAAAGTCAGCGAACGGGTAAACGTTGGTATGGGTAAAACCAAACTCCGATGAGTATCATTTGAGGTGTGTGGGGTGGGTAGCCATGGACACTCCCAGGGTAGCGGCAATGGCAGGGGAGTAGGAGGGTTGTGAACTTTATTTAAATGAGGGTTAGAATATTTTTATGCCATTAACTAAAGAAAATCAATACAACAGAAACCCAAAAAGTAAATAGAGAACTCAATTGAAAAGAAAAACAGATAGAAGAGGGGTAGAGAGAAGAGAAGGGAAAAAAAAAAAAAAAATCTAATACTACTCTAATACCATGTGAAACATATACAATTTTTGTTGTCGTTTAATAATAAAGGAGCACATGATGGCGCTATATAGAGAGCCATAACTTTACATAAGGCGATGGATGATCATTGGCCCAAATTCGAACCTGGGCTGGACCTAACCAAGGCCAGTGTGGACCGAGGAATGAAATTGTTGTCTTTTAAAGACCTAAAATCGGACCGAACCGAACTGTTTTCTTTCATTTTTATTTTTTATTTTTTTATTGCAAGTTCAAGACGGACTACTTTGTCCTTATAAACGGTCATAGTTCATGTGTAGCCTTTGATGGTATATGTAATGTTGGTGACTTTCTGCAACCTTGCTAGATATATAGAATATTACAACAAACAAGTGCATGTAATAGTTTCTTTTGGTCCTGATATTTTTTTAGGGCTTCAAGTGAAAATTTCGAACGGGACCCTTCATATATAACGAATTATAACAATTTTGATCATAAAATTTATAAATGTTAATAATTTAACAATTATAACCTTAAAAATTTGGGGTCCCTAAAATTTGAAACCTCCAAGTGATTGTTTGGGTTGCTGAGGACCCTCAGTCTTTTAGGTACATAGAGTTGGTTTGAAAATATTCAGTGTATCTAATATGTTGAAACTAATACATTTTTCATAAAATTTCGTATATCCGATATCTTTGTTTTTCCCCAATTTAATGATGGGTACTAGGATAACAAAGAGGGGAGAAGGCAAGAGTACTTGGACTATGGTGTGCTTGTATACCATGCTGCTCTACGTGATGACTATCAAGCTGCAATCCGACTCCATAAAAGGTAAGTTGGCATATTGGTATATTTTAGATTTGTCTCCTAGGGAAGTAGCCTAATGATAGAGAATGCCGACAGCCAGTCAAATCACCCGGGTTCGATTTCCACTAAGGACTTGTGGCTCCCCTTTGTAAGGAATTTAAGGGGAATTTCCTCTCCCTCGACATTACCGATGTAAAAAGAGAAAACTGTTTTTAGAATTGGGCTTCATGGACCCTGTAACTCGACAACACTACTCGTATGGTATTATCTACCCTACTTTAAGAATATACAAAAATGTTGCATATATAATTTGTGTGTGTGTGTGGGGTTGGTTTAACAATCTCTATCACTTTCCTCCCTTAATTTGTGTGCTATAGTTTGAATTATGAAAGACTTTCTATACTATAGTATTGATTTACACCTCATGATCTTTTAATTTTATTATAGACAATCCTAAAATATTGGTCAAAATTAATTTGATCCCCAAACTTCTAATTTAATCAAAGAAAGCCCTGAACAATTGATAAAGATTAATGTAACTCTTTCAACTTTTGATATATATCAAAGACATTCCCAAACTATTATCGAAGATCAATTTGATCCCTAACTCTTAATTTTTATCAAATATATATGAAACTATTAAAAAAATTTTGAAAATGATTGAGTTACCATTACGTCTAGTAATATATTTTATAGCTGCTCTAGATTTTAAATTATTTTCGAAGTATCCTAAACTTTTGTAGCTTCATTTTCTTCAAGTATTCTCCTATAATTTGTTAGTAAGGAAAAAGGAACATACCCAGTGCCTTAAGGGCTCCCGCCTACGCAGGGTCGGAAAGCAGCCTTCCCCCTTCAGGGTGTTAACCTGAAGAGAGGCTGTTTCCCAGTGCTCCCAACCTGAGGGTGAGGACTTCCCAGGAGGTCACATAATTTGTTAGTATTTCGTTAAATTGTGATGGTGTGGCACATAAAACAAAAGGAAAAAACTTTAAACATATATGGTTTTCATTTATATTTAAAATACATAAAATATTGTAAAAGTTTTTAAAATAAATAACTTCCTAAAACTAAAAATATATAATTTTAAAAATAAAAAAGTTATATATTTTTATTTTTTTGATACTTTAAACATTTTTTGATATTTGAAATTGTTTTGAATATAAATGATATTTTTTCCCTTGCTTATATGATTCTTTAAGTGTCATGTTAGCTCCATTTAATGAAATCTTACTAGATGTGAAGATGGTACATGGATAAAAAAAGCTACCAAAGTTTAGGTTATCATAAATATTTTAAAACTCATACTATTTGAAAAAGTAGATAATCAAATCTTGAAATATTTGAACCAATTTTCTTCGAATTTTTTTAATTGTTCTGGATGTCTTTGATAAAATTTTTGAAGCTGGTGGATCAAATTGATTTAGTTAATTAATAGTTTGGGGGTGTCTTTGATAAAATTAAAAGTTTGGGGGTGACATTCATTTTGACTAATAATTGAAAGATAAACTTGATGAAATTAAAAGTTCGGGGGTCTCTAGCTCGTAGTTAGTTGAAGTTAGTTGAAGTCTTTTGAATATGTCGCTGAGTAGGTATCCAAAATGCTTTGCCGCGAGTATAAGCACAAACAAGGACACTGCTTTGCACATTGCTGCCTTGGAAAGGCATAATAACTTTGCAAACCGGATAATGCCCTTGATGAACGATGAGGAGCTGGAGTCCCAGAATAAGGTGGGCAACACTGCTTTCTGCATGGCTGCCGCGTCTGGTGCTATTGAAATTGCAAGATTGATGAGACATAGAAATCCTAAATTGCCAATGGTTAGAGGTAGCCAGCAGATGACGCCGCTTCATATGGCTGTTATTATGGGCCGTAGAGAGATGGCGAGATATCTCTTACCACTGACCCTCCCTGATCTGTCACAAAAGGAGCGCATTGAGCTACTGATCAGTACCATCAATAGTGATCTATACGGTAACAAATTCCATATATTCTTGTCTAACTTGTTTAAATACTAAACAAAGTTCATAGAGATGTTTGAGCTCAGAAAACGATTGGCCAGTCGATTTTTTGCATATATTCAAGCTTTATAGCTTCGAGTTTATATGTTTATGGAAGCACATGGTGTGGACACAACAATTGTTGGAGTATAAAACTATTCTTGTGCCTTTACCTATGAGCTTAAGCTTTTAGATTAGTTGGTTCCTTGATATGTTATTGGAGCCTTGTTGACTAAGTGGTCACGAGTTCGAATCTCAACAGCCCCTACTTTCAATATTAAAACAATTTAAGCACAGGGTATGAGGCGGGTCTGTGCACTATCCACACTTCAAGCCCAATTAACATTCCCGTGAGGGGCATGTTGGAGTATAAAACTATTCCTGGACCTTCATCCATTAGTTTAAACTTTTGGGAAAGTTGTTTCCTTGACAATTATCATGTTGGATTTATAAAGGTAGATGTATTGCTGTGAAAAGCATAGGGATAAATATATACACCAAAAAAGGTATAAATATGTAAAATGAAGAGTTACAGCGAACTAGAGAGCAGGTTTTAGTCTAATTATTAATATGGTAATTGTCAAGCGCAAAGAGATTGGTTAAGTATCAATCAATATATGACCTATCTCGTGACTTGATCAAGTTGAGGTTCAAGTGAAGCATATACTGTGAGGTTACTACGTAAAACATTTTCCGGTATAGGAAAGAAAACGGTTCTCCTTTGAATGATGGCGAAGTCAGTTAACGTCAATAGACTAAGCTGAAATGATTTTCTATCAAAATGCATGCTGATACAAATAAAAGGCACTCACGAATGAATTGAATGGTACAGATGTAGCCATGGAGATTCTGGAAGAGCACCCTGAGCTAGCCATAGCCCGAAATGTCTTTAGGGAGACGCCGTTGCATGTTCTGGTTCGAAAGACCAAGGAAAGTCAGTGTAGCATTTGGAAGCATTGCTGCAATACATGTTAGTTTAACTTATTCTGAATCTCTAATTTCTTTACTATTACTAAGACTATCTGCACTATTATAAAGGGTGCTTTCCCTTTTTTTTTGGGTTGCTAATTATCGGAAAAGAAAAAAAGTATATATTCTTGTAACTCCACTTCTAAGTTCATATTCTTTGTTTATAACTGTTAAGATTATGCCTCAAATTTTTATATTTAAGTGGAGGCATGCAGGGAGTATCCCAATCGATTGGGAGAAGAGGCCGATCGATCGGGAAATGTATGTAGAAGACTCCCGCGTCCAGAGGGTCCACTGATCGATCAGTGGACTGCCGATCGATTGGGAGTCTGTTTTTCACGGAGCTATAAATACAGCCCTAGGTTTCATGTGTTGAGTGTCCAATTCAGAGCGAGTGCTGTCATCCTTGAGAGAGAGAGAGAGAGAGAGAGAAAGAGAGAGAAGTGGTTGTAATTCTTCCATTCTTAAATCAATAAAAGTCTCCATCTCCGCCCATAGTTTTCTCCCCTCTCTATTGAAGAGGGGTTTCCACGTAAATTATTGTGTTATTGTTTTTCATTCTCTTTTATCCGTATTACTTCTCGTTTGGTCGTAGTATTTGATTTGAATTAAGTACTTGGGATTCCGCATTTCCTCACAAATTGGTATCAGAGCCCTTGTTGTTCGTTTTGATACTATGACATCAGCGATTAGATCTGAAGTAGAGAAGTTTGGTGGTCAAGGGAGTTTCAGTTTGTGGCAAGTTCGCGTTAAAGGTTTCCTGATATAGAATGGCTTGAAGAAAGCATTGGATGGAAAAGAGAAGAAGCCGAAGAGTTTATCCGCAGTACAATAGGAGGAGTTAGATGAGAAGGCACTTACAGCTATTCAGATGTATCTTACAGATGATGTTCTAACAGAAGTCTTGGAGGTGAAAACCGCTAAGAAGTTGTGGGAGAAGCTGCAGGAGATGTTTTGTTTCAAATCAGTCTTCAATAAACTCGCAGTCAAGCACCGGTTATTCACGTTTCGTATGTTAGAAGATACATCTCCTAAGAATCATCTTAGCGAATTTAATTCTATAATTCAAGAATTGAAGGAATTGGATGATACCTCTAAGGATGAGGATCATGTCATATTGTTATTGTGTTCACTTTCAAATTCTTATAAAGGCTTGGTAGAAAGTATGATATATGGTGGTAGGCTAACTATCACTATTGATGAGGTTAAAAGAAATCTAGTAAGTAAGCGAGAGTTGATAGAGAACTGTCTAACTCTGTGAATAATCATGGTAATGGGTTGTTTGTGAGAGGTAGGACTGAGATAGAGGGTCTGATGGTGGAAAAAAATCTAGGTCTAAATCTAGACATAAGAACCTGTCATGTAACTTTTGTCACAAGAAGGGGTACATAAAGAAAAACTGTTATAAGCTTAAGAATAAGCAGAAAGAAGATAATAGGTATGACCATAATAGAGGTGATAAGTTCGCTGAGGCTAGTGTAGTTGAAGATGAGGGAGATTCTGATGTCCTACTAGTAACCGAGTCACAGACCAGGTCAAGAGATAAGTGGATCATGGATTCAGGTTGTTCTTACTATGTTTGTTCTAACAGAGACTGGTTCGCCCCCTTATAAGTCAATTCAGGGCGGAGTAGTCTTGATGGGCAACGATGCCGCGTGTAAGGTGATGGGTATTGGAACAGTTCGTGTGAAGATGTTTGATGGTACTATCAGGACACTTAGCGACGAGAGACACATTCCAGATTTGAAAAAGAACCTTATCTTTTTAGGTATCCTTGAGTCCAATGGGTACAGGTAGACAGCTACGGGTGGAGCTATAAGGGTCAGTAAAGGTGCATTGGTTGTGAACAAGGGTAGAAGGGTAGGAACCTTGTGTTCTACCGTGACAGAACAAGGGTAGAAGGGTAGGAACCTTGTGTTCTACCGTGACAGAAACATTAACTATTTCCACATCGTCTATGACAGATACAGAGATCACCAAAATGTGGCACATGAGATTGGGCCATATGAGTGATAAAAGGCTGTCAGAGTTGAGTAAGAGGGGTCTGTTATGTGGTCAGTCAACTAGACTGATGGATTTCTGTGAGCACTGTGTACATGGGAAGCAGAAGAGAGTCAGCTTCAAGTAAGCAATGCATCAGACTAAAAGAACGTTAGACTAATATATTCAGATTTGTGGGGACCATCCAGAGTTGCTTCCGAAGGAGGTTCCGGGTATTTACTAACGTTCATTGATGATTTTTCAAGAAAAGTTTGGGTCTATTTTCTTAAGCAGAAAAATGAAGTTTATAAAGTCATTAAGAAGTGGAAGAAGCTACTTAAAAAACAGGCAGGGAAGTAGATAAAGAGGTTGAGGACTGATAATCGTCTTGAATTTGTTGAGGGTGATTTCCTCAAATTTTGTGAGAACTAAGGCATTGTCAGATGCAGGACTTGTACAGGTCGACCTCAATAGAACGGAGTGGCAGAAAGATTGAATATGATGTTACTAGAGAAGGCTCGGCGTATGCTTTCAAATGTAGGATTAGGGAGAGAATGGTGAGCAAAAACAATTAACATGGCTTGTTATTTAGTGAATTGATCTCCCCATTCATCGCTTCAGTTGAAGATTCTAGAAGATGTATGGTCTGGTTCTCCTGCTGATTATTCTCATTTGAAAATATTTGGTTATCCTGCTTATGCTTATATTAATGATGGAAAGCTAGAGCTTAGGGCCAAGAAGTATATCATTCTTGGCAATACGTCAGGTGTGAAGGGATATCGTTTATGTGATCCAAAATCTCAAAAATTTCTATCTAGTAGAGATGTTACTTTTAATGAATCTGTTCTACTACATCCGCCACACACGCCCTCCTTAGTTTGTGAATCAGTTCAGGCGCATAAGCCTGATGAAAGTCAGATACAGTCAAAAAGTTCAAATCAGCAGCAGGTAGTTCAGTTTGAAAGTATGTAGGCACCTCCACTACAGGTTTCTGATGAGGATGAAGAAACAGAAATAGGTCAGCAGATTGAGCAGTATACAATTACAAGTGGTAGGCAGAAGAGGTAGATTAGGCCGCCATAGAGATATGGGTATGAGGAGATGATAGCCTATGCCCTTGCTATAGTTGAGATAATGGAAGATTCTGACCCGTCTTCATATTCAGAAGCTGTATCGAGATCTGACTCAGAAAAGTGGCTATTGGCCATGAATGAAGAGATGAAATCACTTCAGAAGGACCAGACTTGGCAGCTAGTCAAGCCTCAAATAGGAAAGAGAGTTATTGGATACAAATGGGTCTTCAAGCGAACAGAAGGCATTTTTGGAGTAGAAGATGCAAGGTACAAGGCTTGGTTAGTAGCTAAAGGCTACAGTTAGGTACACAGTATTGATTTTCATGAGATTTTCTCACCTGTTGTTAGATATTGTTCCATAAGAGCAATAATTTCTTTAGTAGCTATGCATAATTTAGAGCTCAAGTAGTTAGATGTGAAAACTGCATTTTTGCAAGGTGAGCTAGAGGAGAGTATTTCCGCATTTCCTCGCAATAACTATGAGGGAGATATTTCAAGAAGACAAACAAAAAAATACAATATAATAAAAAAAAGGATGTTGGCTGAACTAAACTTACAAAAATATGAACTTAGAATTTTCTTTGTTTGGTGTTTTAACTGTTTGCTTCTTGGATAGCTTTAATAGGTGTTTTCATTTTTTTTTTCCTTTTTTCACACTATATGTGTATTTTTTTTCCCCTTTTTTCACACTATATGTGTCTCTTGGATCTCCTTTTGTGAGATGCCAGTTTTGTATCTCGAGATGTCTCGCTAGACGATAATTGCTCCCTTAACTCCTACTCACCCTCTTCCTTTGTGTCTACTACTCGCTTCTAGTACTAGTTTTTTAGAGCTTCCCTTTGCTTTTGCTTTTAATTTTGGGGTTTGGAGAGATGATGCGTGGGAGAAAGAGAGAGCGTAGGAAGGAGATGGGGTTCAGGGAGTAAAATCTGGTGGCTGGGCAAGACGAATAAGGATTTGGTTGTTTCCTATGGAAATTTGACAGTTCAACCTCTTGCTGGGAAAATGACCAATCAAAACATAAATGGAAGCGTAAAACTAAAACAAACAATAAAACAATACACGGAACTTTTAAGTGGAAAATATGTTCTCAATTAGAGGGAAAAAACCACTACCCAGTTGGGTTTAAAACTTTGATTATAAATTTTAGATTACAGTATCTAATTGAACCAAAAACCCATGCTCAACCTCACTCAATTTGAATACAAGATCGAGAAAACATAATAAGTAGTACGAGGCATTATTTTTTAACTGATATGTATTTTTTTTAATGTCTTTATAGTCAGAAAATTAAAAAAATTTCTTGGACGAAAACACTAGTAAAAATTCAAGGGCTAAAATTTAACACGGAAACAGAATACATGTCATACGGCTTAAATAACCTAGGAAAATATTATATAAAAATAATTTGATGGCTTTCCGCTGTTTTTGACTGTTGGTTTCAGTTGGTCGTTTGTGCGGATGTGAAGCCCAGCAAGTCGAGCAACTTCAATTGGTGGAAAGGGTATGGCAGGAAGTAATGAAACAAGAAGATGATGTCATAGTTGATTTGTTGGCTAGCCCATGGCGGCTTCTCTTTGTAGCCATGGAGCTGGGAAATGTGGAATTCTTAACAACACTGATTCGAGCATACCCAGATCTAATATGGAAGACTGATAATAAACGAAGAAGCATATTCCATGCTGCTGTCTTGCTTCGTCAAGAGAAAATATTCAGGCTAATATATGAGACTAAGGGTATCAAAGATATATTGATTGGTTACAGGGATGATGATGGAAATACCATTCTTCACCTTGCTGCCAAGTGCCCCCCTTCGGACAGACTTAACGTTGTCTCAAGTGCTGCGCTTCAAATGCAACATGAGCTTTTCTGGTTTGAGGTGATTTTCTGTTTGTTTACTTCGTGTGAAGCCATATATATATGTGTGTGTGTGTGTGTGTGCGTGTGTGTGTGTGTGTGTGTGAAAGGGTAGAAAATAAGAGAAGATGATAAGGACACTTCATTCCAAACGACAATTTCAAAATTGATTTTATGTCTCTTATTAGAGTTAATAATCCAATTTTTCTTGATTTGGATCTAAGTGTCCTTATTATCTCATCTTATTTCTTACCTTCTCATGTGAATCATATATATATATATACACACATAGTGGTGGCCATGGGCCGAGTCGGGCCGGGCCCGAGGGCCTCCAGGGCCGGGACCGGCCCGGGACCAGGCCCGGGCCCTCTACAATGCAGGCGGGCCGGGCTGGGCCGGGCCTAGCTCGGCCTTTTTAACTAAATTAAAAAATACATAGTCGTTTTGCACTAAAATTATTGTAATTCATTTATAAATAATATGAGATACAAATATATTTCTTTCCAAGTATACATGTTCAAAAAAAATAATACTAAATATATATAATAAATAAAATACAATATACAACAAGTAATTATCAAAAAAATATCAGTAAATAAATAACGTATCAAATACAAATACAAAGTTGGAGCCTAATATTTAAAAATCCATCTTCATTCTCTGTTGATCTCTTGCCTCAGCTAGCAGCCAATCCTTCAAGCACACGGACATCTCCAAGCTCGACGGCGATAGCTTTGCCCTCTTCGTTCCAAGCAACCTGCCACCAAGATTAAAAGCACACTCCGATGCTACTGAAGACACCGAACAACTTAGTATATCACGTGCCATGGTGGAAAGCACGAGATATTGGATTTGGTTTGTGTTCCACCATTGTAAAAGGCCAAAATGCGGGTTGGCCGGAGGCCCGAAAATATGGACCAACGGTGTCCGCAAGTAATAATCTAGCTCGTCACATGACATGGGGGCTACTGCAGGCATAAATTGCTCCAACAGCTTCCACGAATATGACATGTGTGAACTACTTTCACTAGATGTGGAAGATCCTACTGCAGTAGTACTAGGATTATTAAATGATAATTTACGAGAATACTCAGAAAATAAATTATGCAAGTCGTTATCGACATCGGCAATGAAAGTGTCGACATTAAGAGTAGGATGCAAATATTTAAAAAAATGTTGGCAAAACAAGTTGAAACCCCCGCGTTTACAACGAGGGTCTAAAATAGTTGCAAAGCAATAAGTAAGAGGTAGTTCAGAAAAATATTTGGCAAACTTTTCTTTCATTGCCGTAATCGATCCGAACAAAATGGGGTTGGATTGATTACCCACCATCCAATTTACAATATCAAGCAATGTTGATATTGCTTGACGCATGGTCGGATAGTAGCAACCTGAAATAAATGTTGTCGCATCTTCAAACATGGTAAAAAATTTACAAATTTCATCTATTGTCTCTCAATGTATACCGTCCAGGTTGTAATCGCGCCATTCTACACGATTTTCCTGGGCGAATTCCATCAGAGCGTCTTTGTATGGTAGAATGCGCTCTAACATTACTACCGTAGACGACCACCTAGTTTTGGAGTCTAATTTAAATTGTTTATATTCTATGTTATGCACCTACATACATTTTTAAATCTTTTTTTTCCTAGCGACGGATGCTTTAATTGATATTATTACAGATCTTAAGGTGGCAAGGGATGCGTCTATAAGATCTAAACCATCCATTACCATTAAATGCAAAATGTGACAGATGTAACGAATATGAAAACACTTCCCACCTAACATGGGTCTCATTTTCCTAATTAAATGCGCTACGGATGCAGTGTTATTGGACGCATTGTCAAACGTAATACTGAAGATACGTTGTTCTATGCCCCAATCGCGGACTGCCGACATAATCGCACCCGTAATTACCTCGGCAGTATGGGGGCAATCTAAAAGCCCAAAATGAATTATTCTCTTCTGGATGATGAAGGATTCATCGGTCCAGTGTGCCGTTATGCACGTATAAGGTTGGCCGGGGTTGGACGTCCATACGTCCGACGTAAATGAGAACATGCTTGTGTTCGTCACAAAAAGTATATGTATCCTAATTTTAAGATTGTGGTACAACGTAAAAGCGTCCCGCTTTACGGTGTTCCGAGGAATCCTCACAATTGCAGGGTTCACATTTCGTTGGAGGTAGTCGACGAAATGTGGGTTTTCGCCGGTACTAAAAGGCCTTTCACTCAAAATTACATATTTAGCTACCCCCCTATGGTTGCTCTCCTGAGAGAACCTAAAATTAGCAAGTGCACTGGTCACTTGCTGTACTAAACGTTGTTGGCTCTTTTCCGGGAATTGCTCGGGGTGGCACCTAAGTATATGTCTATTTAGTGTGCCCTTCCCACTGCCGGGTTGATGGCTAAAATTCTTAGGTGGGTCACATAATTTACAGGTTGCTTTATTAGTTGTCTTATTAAGGATAAAGTGCTTCCATACCCCACTAGTTGTACCCCTACTAGTCAAGGTACTAGTTTCAGGCTGGGCATCGGTGGTGGGGGTGGGTTCCTCATCAGTTTGTGAGTCTCCAACCCCACCACTACCTGACTTATGATAATCTTGTGGTTGTGAAAAGTTATAATCTATGCTATCATCAGTGTATTGGGGTGTTGGGTCTGGTTGTATAAAAGCTCGTTCTTCAGTATCAAGTAAGACAATTCTAGTCCTTTTAGGGATTCTGGGTGGCCGAGAAGAGCTAGAACTAGCACGACCGGCTCCAGATGATGAAGAGTTGTGTGCCATATTAGTATAAATGATTATTATTTATAAAATGCAAGTAGTAATGCAAATTAAATAACTAAAAATGCGAATCAAAAAAATTTACGATACCAAAATTACAGAAACGAGAGAACAATGAAATTCACACTTCGGCCAAATACTTTACGAACTTCGAACTTAGAGCACAATTTTGCAATTAGCAAATTAGAGAAGATGGGAGATGATGAATGTATAGAGAGAGAAGAGAGAATTGAAGATTTTGTGAGAAAATGAGTTGGGAAGGTTTAAGTATTTATAGAAAAAAAAATATATAATTTTTTTTTTTTTGTCAAAAAAGAGCCGTTGGCTCTTTTGGGCCGGGCCGGGCCCAGGCCCTAAAAAAATTAGGCCCGAGGCCCGGCCAGGCCCGCTACAGTGCCATGCGGGCCGGGCCGAGCCGGTTTCCGGGCCGACCCGGCCCGTTGGCCACCACTATATACACACACACACACACACACACAACATCTCCAACTGTCAAAGGAGGGGAATTTTTTTATTTTACAAGATACAGAGGAATAACACTACCCTAGGAACTTCAAACCGAAACCCACATGTTTTGGCATAAGTAGTCTAACCACTATACAGAAACCGACAAGTTCCAAGGAAGGGGATGAAAATTCTATTTACCTTATAGTCTACCTATTACACCAACTACAATAGCTTTGTCAATTTATACTATATTATATAATTGATAATGCTTTTTTTATAATGCCTTTTTTGATAACTGATAGGGAGGAAGCACCCTCCAAAAGTTACAAGATGCAACATTGTACAAGATTCAAACACATCCAAGCAAATAGCATAAAACAAACAGAAAACAAAATTCAAAACAAAAGGGGGAAAGTCAAAATGAGTCATAGACCGAAGCCAAGTTGTGCACCAAGATCAAAGCTAGGAATCATGAGTGGCCCAGCTTTGTACGACGTTCCGCAACAATGAGGCTTTTCTAAGTGTGGCAAGCTGGCCTAGTCAAATAAGGTCTGAAATTAGCATGGCAATCAATTTGCATGGGTGGTCCAAAAAATGGTGTAAAGAGATATTGGTGCACCCTACCAAAGCTTGAAACCATGTTGTTACCCTCAATTTTGTAATCTTAAAAATGCAGTTCTAATTAGGTGGAGAGTTATGGAAAATAAGTGAGCTCTTTGACTCCCAAATAGAGTTATAAGTGACAGCAAAGTATGTCATTAGCCATGTTTTCTTAGTTAAGCATTTGATGAAAGTGAATTGTCAATGCTTGAAAAGGTCTTTGAGATTGTTTGGGAAGGTTAAACTGATTCCCTACCATCTCATAATCGCATTATAAAGGCTCCATGAGGTCCTGCAAGTAAGACATAAATGCCTACAACATTCTTTTTTTCTGCGCAAAACGAGCAAGGAAGTTTATTAGAATCTAGATTTCTTATTCTTGCTAATCTCTCCTTATGTTTAATCTCTCAATAAGAACTAGCCACACTAGTAACTCAATTTTAGGAAGAACAAGGCTGCACCAAAATCTTTTAACTCGGTTAGTGGATGTATTACCAGAGGCCACAATTGCAGCCCTATAAAAGGAGCGGACTCAAAAAGCACTTCTAGAATCATGTAGCCAAGTCAAAACACCATCATCAATATGGGAGAGAGAAGTTTTTTGCAATTAATGGGCAGCTATACTCAAAGCTTGACTTCCCTATCAAATAAATCACGATGCTGTCCCATATTCCAATGCTAAGTGATACCATTCAAAAAATCCATGTGTTCTATAAGAGTGTGCTAATGAATGAAAATGGAAAAAGTCACAGAAATATGTTCCCTACGAAACAATGGCCAAGTTACGTGTGACACCAAAACAATGTTTGGTGTTTTATTGCCATGGTTTACACCATAGTGCAATCCAGAGGATATGATAGCGTTAATGGTTAGAGAGGTGTTATGCATGCAGCAGATATCTCGCCACATACCTTTATCTCTCACAATGGGGCGGAGAGAAGATGCTTGGTCGATTCTATATTAGGCTTGAATTATTCTTTGCCCAAAGGGAAAGTCCTCAATATTGTACCACCACCGCCATTTGAAAAAGAGCAAAATATTCCTGTTACAGAGTTTTGAGATAGTTTGACCTTCCACTTCTTTAGGCAATTCTAAAGTATTCCACTTAACAAGTGCTTATTCCCTTGAGTCTGATGAAGCACCCCAAAAGAAATTATTTTCAAGTTGAACGATTTTCTTGATAACTTTGGAAGGCATTTTGAAAATAAAGATATAGTAGACTGGGAGACTAGAGAGGACCGATTAATTGAGAGTGAGGCGACCACCTCCTAGATAGGAGGTTTGATTTCTAAGAGGAGAGTTTGACTAGAATGTTACCAATGACAGGTTTCCAAGTTAAAAAGGATCTAGGATCAGCTCCCAAGGAAACACCAACGTATTTGATTAGATGGTCACTTAGCATACAACTTAGAGGAGATGCGATTTGGGATACCCATAGTGGATGCACCCCTATTCCAACCAAAACACTTACGCAAAAGTTTGATTTTAGTCCTGATAGTAGCTAAAGGCCACTCTTTTGAAATTTTGAATTCCCTCTTCTCCATCTTCACGTATAATACACAATTTTGCCCTGTATTAAATGCTATCCTGTCGAAAAAGAGTGTTGTCATTTCCAATTATACAATAAATTATGTGTGTTTTTAATGTTATCTGTACTATACACATATTATAACACGTATCCATATTTTTTCCATTAAAAAAAATGATAATAGAAAACAATCAATACCTATAACTAAATTAAATATTAATATTATATATTTTGCTAATTTATCATTGTATCTCTTAACTTATTGATTGTTGCCTACCATTTACTACGTGTTATATCTATGTTACTACTATTGTGACTAGCATTATTTGTGTAATAGACGTCATATCTATAATTAGCAAAATACGATACAATAATTAAACTAGATGTCGTACGTATGTACATTATTCAGCTTCATATAAAAAACTTTTGGTTAAAAGTTTGTTGAATTGTAAAAAAATGCATATAGGCTATTCATATCTAGAACAACCTTTTCTTTTCTATACGAGCAAAGTGAAGCAAGATATAATTTTATAAATTCAACTTTTATTCAATATTTTTGATGACAATATCAGTAGGAGGAAGTGTAACAATTTTTCTTTTTTTCAAATTTGTAAATGCCTGGAGAGGGGGATGCCAAATTCAAACCTGCTTTGGCCAACTGCCATCCTAACTATTAGGACAAACCAGATATCGGTAATAACATATAGTACATAATAGTGCATAATTAACAAGTTGATAGTTAAAATGTCCAATTTGGCAAAGTACAGAATATAGATAATTAATTTAGATGTAAAGATGATCATTTTCAAGTAATCATTTGCTTTTTAGATAGAAATAAACATATGTGTGTTTAAAAACCTATATTATACGGATAGTGCCTAATTGTTGACCATATTATTGCTAATTATAATTAATGCACTTCTTAAACGTGAACATACATATATGTGCTTAATAAGCGTATTATACGCGTTCTTTACTTAACTAGACCCTAATTAGGAGGGAGCCTTTGGGGCACTGAGAATAGTGCATTTTTTTTTTTTTACTTAACCAATTGTGCGTGCAGGTAGTGAAAAGTGTGGTACAACCGTGTTATGTTGAAATGAGGAATAGAGATGGGAAAACTCCAATAGTTTTATTCACTGAAGAGCACCAAGGATTGAGGAAAGACGGGGAAAAGTGGATGAGAAAGACTGCTACTTCATGCATGGTGGTGGCCACCCTCATCGCCACCGTTGCTTTCAATGCTATCTTCACTGTCCCCGGTGGCAACAACGACCATAGTGGTATTCCTATCCTTAAAAATGAAACCCTTTTTCGGTTGTATGCTTTTGCTGATGCAACGTCAATGATTACTTCCACAACTGCCATACTGATGTTCTTGGCCATACTAAATTCAAAATATGCTAAGGACGACTTTCTGAGATCATCACCCTTAAAGTTGATGGTAGGGCTGATATTACTCTTTGTATCCATACTAAGCATGATGGTGGCATTCACAGCTGCGCTTAGCATTAACCTCAAGCATGACTTTGCTTCTATTGCTATAGCCGGCTCTCTTTTAGTGGTAGCCATCCTCTTTGCCGTTCAAGAGATGCCTCTTCTGGTTGAGGTCTACCACTCAACAATTGGCTGTTGCCGCCTATTCCGTCCTCACCGACGCAGGCTTTTCAGAGGTTGATGCAGGCTGGCGTTTGAAGTCATGCGTGGAGCAATGCAATAATCATGGTGTCATTTCTTAGGTGAATTTCTCGCATTTATGTAATAATCGTGGTGTCATTTATGGTTATCGTGTTGTTGTTTCGTGTTCTCTCTTTGTTATTTCCCTTGTCATGCTTTGTGTGTGCCCCTTGAGTCTCTTTTTGGGATGTCGGTTTTTATTTTGCGAGCTTATCTTCACTACTTGTGAAAGAAAAAATAGCTCTTTTAGAACTATTATGTATTATAATGTGCCCGACGCATCCATTTTCAAATGGGATTTGTAATGCTTTTCTTTGTTAGAGTTTCACTTCAAACTCTTGTCCTATACTGGAATAAGTGTTTCCAACTTTCAACAGGAAACAAATTTCATGTAAGTGTTCCCAACTTTTTTGTTAGAGTTACAGGAACACCCTGAAAGGGTCAGGTTGCGTACATCTCACCCCCTATACCCTACTTCGGTGGAAGCCCTTGTGGAACTGGAAATGTTGTTGTTTTTGTTTGACATTTTTGTTCACACCACCTCACTCCAAAAGCTCTGTCCAATAACAAATTCGTACTCATTTGCAATTCATACTCATTTGCAATTCACAGAGCCACCTCATTTTTGTTGAACGTACCTTAATCCTTTGGTCAACTGAAACCTATTGGGTTCAGCCCATATTTTTTTTTTTTTTAGTCTTCTTTTTATTTTATTTCGTTAAATAAAAAAGAAAAGGAAAATTAATTTTGGTGGGAGGTTTACCCCAAATAATATTAGATGATTAAAAAGAGATAGGATCACGGTACAGTGAGAGGGTGAGGAGAAAAACAGACAGGGAGAGAGGAAATTTAAGTGCACAAAATTAGTGAG
Source organism: Simmondsia chinensis (assembly GCA_018398585.1). Taxonomy (NCBI): domain Eukaryota; kingdom Viridiplantae; phylum Streptophyta; class Magnoliopsida; order Caryophyllales; family Simmondsiaceae; genus Simmondsia; species Simmondsia chinensis. The sequence continues at coordinate 32,966,190 of JAGTTD010000013.1, read as the reverse complement.
GTTTGATGTATTGAATTTTAATTATAATTAGGGATTGTAATTCTTAAATTTATTGTAGAAGTTTTGATACCCGATTGGGTCGTTGTTTCTCCCTCTAGTTGAGAGAGGTTTCTCCACGTTAAAATTTTGTGTATTGGTTCGTTGTTTTCAATTTCTTTATTTTTATTTATTTATTTTTTTTTTTTTTTTCTCATGTTTGTGTTCGATTTTTGGATTTTTCCAACAAAACCTTCAAAACAATAGCTTCCAAGTGCGGTACCTTTGTAGCCATTGGCGAAAGAACATCCTCTCTGCAGAACTTAGATATGGCTAGAATCTTGACTAGTACACATCATCTCCATTTCATTGGTGAAAGCTGTACTCTCCTCCCATATGGTGGCCGTATATTAGAGAACTTGAAACTGCTGCCAAAACCACAACGCAGGCCATCAGACTTTTGGAACCCCGGTCGCCAGCCCACCACCCATCGAATCTGAGCAAGTTCATTTAAGGAAGAGCCAGACCCAAGCTCTTTTTAGTGAAGGAAGGACCCAATTAGACCGCCATTTCCACTTGCCCTTACTTGATGGCCTTCCCCTCTATTTATAGCTGAAGGGGGGCTTACTTAGTATGGTTGATAAAGGCACGTGGCTAGAACTTGAAACTGCTTTCTCTTGCAGGGGAAGTAAAGTGTACCGAGAAGCCTTCGTACACGGGTAAAGCAAGTGGGGTGATATATCGTGATCAAAAGGTCCAAGCGCATTGCCTGGTGGAGCATGCCTCCAAAATTGTGCCGCTAAGGACTCACCCGTGGACATACTACTGGGTATGCCGCCAGAAGCTCCGCCAAGGACTCACATGCGGACCTAGAGCTAGATACGCCGCCAAGGGCTTACTCGTGGGTCTACTACTGGGCATGCCACCGAGAGCTTGCCTTATGCTCTTTAGGTAGGTACTGCACCAGTAGCATGCTTGTTTCCCTATTTCTGAGTAACAACCTGGCAACCAGGTCAACTTATTTCCTCATCAAGTACCAACTCCGGCTGCCGGAGACACGAACCAACAACAAGAACAAACCCAGTGCCTTAAGCATTCCCCCTTCAGCAGGGTTTAGGGGATGAAATGCACATTGCATTACCCCTTCAGGGTGCTACTTTAAAGAGAGACAGTGTCCGTGACCTGAGAAACAAACCCTAAGTCGGAAACGTCCATCCCTCCTTGACGTCTCATCTCTGCCTACTTGGCTTTACCTTGGACCCACAGAGCTTGCTCAGAGCTCAGAAACAAAAATATGGAAGGGACAACTCAATTGGCTTCCAAATACCAGGGGCCTTGCAATCCCCAATTGTTTAAGTTCCTATTTTCAGAAGTCCATCACACAATATTGGGCCCAAAGCACTCCCAACTCTACTAATTCTCTCACCAATTCACAAATTTTGAAGAGCAACTTCTGGCTAATGTAGTTAAGCCTTGATCTCAATTGTCATGTTGGAATCGAACTGGGCCACTTGACGATGACCTAGGTCAAGAATGTTTCGGACACGTCGTTCCTACTTGGCTTCGAACTGCAAAAAGAGCAACTGGCCTTGTTACCTAGTTCAAAAAACTCAAACCCGCCTCTAATCCCTTGACCCACACCTTGTTCTAGGTTCAGACTTTTGAGTTCCATTGGCGAACCCATTCTACCTTTTAACCCTGGCCGTGTAATAGAAGAATAATAACCTTGAGATCATCACCTTCTCATTCTGATAACCCTCAACCCATTGCCATGCTTCACCCATCCCATTGCCATGGAGACCATAGACTAGAAGCTCAAGACTTGGGATATTTGCACTTCTTTAGGAATTAGGACTGATGAGGAAATGATGCCATTGTTAGGGTTATTGCAAGATTCGAGCAAGATGAGGCTAACATCTTCCTATTCCCTGACCTTGTTTTCTCATGAAGATCTTAGTTTGGAATATACATGGTCTTAATTTGGGTGAGAAAAAGACAGCACTCTCCTAATTAATTAAACATCAAAAGCTGAATTTCCTCTGTGTCAAAGAAGCGAAAATATTGTCTCTCAATAAGCAATTAGTTTCTAAGATTTGGGGCTCTAGGGTTAGGTCATGAAAACACATTGCAGCCATAAAGGCCTAATTTCCATTTGGAACCCGGATTCCTTCATTGTATCTAGTGTCTCCTCTTCACTTAGGTGGATTGCAATCCTGGGGGAATGGGTAGTAAATGTCTTCAAATGTATAATTGTCAATGTCTACGCACCATGTGTTATGATAGCGCCTTATTTTCCAGGATAACTTAGCTCAATTCTTGCAATCCCTGGAACTACCACCCATTCTCGGTGACTTTAACGAGGTCTTATCTCAAGACGACAAAAAAAGTGGATAAGTGTCCAACTCAGAAATAAGAGCCTTCCAAAACTTTGTATCAACCTCCCTTCTCGACTTCCCCTTATTTGGAAGAAATTACACTTGGTGTAGGGGAACTCGCTTGGTAGAATTGAAAGAGCGCTAATTGACACAGCATGGTGTTCTGCCTCCCCCTTTTTAAGCTTGTAGGACGTCCTCGCAAGTTGTGCGACCACATCCCTCTACTTGTTGATGGGGACAAAAAAGACTAGGGCTTAAACTGTTCAAACTCCTAGACTGTTGGCATCAAGAAAGAGATTTCTTGCCCATAGTCAAAGATAGTTAGCAGTTAGGAGGGAATTTACCAATTCAAGACAAATTCAAATCATTAAAAAAAGGCGCACATAAAACAAATTGAGTCTTCACTTGAGAGTCTCGAAAAATTAGGCGAAGCTAGGGTTCTTTCAACGTCTAAAATTTTAAAAGTTAATTCCAACTAAGCATCTCTTTGATTTGGTACAGAAAGAAATAGTACTCTTGGTGGCAAAAGTAGAGGGTCAAAACTATTAAAGAGGGGGGTAGGAACACAAAATACTTTTACATGATGACAAATTGTAGATTCAGGGGAATGTAGTTACACTTCTAAGATAGAGGGAGAACCATCATTAGACCTAAGGACAGTAGGCGCAGGACCATTTAGTGCTTTAAGCGCATATGTTCAAAAGAATCC